>JANKOD010000002.1:26004846-26032586 GCA_026284645.1 Erythroxylum acuminatum
GTCCAGACTTCTGACATTTATAACACATGTCTATTTTTGGTGGTGCATATGGGTTGGAACCCTTAGGAACTCCTCTGTTGCTGCTGCCACCTCCTTCAAAAGGCTTCTTTTTGTTCGCTCTTACATCTTTAGGGGCATTATCGATTTTTAATGTTTCAACTAATGCTTTCCCTTTTTCTACCACTTCATTTGGACTTGGTTGAGTTTATCTCTTAGGGTATTCAAACCTCTTAGGTGTCTTTTCCATCTTTTCAGCTCTCAAGGCCAATTGGTAGGCCTCCTCTATGTTCCAAATAATGTGCATTCCAAGTCTTTCACTTATGAATGATTTTAATCCTCTAAGATATTTCGAAACTTAATGCAAGTCGGATTCTTCAAGATTATTGCGTGTTGCCAGCCTCAAGAACTCAGAGTGATACTTCTCCACACTCCTAAAACCTTGGACGCAACTTTGTTAGAGATCAAATAAGTGCATCTCATAATCAGGGGATAAACATTTAAAGAAAATGGCTTGTTTCAATTTCCTCCAATATTTGATTTGTGGTTTTCCGTTCCTCTCCCGATTCTTTTGAAGATTACTCCATCAAACTTTAGCACCACTTTTTAATTTATAGCCCACAATTCTCGCTAGTTTATCATTTGTGACTTCCATCATCTCTTGAAAGCTTTCCACCTCATCAATCCAATCAAGAAAGCTTTCAATGCTTAGATTTCCACTAAAGTAAGGGACTTCAACTTTGATCTTATAATCATCCTTACCCCTTTGGCCTCTTATTGGTTGGCCTTGGTTTAGAATTTCTTCATCCGAACTATCTTCCACAAGAGGCATCCGATTCTGACCGTGAGCTCTCCTTTTTTCTGCATTCCTTGAAAAATCAGGTCTGCCAATAGGTTGGGGTTGAGGTAAACCTCTGCCTTGAGCTCCCTTAAGTGGTATTCCTCCATTATTGGCTTGATTAAGGAACATAATGGTTAAAAGTTGATCCATATGAGTCGCTAATCCATTAATAGCCTCCAAAACTTTGTCAAATCTCTGGTTATCTCCTTGATCAGCTATGTGTACTGGTTGGTCAAGAATGAAAACGTTTGGTTTGACTTTTTTAAAGTTGGGTTGAATTTTCTAGGTTGGTAGGGCTGGAAGGTGGGCTGAAGCAGGAACAAAACAACAAGAATTTTCTAGGTTGGTAAGCTAGAAGATGGGCTGAGCAGAAACAAAACAGGAAGAATTTTTTTTAGGGGTTGAAGCTGAAGCTGAAGCAGAAACAAAACTAGAAGAATTTTTTGGGGTTATTAGGGCTGGAAGATGGGCAGAAGCAGAAGCAGAAACAAAACTGGAAGAATTTTCTGGGTTGGTAGGGCTAAAAGATGGACTGAAGTAGAAACACAACAGGAAAGAAATCTAGGAAAATTTTCTGGGTAGGTAGGGCTAGAAGATGGGCTGAAGGATGTGGAATAGAAACAAAACAGGAAAGGCACCAGGAAAGAAATCCAGGAAAAACTGGATTTTAATGGCTCTGATACCAACTGACACAGTGGAAGTAATTAGGTAGAGATTTTAGGTTAATCTCAGAACCAAATCTAAGCATAAAACTTAGGATTTAATAAATAAGAGAAGACACTCTCTCTAGGAAAATTTCCAGCAGAAACTTTATTAAAATAATGCTCTTCGGGTTGCCTAAAACATATGTTAACCCTCCCTTTTATATCCCTAATGTGGTATAATATATAAGAGCCCTAATTCTAGTAGGAAAAGGATTGATTGAAAACCTTTTCTAAAACTAACTTATTTCTTTTCTTGCTGGATAAGAAAACCTTCCTAACTAGGAAACTTAAAATAAAATAAAACAGAAACAAATCCTAATGGATATAGGAATCATAACAAATCCTTATCCTAATGGGTATATGACAACATAACAATCCTTATGGATTCAATCCTTTATTATATTGGCAATTAGATTATAATCTACGTTTTCATTTACAGAGATTAGAAAAATCCAGACGAGCGCAAGAGAACATTTCCAAAAGATATCTAATGACCATGAAAAGCTCAAGTCACAATTAGAATCACAAAAGAAAGAGCTTGAGAAGCGCGGTATAGAGTTGGAAAAGCGTGAAGCTAAAAATGAAAATGACAGAAAACTGCTATCCGAGGAGATTGAAAAGGTACAGTATTTAGCAAAAGTCTCTTTGTCAATTTTCTTTATTCTTTATATTGTGTGCAAGCAGTAAACTGAATTCGTCATTATATATGATTTTCTTTTTGCTAGAATGCAATTGAAAACAACTCACTTCAAATGGCTTCGTTGGAGCAACAGAAGGCTGATGAAGATGTTTTGAAATTGGCTGAAGATCAAAAGGTTTGCACGTGCTCTAGATAATTTGGAAAGGAGTGAAACTTCAAAAAATGACATTTGTTCAATTTTATTCAGAGGCAAAAAGAGGAGCTTCACAATAAAATTATTCAATTGGAAAAGCAACTGGATGCCAAACAAGCACTGGAGCTGGAAATCGAGCAGCTCAGAGGCAAATTAAATGTCATGAAGCACATGGGAGGGGATGGTGATGCTGATGTTCTGAGCGAGATAGACACAATAATGAAGGATTTGCGAGAAAAGGAAGGAGAACTTGAAGACTTGGGAACACTAAACCAAAACCTTATTGTAAAAGAGCGTAAGAGCAACGATGAGCTACAGGAGGCCCGTAAAGAACTAATCAATGTTAGTAACTTCTAATTGCCCTTTTTTCTTTAATTTAACTTCATTCTTTCATTATGTTGTGATAGTTATTGCATTTTCAAATTTCATAATCATTTTTAAGCATTAATTTTAAAATGCCATTCTACAACAGTATTTTTGTTGATGACCTGACAAAGATATAGAATCTTATTATTTAAATGAACATTATTTCATAAACTTGAACTTGAAGCTTAAATCATTATTATCATTGCCTGACAACTTGACACTAATGGTATACCTACGATACAGGGGTTGAAAGATATGTCAAGTAATGGTCGTATCGGTATCAAAAGAATGGGAGAGCTGAACGGGGAACCTTTTCTTGAAGCTCTGAAAAAAAGGTATCATGAGGAGGAAGCAGAAGAAAGAGCTTCAGACATTTGCTCATTATGGGTTGAATATCTTAAAGATCCAGAATGGCATCCTTTCAGAATCGAACCTGTTAAGGGGCAACATCAGGTGCGCCTTAAGCAAATATCTTACCATTAGTAATCCAACACAGCGCCTGTTGTGAATGCGTAACTTAACTTCTGATAATTACCAGGATAAAGTCAAGGATACCGATTAAAATGCAACCATTGATATTTGTCCTGTTAGATTATGGAGTGCATGCCATTTGCGTATATTTGTTCTGCGTGTTTATGTGTCTTTAATGCAGGGAAGAAACTTGGCAGGCCCGGTATTTCTTTATTGAAGAACTTAGTAATTGCACTGGTAACTTGTTCTAATGTGTCTTTGTCTTTTTCCACTTACTGTCCTTTCCGAAACTGTGTGGAACCTAGATTGTCTCTTCCTATTACAAGGATTTTGCTAAGTTTCATTTTATTGTCCAGAGAGTTCTGGATGAAGGGGATGAAAGATTGAGGAATCTGAAGAGGGAGATGGGTGATGAAGTATATAAGGCTGTGGTAACAGCTTTAGTGGAGATATACGAGTACAACCCGAGTGGAAGGTATATCACCTCAGAGTTGTGGAACTACAAAGAGAAAAGAAAGGCTACCCTTGAAGAGTGTGTGTCCTTTTTACTGGAAGAATGGAGGAAACGGCAGCAGGAACACTGAAGGTCAGTATATATTTTGCGATTGGAAGAGAGCATTACCTTACTATTCTAAGTACTCGATTCATCTTTTCTTCACAGAACTACTCAAATGTACTGTTCCCATAAACCGAAAACAAAGTAACTTCAGATCTCAATTCATCTAAGAAAAGTTCTTTCTACGATGAACGACTCGAAATTTGGATTTGATGAGTTGCATTTCTCTCACATTCCATGCCATTGATTGTTATTACACGTACATATAATCCTGGGATAGTTTGGAGGATTACACCTTTGATGATGTCTTTACATAGAGATACTGATAACGCATGCAGGGAAACATTCGTGTTCCTCAGCCAGAGCGGAGTTATGTGCTTAAACTCGGAATACACATCCGGGAGATGGAGGAGACGGAAAATAAACTTCACCGATGAAGACATCTATTTATGCTCAAATTATTGTTTCTATGCAGTGTGCATTTCTGCTCACTTGAGACAAGCTTATTTGTTGGATAAATGTTTTCGTTGGTGTAGACAGTGAAGGAAGAACCTCAATGTTCCTCAATAATATCTTCTTCCAGCGGTCCAAATATTTATGCTGGATGAATGGTTTTAGCGGATACAAAATTGCCTGAATTTCAGACGCGTTTCATGGATTTGCGGTGGTTCAAACCCAAATTGAGTTTAAGGTTTTGATGTTTCATGGATTTTGTGGCAATTCGAACCTGATTGAATTTCAAACGCGTCTGATAGATTAGTGTTACAGTCTAATTGTCTTACGTCAGTAATAAAAGACGCTGACGTGGAGTTTATAGGTTTATGAGCTTTCTCACCCTTTAAGTTGATTTTTGGAGTTGACTCTTTTATAAGACCTGTAATAATTGGCATCAAAGATAATACCACTCCTTCGAGTCCTTGTGTCATGGGTGGTAACACCGGTGTTACACTATTAGCTCAAGGTTAGAAAAAGTTAATGCACAGGTGTCCGGGTTGTGAGGCATAGAGGAATGTTACGGTTTAATTGTACCATATTGGTAATAAGAGAGACCAATATCAAATTTATAAGTTTATGAGTCCTTCCACCCTCATTCATGGACCTTCTGAGTGACCTACCAAGTTGCCAAGTTCACTTATTAGACATGTGCAAAAGCTTTGTTTACTTATTCACATATATTAATAAACCATTATATGCATAAACTTTTGGATGTAAACTTAAATTTTGATCTCACAATTAGTTGAACTTGAAAAGAAATTATCAAATTCAAATCTAAACTTAAGGTTCAGCTTGATCAAGTTGAATATTCAAGTTTGAACACGAACCCGAATTTGATCAAATGGATGAAACTTAGTCTATTAAATTTTGGGCCGGGACAAATTAAATGTTTGGTAGTGCTCAAGAGGCAACTATGTCTTTTTTTTTTCCTTATAAGGAAGAAAAACAAAATTACACAATGGAGGCTAACCCCTGCCATATCCTCTAGAAAGATATTGGCGCACCCAGAAGGGGCACTAACAAAAGTGGTAACCCCAACACCCAAAGTAAAAGCAAAATCGGCGAGCTAGTCGGCGCAACGGTTGCCCTCTCTGTATGTGTGGCGAGGGAGAACGACCCAATTCTGGATGAGTAACTCATTGATGCCCAGGACGAGGGGGTTGAGTGACATGGATCGATGGGTTGCATCGGATATGAGATCTTTGACCACGAGAGAATCTAGCTCGAGTATCACTCGCCGAAACCCAAGGCCTCAAGCCAGCTGAAGGCCCGAATAAACGCCTAAGAGTTCTGCCGAAAGCGGAGAACACCGACCTATATTCTAGGCAAAGCCACCCAGCCAAGCATCAGAGTTGTCTCGGAGGAGCCCACCTGCAGTGGCAAAAAAGGTAGCATTGTTACACGCTCCATTGGTATTAAGTTTGGCCCAGCCAGGGGCAGGCGGAATCCATCCGATGAGTTGTTCGGAACGCAACTATGTCTATTTAACAAATTGTTGGTGAGCGTTTCTGTTGGGCTGTAACTATATGACACGATTATAGCCCAACCAAGAAGCATTACTGAGTGAACACGTAGGCTTTACCTAGAAAACACTATAAATACCATAATTGATATGAAAAACCCTAATCTCGCCGGTTTTCCTTCGCCTTCAGCCTCCGTCATGGAGCACTGAAAACCTTAATTTGTCATTCTTCTTTTACAATTAGAATGCTTTCTTTTGATGGGTTATGATTAAAAAGAGAGAGGCTTGAGTGGGATCGTCACAACCCCTTTGGAGTTTAGGCGTAGGTAGAGATTGAAAATGGAGGCAAACACAGAAAAAGAAGAAGACGCCGCCATTCTTTTCACAGATTTAGGCTTTGGTGTCTTCAATTTTTGTCCTCGATTTTTCCTCTTATTTACACTAATCTCCATATGGGGTTTTCTCCCCCACAATGACAGATTTTTCCATTTTACACTTGATATGAGCCCGTTCGATGAGAAGTGTCATTTGATTTTATGGATTTGCATTGGTTGTTTAGTAAGAGGAAGCATTGTTTCTTCTTGATGCTTTCTCAGATCAACTGTGCAGAAAGAAAAAGCCTGATTGCTACTCTGTTTTCAGGCGGCGGCCAGACAACCGTAGGGATGGTTTCCACAGACTACGGGACTTTTCCGATCCCGGCTTGTCTACTATAATCCATCTCACATTCTCTTTTTTGAAATGTTCTTTTTTTTCTAGTTTTTTTAGTGATAATTTATATTTTGTTGGAATAATCATAAGTCCGATTAGCTTTAGCTTCAAACTAGATCTTTTTTTTTATAACCGAGTAAACTTAATTTGAGGGCCTACTTCATTGCTCAAAAAAATTGTAATTAATTAATTCAAAATTAAGTAATGAATTTGATTTAAAAATTTTAAAAATTATATATTTTTGGATATATTCTCAATAATTTATTTTAAAATTATTTAAATTAATAATTTAAAATTAACTCATAAACTTGCGTTAATTAATATTAATAAATTATTTTTCTTCTAATCAAAATATGCTCAAACTTAATTATGGGAAATTGAGATTAATTATGCATGATTACATTCTTAACAATTATATCATATTCTTAACAATTTAGCTTTTTTTAAAAGTAAAATTAAACAGAGATTACACAATTAAACACGAGAAATAGACTCCCGATAAATCCTCTAGCAAGATCATGTGACACTTTATAGGTGTAGTAGTAAAATAAGTAATGTCAACATCAAAATGACTGACATAGTTAGCAAGCCAGTCGGCGCATTTGTTGCTCTCCCGGTATATGTGCTGATGAACAACGGTCCAGTTTGTAGTGAACAATTCAATAATACTTAGAATTATAGGATGGAGAGTCCCTACACGGTGATTTTGGGACGGCACGTTTATGTCCACAGTTTATTTAAAATTAAGGTCGTATTCTTAATAATTTAAAAGTCATATTTTTAAAAAATTGTTTTAAATACTTAAAAAAAATTAACGAGATAATTAAGTTTAACCTTATTCAAAAAAGCTTAATAGTTTGTTTAAAGTACTTAAAATTAATAAGTTAATGTAAGTTTTACTTTATTTGAAATTAAATTCTTAATATTTAATATCAATCTCATTTTAAATTTTATTATATTCGTAATATTCAAAATTGCCACTCAAATATCAAAGGCTAAAGAGTGAGGGAGACCAGCAAATAAATAATAACTTACCCATTTGTACTTTAAGTAGTCACTCTAGAAACTTAGATGGTGGAAGTGAACAAAAGCCGCGGGCACCATCTTCACTTTGCAGCTACCTCAGCGTCTATCACTTTTTCCCCACACATACACACACACACACACTAATGTCTCTCATCTTTTCATAAAAGACACAAAATGCTCACTCTGTCACACACAACTACTAAACCACAATTTGAATTATAGTTAGACTCGAAAGTTCTTGCCGGTGAAAGCTTGACCGAATTGCCAGTTTGAGGGAACAATGTTCCAGGAAGTTGTGGTGCGCCTGTCACTGCTGGTGACCCTGAAGGACAGTGACTGACCTACCAAAACAGAGTTCACTTGCCAGTTCTGACCCCAATTCCGGCTCATGCTCATCCAACCAGTTTTTGACCCTTTTACGCTTACTTTCACCAGGTTTCCTGCACCAGCGACGTTGGTGATCAATACCAAGTTGAAGTAAGGATTGCCATTGATTTGGAACCTGATTCCTCCTCTCTTCCTACAGGTCACTCTGTTTTCCCCACAAAACAGAACGAGATTATCATGAGGAACAGATTGTTTGGTTATAAAGGTGAAATCTTGAGTTGATAGCAAAGTATAATATGGATACAGAGAACTTAAGTAATGTATCTTTACCGGCGATAAGAGACGGGGACGATGCCTGCGTGATACTTGGCGATCTTAAGGAACATAGGCATGGCAAGATCGAAATGCGGGCGAGGAGGGTTGCACCATCCACCATTGTCACTGGGTAGAGCGTAGTTTGGAGGGCAAAAGTTCGTGGCTGTAATGAAGATGGATGGACTGCCAGAGTGGCACCATTGTGGTTCATTTGCACACTTGATCTCGAAGCAAGCTCCACAACTTTGACCTTCGTTGAACAATGCAGTGCTTAGTGCTGCTGTGTTCACGCCATAGCCTTGGCTATATAGATTTCCATATCCACAAGCACCACCTAAACGCGAGATAGAGAAGAAAATTGACGTGGATTAGTTGTACCAGAAGAACAAGGTTTTTAAAACGCAATGAATAGAAATTTGAGCTTATGTAGCTTTTTGAAATCAATATTTTGGTAGAAACAGAGTTCGGATCAGAAAAACAGGGGAAAACAGAGTACCCATTGTCCCGGAGGCATCATTGCCACCGTAGAAAGTGGCATGAGCGCTCTGCCACGGTCCACCGGAGAAGACACCTGGAATTCTCGCCTGAACAAACTTCAGAACCAGCAACAAGAATATTCCATGAATGAAACCCTTCAAAGCCATGACTTTTCACTTGCTACGTTCGCTCGAGAGATGGAGAAACTAGCAAAGACTTCTGAACAAGTTGGGTGTGAAGTGAAGAGTAGAGCTGCTATTTATGGAGAAAAAACAGAGGAAAGTTGAAAGAGAAACGTATCATCAACATTAATTACTTATGTTGTCTGTTGGTATTTAGTTAATTAAGCCCAAGCCTTCTCTTTCACACTCCCTCCCTTTGGCGGGTATCCTATTTCATCCTCCATCAAAGTACTTGCACGGGGTTTTTTCACTTTTTTACCTTTATCTGACGAACATGTCCTTGTGGTTTACGCACATACTGTGGTTTTTGAGTCACAAAAGGAAAAGGCTACCAAAGCTTTGAATGCTTGCTAATACGAAAAAGGCTTTGCTTCATTTGTAAGTTGTGCCATTGATTACAGGTTCTGTCCTAAACATGTGCTTTTCCCTTTTATGATAGTTTATACCTTCGAATTTTGGAGGGAATGGTGGGGGCAACCGGACCCAAGAAAGTTAAATGTTAAGCCATAAACTACAAAGTTGGTATTTTTTCGAATCCAAATATGTAAATTTTGGGTTAATCAGATTTTAAACCATTTAACTTTTTAAAATTTTGGTTTAAAAATAAGAATCTTAACAAAATTAGACTTAAATCCAACAATGAGATTAAATTTTAAATTAAACTCGAATTTGTTAAAAAAAATTAAAACTGATTCAATTCAACTTATTGCTAATATTATTATTAGTAGTGAGCATGCATATAACAAATGTTAGGATATAATTGTAATACGTAATGCAAACCTTATTACGTATTCAGGATCAACATGAAATGATTAAAAATGAAGGTAATGAGGAATACCTGATTTCGGTTCCATCTTTGATTCCGATGCCGATTTCGAGCTTCAAACAATCACGAATCTCTCGAGATGTTTTATGGAAAGTGTTTCCCGACACGTGGTTTAGGTCTTTCTACAGTTTTTTCAACACGTAAGCTCTCTTAACGGGTTAGAGAGTCCGTATGCTTACGATTGATATGAGCAACTGCAAGAGACCTTAACCTTTATATAGCTTCTATATCGGGCTTTCCCATCACAAGGCCGACATGGGTCTAGGTCACATAATTGGGATCCATTTTTTACTCGAACTTTGACCCATTATTCTAGATCATTTATTGGGTCACTTTATTATCTTTATCTATATCAAATTAAGTAACTTAACCGATAATTTATTTAAAAACAAAAAATGCAATTAATAGTTATCCAACTTTCTAAGAAAGGATAAAATTGTCCAACAATCTCCCCTTTGGACAATTATTAATTGCAGTTTTGACTCTAGTTTAAAAACTCGGCTAAGTCACGCTATTGAATTAGTCGACTAAGTTTAAAAACAAAACATTTGACCCAAAGATAATGAAAGTCCATCATTTTGTCTTGCAAGGCTTTCGATACCGAAAAGTATCAGATATATGTGTCCTGTGTGATACAGATCCAATACAATCACATTTACCTAATATCTCACTAACATGAATGAAAAAATGGAGTGTGACAAACTAGGATGATACCTTTATGATTTAAATTATACCATCTTTGTTTGTAGGTCTCGATTTCTCCAACTTTATGCTAAACTACATATGCTAAACTGCATTAGAGAAATCCTATTTTCTCTCACCGAATTCTAAACAACATTAGAGAAAACTTGTTTCCTCTCACCAAATGCTAAACCGCATTAGAGAAAACCGTTATGTTATTCAAATGAATGTTAAATTGCACTAGAGAACTTTTGTGTTCTCTAACTGAATGTTAAACTTCATTAGAGAACCTTTATGGGATTAAAAACTTATATCCCCTATGTCATGTCAAATTCATGGATATCCATACTAAAACTGTATGCGTCTAAATGACAAAGTCACAAGGTCAATCTGTATATATGCCTAATAACCTTTTAATGCTTAAGATTGACACAAATCTTAAGACTTTTATACGTATTATGACAATGTATGATAACACGTATTACTGAGGATAAACGATGATCATCTCCATCAATGAACCGTCATACCGTCATAATACATCAAAATGTACAAATGTACATGGAGCAAACATAACGATCTCCTGACTAATAGTTTCTAAAGACATCAAAATACCCATACTTTATACTTGTGTCACAAACACAAGTGGGCGAAGTCCTTTAGTTAAAGGATCGACTTACAGTTCCTCATTCTTTAAATGCTCCAAACCTTAATGTCACCTTTTGTATCAACACCTTTAGGCCAAATAATTAACCTTTTAAATGCTAAGACCTGTGATATTCTTTGTTGTTATTAAATAACACGGAAAGAAGAATACTACAGTACAACCAAATGGGTCTAGTCACTGAATCAATCACAGACAACTCAAAAATCAAGTTTCTGAGCTAAACCGTCTGTGTAGCAGCTCCATAGATGCACTCTGCATGCATAGTCGAGGAAGCTACTTGACACACTTCCACGACATTATACCATCTGCAAACTTAAAACTGTAACTTTAAAATGACTTTCGATCATCCGGACAGATAGCTAATATCTGAATCTGAATTCCCTATGAGGTTTAGTCTGTTGACTTTTATATATATCAACATATAATCCTTAATCGCTTTAGTATCTCAATACTCGCTAGACTATATTCCAATGGACTACAACTGGATTAACCAGATATTAACCAAACATTCAAACAGTGAATGCAATGTCCTACCTAGCACATAGTCGAGCACACATCAGGCTATCAACCGTACTAGAATACGGAACATTTCTCATAACCTCTCTCTTTACTTTATTCTTTGGATACTGTATTAAGGATTATCTCTCACTATGAGAGACAGGTGCTACGACATGTTTACTGTTAACCATATTAAACCTTTGTAACATATAGTCAATGTATGCATTCTATAAGAGACTTGACGATTGTTCAGATTTGTCCCAGTGAATTTGAATACCTAGGACGTAAGATACTACACCAAGGTCCGTCATGTCAAAGATCTTGACCAAAAGTTGCTTAACCTCATACAACATGGCTAAGTAATTTGACACGAGCAATGTATCATCCACATGTAGTAATAGGAAGATAACTTTGCTCCCCTTGACTTCATAGTACAAAAATCTTTTAATTTTATATTCCATGAAGCCGAAAGAGGCCATAACCTTATCAATTGTAAGGTATCACTTGCGGAAGGTTTGATGTAAACCATATATTGATCTGCATAGCTCGCAAACCATGTCAGTTCCATCTGGATCCTGAAATCTTTCAGGTTGTACCATATAGACCACTTCATAAAGGTCTTTACTCAGGAAAGCGATTTTGACAGCCATATGATACAACTCTATATCATCATGAGCTATAATTGCCTTAATCACTCAAAATGTATCCTACGAGGATATGAGAAAACAGGTAACATAAAGTCAACCTTTCTCTCTGAGTGCACCATTAGGTAATTGAGCGAGCCCATAAACCGCTGAACTTTATCCTGAAATCCTTTAGGTCCAAAAAACTTCATTTACAACTGACAAGTTTGTAGTTCTGATGCAAATCAACTAGCTCTCAAACCTTACTATGCTTCATGGCTTGTATCTCGTTATTCATCGCATCCCACCACACATCCAGATTGGGCCCAGAAATAACTTATGTAAAAGTAACTAGATCCGTAACATGTCTAATATCATAGTCCTGTACACCTGATATCTAGGTAATCAGATAGGATAACAGGTCGTCTCACTCTAGTGGATTCACTTAACTGTATTAGATCTTGTACCCCTAGGAACTTCTGTGTCTACAGGTATGGGTTCTTGTTCCTATACAGGCATGGTACAGAGACCTAGATCCATCGGATCTAACTGTATGAATAGTAGGGACATGATAACTGTAGTATCCGCTCTGCTATTATCTGAATTGTCAATGGGCCCACCATCATCATAGACATGGTATTCGAGAAACATAGTTGTTTGTGATTCCACTATTCTATCTGCCTCATTCTCTACAGTAAAATCTGTAGCCTTAAAGTGGTCGAGATATCTTATTAAATAGTAATGGGCGGAACGAGCATGCAATCTTTCTTTATAAAGATTATACCACCTCAGTAGGACAACCCCATACACGAATGTGTGTAAGGCTGGGTTTTTAAACTTCTAGATAATTAGGCAGATTAGTCATGTTCTGCAAAAACTTCTTTAAGTCCTTTAGCATGCAATTATGCCTTTCGATAACACACCATTTTGCTCAAAACTACTCGACATAGTGAATTAAGTCACTAGTTCGACTGATTCCATATATCTGGAAAATGGACCTTTTGAAGTCCTAAAACACCATGTTTACCATGATATTCTCGTCCATGGTCAAATCTGACTATCTTGATGAATTTTTCC
This sequence comes from Erythroxylum acuminatum, assembly GCA_026284645.1. Taxonomy (NCBI): domain Eukaryota; kingdom Viridiplantae; phylum Streptophyta; class Magnoliopsida; order Malpighiales; family Erythroxylaceae; genus Erythroxylum; species Erythroxylum acuminatum. The sequence goes on from JANKOD010000002.1 coordinate 26,017,979, forward strand.
AATTGGTTCTCAACCTTCAGTCTTTAAGCAATAACACATAATTGTAATGGAAATAATCATCAAAAAATGTCATAATACATTTAGAATTGCACAATGCAACTGTATAAGGTCTACCGATATTTCTACGTATCATACTCAACAAGTCAGAAGCGTGAGTTGATCTCAATATCCTTATTAGTCAACTTATTCCTGCATCAATCTCTCAACCTTAGTTCTGGAAATGTGGCTTAAACTTTTATGTCACACCATGTATGACTTCTCATTCATCAGGGTCCTTCATTTCATAACTTGTTTAGTAAGATACGAAGAAGCATTTATCTAATTTGGGGTAAGACACATTCTATACAAACCACATGATAAAAAAGTTGTACCATTATGTTTTGCATTAAACAACAATTGTACAAAAGAAGCATTAAATACAAAACATTAACCCTCTTTTTCCAAAATTGATCAAAAGATCACATATAAAATGTGTCGTGTAAAACCCAAATGAACCTTACAATATATACATCCCCTATAGATATTACTTCCACTTTTTAATTGCTGTGAACCATCAGTTTCTCCTTTCCTTTATTTGTCTTTATCCTTGATATGAACTACTGCATCGCGGAAGCACCTTAATTAATAGCTACCATTTGTATTTAATGCGACTATTGCAAATTAGATTCATAAATTGACAAGCCAAAGAGTAACCTGATGGTCTCAATCTTTCCTTTTAAACCTCACACTACTGGTTTCTTTATGGCCCCCTAGGACCTTTATTAGCACTGGTTTGACCAACATCAGTATATGGAGAAGATTTGAACTTTCTATCTTTGAACTGAGCGGGCTTCATCTTTTCCTTCCCTTAGGTTGCTTCGAGGGTTGTAGGAGTAGCAAACTTGAGTTTCTCCTCCTCAGCAACGCAATGGGCTATCAAAGCATTGAAGTCCCAACATCTTTAATCTATTGTGAAGATGAATCATTCTCGCTATGTTCTCCATTACTTCCCTTTTCTACCATATACCTCATGGAGAATAATTCTTTCATCAAGGCACCCCTCTCAACATTAGGTGAGACTGTGTATCTCTTGGAGACATTATCAAGAAACTCCTTCACTATGTCTGTATCCAAAAGTCCACTTCGCAGATGGTTAGGTATGGATCTCTTAATGGTCATAAGATATAATCTGTTAGACTGATCCTAGGCTTCATAGGCTGCTTTATGAGCTCTCAAGCTTATGGATGTAGGTGGAGATAGCCTATCTATCCGTATGGTCATATCAACCACAGCTATCTTCATTGCATTCAATACATCCTCTATCAACTTTTTTGTATTGAAACTGGACAGGGTTTTAATGGTGACACTGATTTTGTTGACTAAAAAGGTGACTTCAAGATGATAATCTTTAAATCAGCACAAATGTATGATAATATCGATACCTAAATCCATTTAATAGTATCTTTACTGAAAATCCGGTTACATATGTTATGAAACACTTGTGGGCTGAATACATAATATATGCAACTAGATCTTTATATAAAAGCGATCAGAGTGCAAACTATAAACTCTTATGACACTACCACCTTTGGACGAATAGATCGCTCGAGCAACAACTTTCCTCCATCTAATGCCTTTATTCACATCTCAAAATGTTATGTAAGGCCAACATCTTTGGGCAGAGACATCCCCCAATATACAAGCAGAACAATTCAAAATACTGACTTGAAAGGCCACTTTAGTGGCTACATTCTTATCAGCACTCAAAAAGTCCATAAACATAAGGGATACATCTTTATATTATCCTTACATTCTTTATGGGCATATGGTTTGTAACAATGTAACATCAATAAATGCAAAAATCCGAACATACAGTCTCATTGTCACATACTCGTGCTAAAGGCATTCTCTGAAATCTTCATTTGAGACTTTCGTAAAAGAAAAATCTCAATAGAGTGACTATTGTGCATCACTGGATACTGAACTGACTACTCGAGACGCGAGAACCTCATGTATCTCCCTTATGGCAAGTTCGTTGTACGAAAATTCACTCAACAATGGCTTCAAAATGTCTTAATTCTTTTTCCGATCAACTATCATGCAATCTCGAACATTGAACATGAGACCCGAGACACGAAAACTTGAAGTATCTCCCTCATGTGATGTTCGAAGCATGGAAATTCACTCAAAATCGGATTCAGAATAACTTAATTCCTTTTTCTAGAGTAAAACTTTAATTTATTACTAATGTAATAAATCCAAAAAAATGGAACAACTTACTTTATAAATTTTTCGGACCTGAAAACTAACCCAAAACACCCCGGGATACCCTTACGGGAAATATGAAATTTTTGTATTTTCTTTTTGAAAAACATTGTAGCAGAATTCGTACGACTTCATTTGTTGACGTGGTGTACCACGTCAGTGAGAGTGGCGCGGGGCCGCGCTTACGTTGCACTCACGCGCGCTGACGTGTGACAAATGCATCTAGCTGGCGCCTACTGTATGGTACGTGCAACGCACGCGCCGCCACGTGTCGTCCATTGGTTGTGTCACATGTATGGACGGATGTGGCACGTGCTAGACACGCGCCCACCATCCCATTCTCGTGGGAGCACGGGTCACGAGTCTCGAGTGCGATGCATGCACTACATGCGTCCGTCGCCCTCTGGAGCGATGTGTCAGCACGTAGTTGGTGCGTGCGGTACATACGCCGCTACCCACAACTACTATAGCCTACACGCACCCGACGTTTTCTCTCCCACCAATGCCGGAGGTGATTTCTAGCATCTCGAGATGTTGTTTTTTGCTCCGTTAGGCCCGTTTTTGACCCGTTTTTCATAGCTAGCCTTATGTATATTACTTTTACGTAATTATATACGTAAAAAAATCTGAAAAACAAATCAAAACTTAAAGAAAACCATATGAGATGAAAAATAAAAAAACCTTTGTTTTCGGCAATCCAATCACGTAACTGCTCTGATACCATATGTAATATGTAGTACAAACCTTATTACGTACCCAGGATCATACATGAAAGGATTAAAAACGAAGATAATGCGAAATACCTGATTTTGGTTTCATCTCTGATTCCGATACCGTTTCCGTGCTCCAAATGATCACGAATCTCCCAGGACCTTTATGAAAAGTGTTTCTTGACATGAGATTTAGGTCTTTATACAGTTTTCTCAATACGTAAGCTCTCTTAACGGGTCAAAGAATCTTTATGCTTACAATTGATATGAGCAACTGTAAGAGATCTTCACCTTTATATATAGCTTCCATATCGGGCTTCCCCATCACAAGGCCGATATGGGTCCGATCTACACTAATTAGGATCTATTTTCTACCCAGACTTCGACCCATTGCTTTAGATAATTTATTGAGCTATTTTATTATTTTTATCTAGATCAAATTACGCAACTTAACCAATAATTTATTAAAAACTAAAAAATACAATTAATAATTGTCCAACTTTATAAGCAAGGACAAAATTGTCCAACACTTTTTTCATTTTGGATCGAAGACTTTGTTTCCTTAAATATAAGTTTAAACATACGAGAGAAACTAGAGTTGGGTGTAAATCTATGCTTACAACCAGACAAAATTGGAGAAATTAATATTGACGTCGAGGTACGGTGCTGTCGTATCCAGTATGATGTGCTTTCCAAGGTGGCATGAGCCCTTGCTGCATCTCGGTATTTGGCTACATTAACGAAACATAATTAAGAGTCATTATTTTAATTATTTTTATAATTAATAGTAATTTAAATATTTTTATAATAATCATATAATTTAGTGTTCGTTCAACAGTTTAAAACTATTCGTACTCTTACAGGAATAAAATTTTATATCACTTCATATATTTAAAGATGATAATAAATAAGATAGAACTTATCTATTGAATTAATGATTTAGTTAAGATCTAATTAGTTTGAATTTGCCTTGATCAACAATTGAATAAAAAATTAAAATGGTACCGTTTTAATTAAGTAATTTTTATTTATTAAATAAAATAATTTATTTTATTTCAACAAATTCGGATTTGACTAATTATTGGATTGATTTTTTTAATTTCTTAGTTCAGTTTAAATTTAATTTAATTAATTTTAAAAGTTAAAATGATATGGAATTAGCATTTTAATCATTAAATAAAATAATATTACTAAACTTATTATTTTTACATACATTCAATTATCCACCCACTCTGATTAACCTCACGGTCAACAGAATTGAAAGAACAAAATTGGCACTCGTCCACACGTCCTCACCTCTCAAACATGATTATCTTTGACTCTGCACATTCCTGGAGGAAGTGCGAACTTTATTTTATTCTTTGTAAGCTTACAAGTACAAAAGAGTTACCTGATCAACACTTTCACGGCCAAGTATTCTGCTGATTCAAGCATATCCACATCTTTAATGATTTTGAAGCACCTATTTCAACGGCGCTCAATCACCTAATCATGATAGAGATATTCCACCAACCATAGAGATGTTTAAAGATCAAAATATATGCTTTGGCGGCTTCTCTTCTGCGCAGCTGGGCCCTCACTCAATAGCGACGTAGGAGTAATCCGTTGCCTTGGCCACCAACCTGATGACTGCTAATAAGCACTTCCTGGGATGACGGTTGAGCATGTTTCACACGATTCTTTGTCTCGTAGAGTCGTTGAAACTAATCAGTTTGCGTCAACAATCGTTTGTAATGGACCTCGTTTGCAACATCACCAATACGAACAACGTATCTGTTAGAGCTGATGTCGTATACACCAAATATAGGACAATTGGTGAGCTTTCTGATTATATAAACAGAATGAAATATAAACAGAATGAAAGAAGAAGGAAGGTGTGGCATGGCGGTCGCGGCATTAGTTAATATCATCTTTCCGCAACGAAAGGAAAGAAAAATGGCTTTATTAGTTAGGATAGATTCAACAGGAAGGAAAACAACTTTACCTCATTTTTTCTTTCTTTCTTGAATATCTTGGTTGCCTTTTATAATACTGTTATTGTGCACAATAATTAATTGTAAGCCACAAAGCTCAAATCCCAAGTCCGTGTACCCATCAGCTCGACTACCCAGCAAACCCGTTAGATTGTAGCACTTCCTGTTGACAACTACCATTCTCACTTCAGCACCTTCCGTTCTTTGTTCTCAATGATGGCTAACAAGAATCTACTCCACATTATCGGTAATATATTAGTACTTAAAAACATTTCATTGCGTCGAAAGTGGCTGCTATTGCCTAAGCTACGGTTACCAAGTCTGAATTCGGCACTTTTATTACTTCGAGCTCCATATTATGGCCGACTCGGAACACTCTTCTTCTGATGACACCTTTGTGGATTCTCGAGGTAACCTCGACTATATTAGTTCATATATTCTGGCAAGAAACAAATAGCATAATATCGTTGTAGAAATAGTTTTTACATAAGACTTTGTCTCCTCTTCATTACTGTGCCTCTGAGTACATGCTAGACTTTCGAGGTCTCTTCACTCATGATGGGCACCTGAAACCTTATCCAGTATTATGTCATCTCTGTTTTTACTTTCTTATTGACCTTGGAAAAACTGTTTCAGAAGAAACAAGTCGAGAGTCGAAGGTTGAATTCTCCGAGGATGAAGAAAATCTCATTATTCGGATGTACAATCTTGTTGGGGAGAGGTAATTTTCTTCACTTCAATTATCTTAAGCTTAGAAATAATCCAATTTGAATGCATCTAATCTCTTGCTGTAACGTGTGAGCAGGTGGACTTTAATCGCTGGTAGGATTCCTGGGAGAACAGCTGAGGAAATTGAGAAGTACTGGAACTCTAGACACTCGACTAGTGAGTGAAACTACAAATTTAAAGCGAGTAATTAACTTATGTTGCACTAGGTTTAAGGTAGCAAAAATCATAGCTGGGCCCATGAATGCCATATAAGACAGTTCAAAACAATTGTAAGGGTAGAAGGATTGATGGGTTCAGTTGATTCAGTAAGAACTTGCAAGGCTGTAACTGTACTTTCTTTCTAGGAAAATTTTCCTTATTTCTGCTATTCCACAATTGAATATTATGTCCTTGTTTTTCTGTATTTTTAGCAACATTATGTACTGATAATGCGAAGATATGAGTTTCTGCTGAGTGTTCTTTTCCATGTGAAGAGACTGTCAACCAACTACTTCCCTTCCGCAATACATGTGCTGATCAGCTAAGAATGATTGGTTCAATGTTCTTTTCCGTTATTACAGGAAGGATGCGTAAATCTCTCGTGAAACTATGTACTTCACGAAAGAAGCACATGGGGTGTTTTTCAAACAGGAAACTCCTAACCTGTTTTGATGAAAGCATATATATGGAATGTTTATCACGCAGTTGCCCTAAATTTGTTTTACAAGACTCAGGAAATCATGCATTCTTTCGTGCTTTTTTTTACTTTTAATCAACATCACTTTGCTAAACAAAAAAAAAAAAATCGTCAACTTGTTTAACATGCACTCATTTTTTTGCTAAACAAAAAAAAAAAATTGCCAATGTTGAGTAGCTCATATCTATAAATTGAAAAGCTTGGTCAGCTATTTTCCTTTAACAAGCCAAATAAAATCTTGTCAACTTAAACTCAGTAGAGATCTCATATGATCTTGAAATCCAATAAAATCATTTCAAACTTATCAGTAAAATTTCAACAATTGCTCCAGCAGTTCGAGAGGTAAGGCCTAAGGGAATTTAGAATCCAGATCTTCTGTCTAATATTACTCTGTCTTATTCTGTCTCATAAAATATCAGCCATTTATTTTGCGGGACTCACACAGAACCCATATAAATAAATGATTGATATTTATTGGACACAATAAAATATCATAATATTGGACAAAGGATCTAAACTCGGGAACTTTAACCGCACACAAATATACATCCGCCAATTGGCTGAAATGAAATGATAGTACCAACTAGTAAACGTTGACAATTCAACCGAAATACAGTAAAAAAAACAAAACCTTTACTATGTTTCTCTGGCCCAAAACTTAGCAAGATGGAAGCTTAATACTACAATATAAGAACATAAAAACGCCTTTACAGTCAGTGACCTTAGATTGCTACAGCATCGACTTCGGATTCGCAAGACGAAAATGAAAATCAGTCTACATGCTAAACAGTCTTAAGAGTCAATTAATCATGATGTCTTAACATATCAATTATATTTCAGCTTCAGTTATACATTGCTTTGTTTGTAGAACTTGGTGTCAAGTACTTGCTTACCTCACGTAGCACAAATCAAGTACTTGCTTACCTCACGCAGCACAAACTCCAGCTAAATACACAGATTGATTAAATAATTATCGTTCTGTAAGATTTAAAGCATCAATCAGATAAGGGACAAAAAAACACCAGCTCATTCATAAGTAATACCTTTAGAATATGCACAAGTGTGACTAGAACATAAACAAAATCCATCAGACTAGAACGTAAGCAAAATCCCCCTCTAGCCCATAGATTTCTTGAGTAACAGAATATACTTGAACTAAACTAAGTTCCATAAAAGTTTTTATCGTTTAAAATTGAGATAATTAATCTTAAATTGCTTGACTTTTTGAAATTTTTTCAATTCAGTACCTAAGGTTTTAAATTTTCAATTAATGACTAGCTTTTTAAAACCTTGAAAGTTCAATCCAAAATGTTGGTTTTTATTGATTTGATTAATAGATAAACATCAACGTAACATTTAAAAGACATGCTACGTTATCAAAAATAACTTTTTAAAACTAAATTATTAAGGTTTTAAAAGATTGGTCGTTCCATTGAAAATTTTAAAAATTTTGGCACTTAATTGAAAAAAACTTAAAAAGTTACGCACTTTTAAATATGTTATCTCTTTATATTTATATTAACAAAATGGATACTTAAATAGGGTGTTTTATCATCATGGTCAATGATCACAAACCTAACTAGTAAATTATGACTTCAACTATAAAGCTACCTACTTTGCAATCTTAAAAGTCTTCTGAGAACCAAAGTATGAATGCCCACATAAAAACTACAAAATTTCACGAGGTAAACTAGGATTAAATCAAAATTGTCCTGGTCATAAACGAAACTTTCAATCCCTTAATGAGATGCCATTAGGGATACACAATTAATTTGCAAATTTGTTCCCTACCCTATTCTTAACACAACACCAAAGAAAGTAACAATCTCATAATATAACAAAAGAACAAACTTAGGGGTCTTTCCTATTAACTTACAAGCATAATTCTCTTATTTCATGCAAACCTATTAAAAATTCCATCAGACTCCATTAAGATTCTAAATTGTCCTGAGGCCCAATTGCAAATAATGTAATGGGAACACTTTAATGGAAAGAAAAAAAGAAGCAACTGTTTTTCTTAGAGAGCAGTTTATTCTCGATGATATTACGACCATCGCTTTCGTAGGTGTTGCTGTCTCTTTCCTTCCACTTATTTGGAACAACTACCTTTGTAAGATTCTTCTTGCCTGCAACAAAGCTCATTCATAAATCAGATGAGAAAATAACCAAGGTTTATCCTAGGAACTTACACTTCTCATCATTTCTGTGATCGATTTTTATCTGCTGAAAATTGGATTTGTCCTTCCAAAGAGCACTATGAAATAAATAATAATAATAATTAGGGATGACAATTTTATGTAAGTTGTGGTTCAAACTCGCTTCAAATCTTTATCAAACTGATTTATATAGTCCAATCTCAAATTTAATTAAATATCAGGTAACCCAAATATTTTTTGTACTTAAAATTGATTTAACTTGACCTGACTAGATCTTACCCATCCGCATCCTCTTCATTCCCTCTTAAACTAAAACATATTCCTAAGATTTTTGCCTCCTCACACTTTATCCTTGGAGTTAAAGTTTCAAATCCCAAAATTTTTGCTGGCTAGTTTGTATAAAATAAACAACATTATAAGATTAAAAGACTTAGAATAAAACATCTAGTAAATGATAGGAAGATGGTTACGATTGCAAGATATTCCATTTGGAGAGAGGAAACACTTTAAGAAAGAACAAGAAAAGAAAATTTTAAGACAAATATCTTCCCTTTAATCAAACGTTCATATAATTTTAAATACAAAAGGATGATTTCATAAAATAAGGATATAATCACATGTGTTATAATTTACAAACATTATTTAGATATACTAAATATTCCTACCACAACTTAACAAATTGGTTAGAAAAAATCAAAAAACAGAATCCTTTAACAAATGAAGTCATCCATCCACTTAGGTTGGGCTCAGTTTTCTTAGGTCTCTCAATCATGATAGGTGTAAAAATTAGTATTTTTTCGAGGTGTTAGAGTGTGTTTTTAGTGTTCTCTTAGATGATGATCATGTGTTTAAGACTTAGATTTAAGTTCCTTCTGCTTAAGATGAGAGGCATGCCATCTCTTCACCTTCTTCTTATAAAGTTTGATGTTTTTGTATCCATTGCACCGAAACTCTTTAAGTACATTTAGTTGCAGAAGTAGTTTCTTACCCACTTGCTTCCAATCAAAATTTAGAACCTTCATTACCCAATATGCTCGATGTTTTAGTTGCACAGGCAAATGATAAGCTTTACAATATATGAGTCAGAAGGGTGTCGTTCCGATAGGTGTTTTAAAAGTGGTTCGATAAGCCCATAAGGCATCATCTAACTTTAATACCCAGTCCTTCCTAGAACTATTCATTGTCTTTTCTAGAATTCGTTTGAGTTCCCAATTCATGACTTCCATTTGTCCACTAGTTTTCGGATGATAAGAAGTGGCAACTCGATGGTGGAGTCCATATCTTTTTAAGGGAGTATCAAAAGATCAGTTACAAAAATGCATTCCCCTTAATATAAACTAGTAGACTTATAAAGGAAATCAGAAATTTTCTATTAAAAGTGAAGGGGAGTCTTTATATGAAGCATGAGAGTGATTTAAAGAGTTACAAAGGAGCTGCCCATATTGTAACTTGCCAAAGGAGTTCCTTCTACAAACATTCTACAATGCAGTGAATCTACCCATATGAGGCACTATAGATACAGCACCTGGTGATTCTTTAGTTAGGAAAATAGTTGAAGTAGCGTACGATTTGTTAAAAGAGATGGCCAACAATAGCTATATATGGACATTAGAAAGAAGTAAAAGGTTGGCTTAGAGATCAAAAGGGAGTGCTTGTTATGGATTCAGTGACAACACTATAGGCTAAAATAGCAAACCTAACCAATAAATGAAATAACCTGAAAGCCACATCTTCTAGCCCACTTAAGGCAATTCAATATGGATGCAAACTACGTGGATAAAAATTCATGTCTCAGTTGATTGCTTCCTAGTGGAAAAGAACAACATGGAGCAGCTTACGGGAGCACAATATGGTCAAGGATGTAATAACACCTATTCTAATACTAATAATCCTAGGTGGAAGAATCACCTGAATTTTTCTTAGTCTAATTGTAATATCCCAGTTCAATTATTGTACTGTGTAATGTGTTATGTATGCATTTTATAGAATATGCTCTATTTATGGTCTACTACAATATTGTAAGCGCTTAAATGAATTTTTGAGGTTATAACGGAGATCACGGATAAACCAGAGATGGTTCTGGACTCGATTGAAAATTTTCCGAAAAGCTACGTAATGATTTTAAACAAACTTTAAAATCCCTGAACACTTTTGAATGAAATTTGGACAATTTTGGTGAATACTATTTTTACTAGAATAGTGATTTTGAGGACCCAACCCCGAAAATGATTTAAAAGAAATTTCCCATTATTTTTTACATTTTTAATTATTAAAGTATAAAAGGTTTTTTAAAATAGTTAAACAGCTTAGCTTTGCGAGAACTATTCGGTCAAATCAGATATCGATTGGAGGGCTACCGCGGGGTCACCAGGAGGGTCCCACTCAGGTTCCAGAAGGGGAACTCTAGGATGGGTCCTTTTAAATGGTATCATGACCTATTTTGAAATGGGGTTGTCTCTATACGTGTTATGATTTCATAATGTGATTTTAAGTTGTTTTTGTGAACTAGGTAACCCAAAAAGTTTTGTTATTTTTCATGAATATGATTTTAAAACAAAATTTGTAGTGTATATAGTTTATCTTTAAATTCATAACATAATGCACCGACGAAACATTAGGGGTTACAAAGCCACACCAAAGGCTTTAGCACTTGAAGTATCTTCAGCTTGGGAGGCCGAGCACAAGGATGGTTAAGTAAATGTTTTCTTTATGAATCAACCTTATCTAGAACAATTAAGACTAGAAAAATTGCTGGTGGAATTTTGTTTTTACCTTGAGTGAACAATACAGATATAGGCAATGATGATGTGCCAGTTGCATGATCAAACGTATTTGTAAGTTTGGAATAAATTCACTTAATGAGAGTTGAGATCCTGAAGGTTCCCTAATTTGGTTGGATCGGGATAAGAATAATAAATTTAAATGGTTTAGTGACAGAAGGATGAAACGAGGAATATCATCTAGTCAGAGGTCAGTCAGACAACCTACAATTTCCTAAGACTCCTAAAACACTAGGAGCTCAGTACCAAGGTGTAGCTAATGTGGAAGGAGACCACTTGCATAGGTTGGGTTCCTACATGCTGAGGATACATCCAATATGGTGTGTACGATTACAGTTTCAGTAGTGATGACTATATTTAGATCAACCTTATAACTATGCATTTGTATGTGTTAAAAGATTGTGTTAGATAGATTAGGGTGAATTTGGAGTTGTTAGAGTGCCATATGATAATAAATACTTTTAGTAAAGCTACGACAGTAGCTTAGAACGTTCATAGAGGTAGTTACATAGTAGTTAGAATTATAAGCTCTCTAATGAGTTGATCTTATTAGACATCCATAACTGTGAAGTCATACTAGGAAGGGAATTGACTAATAGTGCATTCTGCCAATGTGATTTTCTTCTAATGGAAGTTAGGTTTGGTACATAAGGAAAGTTAGACATGGTATCCCAAGGAAAGAATTTAGTATCAAGTTATTTAATTCTATGACTCGATAATTACAAAAGTTTATTAGGTTATTTCACACTTTTTAATACTGGGAAAGTAATTTGTGAATATATCTGGAGGATGAAATTGCTAACTACAGTTGAATTCGTTCAGGATTAATTATTGTACTAGTAATTGGTGACTATCTTTGACATGTTTAAATGTTATGACCTTATGAAGTGATTGATATCAATTTTAGTATAAAATTTTGAGTTTAAGGTCAAGTTTATTTTTGAATGTAACATGATTTATGGATTCGTACAAAGTAATGTTATAAATGACATTGTGATGGAATCTTTAATTAAGACTAATGATTGAACACTGTTTTTGGGAGTAATGATCAGTTTGATGTAAGCTTTTAATTGTGCGTATATTAGTATATCAATTTTAAGTATTGAACATTCATTATTTTAATTTTTTAATGTAAGTCAATTTTTATATTTCTTAAAAATCATATGAGTGAATGGTGGTAAAATTTTCAAGGAAATGTGAGAGATAAGTTTTGATCCATAATGGAGAATTGTCTCATTAGAATTTAGAGCTATTACTTTACAGATAGTTATAATTGATGATTTGGAGAATGATAAGAATTATGTATAAGAACTTTGAATAAGTATGACGTGGAGATTTTAGATGATGAATTCCCAGGTTGAGTTCTGAGCTACCTGAAATCATATAAGTGTTTTCTGGTATTAGAAATGGTTATGTAAAGATATTTTTATTGAACATCAAAGTTGTGCAGTGGAAGTATAAGGTGTACTCCTTATTTGAAGAGATTGAGGTTTGATAAATTAGAAATTGCGTTATAAGTTAGTAAAATCTGAACTCTGAGGTAATTGAATGATTTTTATATGAATAGGACATCATGTTAGTGCCTTAAGATATGATCTTAAATGATTGATTTGCTTCCAAAGAGTATGATGGGAAATGACAAAGGTACAATAAATAGTTCACTAGTGGTTATGGATTTGAGATTCGAAAGCTAAGGAGTCCATGTAAGGCATAAGAAATACAAAAAAAATATTATTGAGTTTTGTTTATAATTAGAGACAATGACGAAAAGTTGCAAATTTTGAGAGAATTTTATTAAGAGGTAACGTTACGTTGATGCTAGGTTAAGAATTGTGTGTACTAGTCATGGCTTAACTTTAAAAAGAAATCCTAGATTAAGTCACTTACTAATATATGCTGTGCATATGAGGAACACAAAGAGGCAGTATGCCTTGAGAGTGCTTTATGATCGAAAAGGTATGAAAAGGGTGATCGCAAAGTATATGTTCAAACGCTTGTTAAATCAACAAGTCAAGGCTGAGACTCAAAGAACCAATTAAAAAAATTTGCTCAGCCACTGCTTATCCAGAAATGGAAATGAAAGTTTATTACAAAGGATTTTATGGTAGCAATTTCACAATATCTAAATGGATATGATAGTATATGGGAGATAAATGATCGAATTACACAATCTACCCTTTCTTAACCATCCAAAGTAGGTATTCTCTTGATAGATTAATTAAGTTGTAAGTGATTGGAAGTATATAGTTACATAGAGTGGTGGTATATAAGGGCGAGATAGATGAAAGTAAATTGGTTGGACTGAACTAGTTCAGATAACCACAAATGAGATCAAAATTATTCAAGTCAAAGTGATAGTACCTAAAATCGACAACAGAGCTAGGTGTAGAAATGGAGGAAGCATGTGGAGTTTAAAGTTTTTTTTTAAAAAATCGTGAATATCATCATGGAAGGAATAGTCAGTTTTAGATGATGTGACAAGTTAAGTCCACGATATATTGGCCCCTATGAAATGATTGATAGAGTGGAAGCATGAAGAGTGGATGTGAAGTCAATATTTGTATTTTTAAGATGACTAAGTTTTTGAAAATTTGAGGACAAAATTTTTATAAGGAGAGGAGAAATTGTAATGTCCCAGTTCGATTATTGTATATGCATTTTATAGAGTATGCTTTATTTATGATATACTAGAGTTTTTTAAGCATTTAAATGAATTATTGAGGTTATAATGGAGATCACGGATAGACTAGAGATAGTTCTAGACTGGACCAAAATTTCTCGAAGAATTTTCGAAAACTCTAAAAAGCTACAAAACAAGCTTTAAAACCCCTGAAATGTGCTTTGAGGATTTAGGTGACACTTTTGAATAAAATTTGGACAATTTGCTTAATAGTATTTCTAGATGAATAATAAATCTGGGTAAATAGCATTTTCACTGGAATAGTAATTTTGGGGACCTAACCCTGAAGATTAAAAAATATTAGGAATAGGTATTAGAGTCTAATGATGTTGAAATGGATCGAAAATAAGTCCAATCGAATGGACTTCTGGAATTCCGAAAGTTTAAGACTCAAAATGCCTTTTTTGTTGAATTTTTAGTCTTATCCTATAAGTATTAGTAGTAAAAGTATTTTCAACGTCTATCACTTTCTTAAAATGTCTAGATCTTATAGTTGTGTACAAAACATATAAAATTATTCTTTTTTTATATATTTTTAGGTTGAAATTATAATAGAAAATATTGAACCATTAGAAAAAGATTTGATGAACTTAACATCTTCTACTCATGGCAAGTTTGATCCAACATAGAATTATTTTTGTTCTTCTCAAATATTTAATG
>JANKOD010000002.1:26032686-26045458 GCA_026284645.1 Erythroxylum acuminatum
GACAAAGAACCTTGATTAATTTCTTAGTTTATGGTAATATTGGAATAACTTTTACAAAGTTTGTTGATGCTTCTGATATGGTAAAAAGTGTCTATGCTTTATCTAAATTACTTTTTGACATTATCAAGTGAGTTGGACAAAAAAGTGTTGTGCATTTCGTTATAGATAACATAACTAAATATGTATTAGTTAGGTACGTATTAAAATCATAGTCTAAATATATTTATTGATCTCCATGTATTACTTATTTAATAAATATCATTGATATGTGCTTAATTTTAATACATCACACTTCGCGATTAATGCCTTAAAATGTTTAGAATACTCACTTTAGCTCATATTTGATTTTAAGTACATTTCAGAAGTGAAGGAGCTAAAGTGACCCGAAAGCATACTTATTGAGCCATCTTCTTAATGTTCATACCCTATTTTCTTCATGGAGCAAGAAGAAGAAGAAGATTACAAGAAGAGGAGACAAAATAGAGCATAAAAATGGAGAACATGAGACCACGAATGTAGCAATTAAATTGTTATAGCCATGTATAAGCATTCTTGTAATTCACCATGCAATTTGTCCTTAGTTTTTAGCCTATATCTAGCAATAATTCGGTTATTGGAGGTGAAAATGGACATTTGTCCATTTAATCCAACTATCCATTTAACCTAGATATCGCATTTTAACCTAGCTATGGTAGAGATGAAATGGAGATGTGATCTGAGGCTAAAGGAGGGCATAATTGGACAACAGCTGGATCATCAAGCCCCCTTTGGTTTGAGGCCACCTGTCCATTCAAATTAACTTATCCTTTGGACAACAAAGAAGGTAGTGTCAGCTATACTTGGAGAAAAGAAAAGAGTGAAGAATTGAGAAAGTGGAGTAGCTTATTCTCTTAGGTTCTTACCACCTATCCCACTCCATTTGACCTACCTTTTGACTATACAAAGAAGGGGTGATAGCTGGGACAAAAAAATGGGCAAAACCGACAACCATTCTTCTTGGATATGGAATGTGTGAGATGGCTGGAAGTGAGCAACCAGAAGAATTAGACAACAGTGGACAGATGCCAAGAGTCTGATAAAGAAGATGGAGGGCTAACCTTCCTAATGCTAATTCAGAGGTGAAGTCGATGCCAAGGAGCACATTTGAGCATACGTCATTATGTATTGTTTTTCCCCTCTTTTCGGATTATCTTGTGCTTAATGATTGGGTATTATGTAAGAATGATTTTGATGCTCTATTGAATTGTTTTTCATGAAAACCCATTGTTAGAACTTGAATATGATACGTAATAGTCATGTTTAAAGCCATATGTGGCAGCTAACAATATTAAATCGGTAGGGATAATGTAGGATGAGTTAAATAATCCGAGCTTGTGCAGTTATTACTTAGATTGGTATGTTTTTCTAATTCGTAATGCGATTGTCTGATTAAATTTAGATAGTTATTTTTAGGTTATCTAATAGTTAAGGCTAATCAATGAGCTCTTCTTAATTAACTACAATATAAGGAAAACCATAATTAACAGAGCTTATTGTTAATTAACAATAACAACCTAAAGAGAGGTGTAAATACGATAATACAATGACGTATGTGAAATTATGTATAGACAGAGACTAAGGGAAACAACCGGATTTCACATATATTCATCACTTATAAATGTTTTCTTTAATTTGTCTTCGTTAGTTTAGTTTCGTTTGATTTTCTTATTTGAAACCCAAACCAAAACCCACCCCTAAAAATCTTAACACCAATTATCTTCATTTCAAAAACTTTACACACACTCTCTGTGGGATCGACCTAGATTCACCACTACTATAGCTATAGGTCTAGTTATTTTGTGTAACATTATGACCGACTACCAATCATTTTAAAAGATATTGGTTGTAGAGACCATATTTTCAGTCTTGCTTTATATGCATCTAAGATCACTATTTTTATGTATAATCATATTCCATTTTTATCCTAGTTAAGAAAGCAAAAAGACTAGATTAAGATTGTCTTCTTATTGCTACTAGGTTTACAACTATAATTATTACTTTGAAAATTATTTACGACCATAAATAAGTACTTCAAAATGTGGATAGTTCTTAAAGATTCTTGGTGAGTTACTTAGGAAACGAGAGAGAAAAGGTGAGTTTTAACATAAAAAAGGAGAATAATAAAGAGAAGGAGATGAAATTACATATGGAAACAAAAGATTGTTAGGGATTTAGTTAACGCCATGAAGAATCAAGGTTAGTAGGAGCATTTTAAGGTGCATAACATATAGAAAATTAGAACTCTTATGAAGAATATATGTTAACTGTTATTATTTATTATTTTTGTGTTGGATCTTAATGATTTATACTTTTCCTTTAATTTGAGGCTTGGATTTGGTTAGGTGTTATTGATTTGAGCCGAATCATTGGTAGGTTATAAGTGTTGTGTTTGAAAACTTTATGATAAGTTGAGTTTTATTATAAGTCCGTATTATTAGACATATAGTTGTGTTTGAGTCATGTGGGAGATTTTGAGTTAGTGATGTATGTGAAATGTTAATTTTTTATATATATAGGATATTATAAGTGATGAGTTTGATATTTTCATTTTATTTTGGATGTCTTGGATGATTGCAAATGATGAGATGACAAGAATTTTTAAGGTTAATGCAAATGTAGGTAGTTAGATGTATAAGTTAGGGTAAAAATTAAAGTATTCAGTTGAAACAAAGAACAATGAAATTAGTGGGAGCGAAAATCAATGTAACTTTTTGAGTTAAAAGGATAGAATGCAAATTAATGAATCGGTCTATGACAGAAGACAATATTATGTGGTTATATTGACACCTTTAGATATATTGACACCTTTATATGACAAGTGATTATTTTAAGTGACTCGCTTATGCTTTGGTATAAGAATTTATTTTGTGCTCTCTCAAACTTATACTATAAAAAATTATTTTGTGCTCTCTTAAACTAGTAATAATGGAAAGTATAAAGTTATTATTGATGTCTCTAACGAGCTTCCATAAATTCAGTAATTATTTGATCAGAAGGGGGTCTCATTTTCAATAGTCATAAAAATATTATTAAGAATGTGTATAATAATACCTTTTATAAGCATGTCAAATAGTTTAAAATTGATAGTCAAATATGTTATTATTCGTCTTATATCTATTTTATTTACTAATTAATTTAAAGATAAATTATATCAATCTCTTATATATTGAACTTTTTTATTTTATTCATCATAATTTATAGATTATCATTTTTTAATGATATATTTTAACTATGACTAATATTACTGACATCACTCAATAGATAAAACATGCAGATGCTTTGTCAACGTTTAAAATTCTATCATTTTATTAATTTTGTAGTCATTTATTAATAGAGATTAAAGGTATGAATATAAGTAATAGTTAAATCAAATGAAAGGAAAGTAAATAATAAATTTAAAAAGATAAAGGATACTAAACTAGTAGATGTGAGAGATTCTCCTACCTCTTTCTAAGGTATGATTGACTCATTTTGCTTGAATGTTTGATTCCACCATCCTCTTCTTTTCTGATCATCAGCTCAACTTGTTACTCATTCTCACTCTTCACCATTTTTTTCTCCATCTTTATGAACTGTTTTTGGTTTCCCAAGGGCAACCTTGTACTTCCTCTTCCAAATTTCTGTTCCCATCAATCCCTTTTATCGTTTTTTCCAACTGTTTTGTAAAATTCCCTATCTTCAAAACTAACCCTACCCATTTTTGACAATATGTCCACTAACCCTGATCTACAAACATTTGATTTTCCAAAATTTTCCCTTACTACCAAACCATCCCCGTCTTCACCATCTGCACAACCTCCCCAGAAAAATATGGAAGGAAGTGGTAGGTAATAAACCATCCTCGACCCTCACCTTTAGTTCACCACATGAGATGGATGGTAAGTTAGTGATTTGTCCTCAAATTGAAACTCTCCAAGAGGGAGCTAAAAGTTGGGAATTAACACTAGTCGAGTTCTTTTTTGACCAAAGGCTAGCCTTTTCTCTCATCCAACGCTAGGCCACTAAAACTTGGAAAGCTAAAGGTTTACTGATGTTTTACTTTCAGAGGACAACCTCATACTTTTCATACTTTCCTCTGTATCTGAAACTCACAAAGTCCTTGAAGTTGGTCCATGGCATCTTGGAAACCATCCTATCTTCTTACAGACTGCACCAAATGCCATATAGAGGAAAGTATAAGGTTGTCCTATTCTCTAAGATATAGTTACAGATTGTACCAAATGCCATAGTTATGCTTCTGGTATTTCAGTTGCTATCGCGACATCTCCCAATAAATATGCATTACCTACTTCCACTCCTATTGTCAACACTTCAAT
This sequence comes from Erythroxylum acuminatum, assembly GCA_026284645.1. NCBI lineage: Eukaryota > Viridiplantae > Streptophyta > Magnoliopsida > Malpighiales > Erythroxylaceae > Erythroxylum > Erythroxylum acuminatum. Next base: position 26,037,042 of record JANKOD010000002.1, read on the forward strand.
TACGGATCCTTGCACTAAGGAAGTAGCTAATAGAGAGACTTTCCAAACTGTGGAGAGGAGATGATCAAAAAGAATAAAAGCAAAAGCTCCACAGGTCAATCCTCTTAATATGTCAATCATAACCTGGAATGTACAAGGAATAAATAACCCCTCTAAGTTTTTGGATTTAAGGTACTTTGTTTTCAATGAAACCTTTATTAGTAGCTCTTTTTAAAACCAAAATAAATTTAGAAAACTGATGTAAGTTACAAATCCTTGGCCCTCAATGGAGTATACTTTCAAATCACTGCCATTATGTTTTTGGTAGAATTATCCTTTGTTTAAAATGACGAGCTGAAGGTAGATTCGTTGGACTCTAATAAGCAAGCAATGCATCTCCATCAGACTTTTCTGTAGGAGAATGTTAATATAAATATCTCTTTTATCTATACGAGTAATCATTCTTTTCAGAGAAGAAACCATTGGAATAATCATAGAACAATAAGTAGTTGCATTGCTAAACTGTGGTTCAAATGTGGTGATTTTAACTTAACCCTCATCAATTCAGAAGCTCAAGGCCACTGCAATCTCAATAACCATTCGGATGACTTCAAAGATTGTGTTCAGGATATAAGTGTCACTAATCTGACACTTATTGTTTACTTGGTCAAATAAACAAACCTCATCTTGGCATATTCGAAAAAAAAATGATCGTGCACATGTTAATGACACCTGGTTGAACACATTTCCAAAGACTTTAGCACACTTCAAGGACCTTTTATTCTTGGATCACACCCCCATTATAGTTGACAGTTTGTTTCATAAACATATTACTCATTATCCTTTCAGATTCAATAATTACTTTATGAATGATCTTGGTTTTCCCAAAGTATACAGGAAGGGTGCTGAATTCCAATGTGTGGGAACCGAAAAATTCTACTGTGTACATAAGTTAAAACTCATCAAGTATGAGCTTAAGTTTTTAAACCATGTAAAAGGCTCCACCACATCTGCTATACATTCTAGCATATCAGAACTGGAAGCTACTCAATCACTGTTAGCTTTGAGCCCTACTGATCAACAGCTATTGGACAGGGAGAAGTTAACAATTACAAAATATATGTATGCTATGAAAAACCATCATTCTCTGTTTCAATAAAGAGCAAAAGTAAACAGGCTCAAAGGTGGTGACCACTGTACAAGGTTCTTCTTCAAATCCATCCTAGTAGGGAAAAATTACATCAAAGTTTAATCTATCACATCCTCAGCAGGTTCACCACCATTGAATTCTCAATACATACACGAAGAAACTCTAAGGTACTTTAGTTCCCTTCTTGGCTCACCAAGTATTTCAAGTACTTCCCTCTCTAAGCCAAGATCACTCACTTTAAAGAAGTATCTCCTCATGATTTGGATCTTTTAATAAAAACCATTACGGATAATGAAATTGAGAGAGTAGTTTTTGACATAGATGGTATGAATGCCCCCGGGCCTAATGGCTTCAACGGCTACTTCTTCCAAAAATCAAAGCATATTATTGGAAACTTTGTGAAAAAGGCAGTTCATGAATTCTTCACAAATTGGGTACTTAAGGAAATCAGTAGAACTTTTCTCTGTTGATCCCTAAAAGCCCTAACCCTTCTACATTTGGAGACTTTAGACCTATAGCAAGCACTAATTTTCTATGCAAAATCATTTCTAAGATCCTAGATATCATACAACAGAGGGAAATAACTCCTTTGATAAGTGAGAACTAGCGTGCTTACATAAATGGTCGTAATATTAGAGATAACATTCTAATAGTCCAGAAATACTCAAGGGCTACTCTTATTCCAATTATGCTCCTATCTGTATAATGAAAATCCACTTTCATAAAGCCTTTGATAACATTAGCTGGGATTTCATATGGATCTTGTTCCAAGCCTTTGGATTTACTGATATCTTCATCAATTGGTTAAAGCAATGCATCACCTCTGCTACTTTATATATGCTTATAAATGGTAGTCCAATAAAATCTTTTAAGGTTGCCAAGGATCTTTGACAGGGGGATCCTCTATCCCCTTGTCTCTTCATTATATGTATGGAAATCCTTAGCTCAACTATCAAACAAGTAGTGAAACTCAATCCAAATTTTAGATACCATTCCAAATGTAAGAGGATTGTTTTAACTAACCTTGGGTTTACTGACGACCTCCTTCTCTTTTGTAGTGCTGGAATGAGTTCCATCAACACCTTCATGAAGGCACTTGAAATATTTAAAGGCTACTCTGGGTTGCACATCAATCTCAGTAAGAGCCTCTTTATTCTCTTCAAAATTGCCTTTGATCTCTAACCGTTTATTACACAAGCTGCTTGTGTGTATCCCACTAGCCCTTCAATAACGTATTTGAGACTTCCAGTAACTACCAAACACCTCAATTACTAGGAATGCTTACCCCTCATTGAATGAATTCAGAGAAGAATTAGCTTATAGGTGAATAAAACTCTATCCTACATAGGGAAATTATAACTCATAAAGTCTATGCTTAATTCTTTGCATATATATTGGAGTTCTTATATATTCCTCTCCCAAAAATTTCTTATGGAGTCATCCAGATAGTTCTAACTACTGATATATGCCTTCTTAGGGAAGAAAGTGGCCTGCATATCTCATCCATCAAAATTACAAACTAGGCTTTGATTCTCAAGCGACTTTGATGGATTTTGCTTGATAACATCACTCACAGTGGATAAGATGGCTACACTTTTATTTTCTTCAAGGTAGAAGTATATGAAAAATATGTAAAAGCTCGTCTCATTCTCACTTCTTGAATCAATTATTTACTTTGAGAGGTATGGTTCACGATGATGTCACAAGCAAAGCTGGGAATGATCCAAATTCTATATACTCTATCGGAAAGGCTACCTGATCGAAACTCTAAGCAATAAAATCACCAAGAATCTCTTGAAAAGAAGATGCCTCGAAGTTGATTGGTACAAAATTATGTGAAACAAAGCACTCGGTTATCCTTCATTCTTTGGCTTGCTATCCAAAATAAGCTCAATACTTCAGACAGTGTGCCTTATTTGCAAGTTGATAAAATATGTCCTATATGTCAGCTTCATGCAGAAACTCGAGACCATTTTTTCTTCACATACCCTTTCAACTTCAACATATGGTAGAGGATTAAGAGGAATGTCAATGGATTGGTCTAGGTTACACCATACTGGACATCATGCAAAGCTTATCAGTCAGGATAGCTCATTCAAAACACACTCAACTCATCTTTATTCTTACTTTGGGGACTTGTGTGTACATATTATGGAGAGAACGTAATTTTCGAAGGTTTGCACATCAAAGTTCAATAGGAGAATCCATTCAGTCAGACATAATACGACATATCTGTGAGCTGCTGATTGTGGAGAATCTCAACCGACAATGCATAGATGATATATTATATTCTTTGAACATGTAAACACGTGTGCTTGCTCTATTATTTTCTTACTTCTATTTTGTCTTTATTCCTTACATATTTGTGTAAGGAATGTAAAGGTTATACCCCTTAACTTTTTGTCTACCTTGTATTATTTCCATTATTTATCAATTAACACTATTATCTTTTTTTTAAAAAAAAGAGATAAATGTAACCAACTCTTATTTTGCTAATATGTTTAGAAAACTCATCACAGCAAAACGCTTTTATATTTTATTTCCCAAACTCAAGATGGTCATGACCTTATATGTAGAGCTGTAATTCCTAATTGGCCTTTGACATTGCCCTAATTCATGCCTTCAATATGGATTGTACGTACAGAGATTATTGCATATTCGAAAGCCCATACTCTTGTTTCGTCTGTTTTAGAAACGGCTGTCTTAATTGATCTTTTCCAGAGGAGTCCATCATCTGCTCGACGCCCTAAAAGACAATTCAGAAATTTTGTCAAAATCCAAGAAGAGCGTAATGACACAAATCCAAAATTTGAAGATCTCTTTTGTAATGTTGCTACTAGCCAAAAACGCCATCGACTGTCGTATATATCACCACTGCAACTACAATGAAGTCAAACGTTAAGAACGATAGTTTCAAATCTAATTAAGTACTCTTGCGTTGCAGTCGTTAGAAGTAGAAAATACTAAAATAAATATTGAGATGAAAATCTGTTTCGGCAGAGACAGTAACTTTTACTCTTCCTCGAATCAATCTCCGCGTTCAATTTTCTCACACATTCATGATCCCGCAAACACTCATACCAATTCCCAATCTCTCAAGTTGAAGAAAGAGCAATAATGCCTAGAAAAGGGTTGATAATCTTCTGCGCATCGGCTGCCATACTCATAATCATCACAGCTATTATCCTAGTTGTCCTCTATTTTACTATCTTAAAGCCTAGAGAACCTAACATCTATGCTTATCCCGCCACCCTCAAACACATCAACTGGTCGTTCATTCCTGTGCCATTTCTTAATGTCACGTTAGGTATGGTAATCAACATCGACAATCGGAACTACGGTAGCTTCAAGTACAAGGACAGTACAGCTTATGTTCGGTATCACAGCGACGTTATAGGTGATGCTCCGATCACAGCGGACGAAATTCCTGCTCGATCAAAGTATAATGTGAGCCTATCTGTGACTGTATCTGCGAACGAGATATTGGATAACCAAAACTTTTTGAATGATTTTCTGAGTGGGGTGATAACTTTTTCTTCTTCATCAAACGTGCAAGGAAAAGCCACCGCGTTGAAGATCTTCAGGAAGGATGCCAAAAGTTCAACCAACTGTAACATTACCATCTTTATCACAGCACAGCAAGCTCAGTCAGATTGCAAGTCGAAACTCGTAATAAAATAAATGTAAGTTATAACCACGGATTTAGATTGCCAGAATTGATTGACAGATGGAACAATGGATTGCTGACTTCAATATTTTGACGTCGGTCTCTGTTTTAAATAAGGTTAATATTGCTTTCATTCTACTTATGAACTTGTTATGTGACATATAAGTAACTAAAAGTACAGTGGATATTAACTTCAGCAAATATCCATTTTCCCCCAAACTGGCCATCTAGGTTCTTTAGTACTTCATTTATAAACTTGGATATCTTGTAAGTTGTACTCAATAAGTTCATTAGTCAGAAAATATGTTGGACCTTGTGTCTCATTCTAAGAAAATATCATGACATTCTCATCCATCAAGATTATTTGAATTATGATAGAATCCTTCCTGCTTTGCAATGAATCGAAAAAATAAAACAGAATTCTGGGCATTATTGTCCACGATGTTGTAGGAGTTTGGTTCTTTTGTAGCCTGCCAACTTGCGAATACTATAAGGTTCGTTGAGGGCTTCAGCCTATATCTGATGAAATTATACTGACTCCAAAAGTGAACTCGTCTTATCCATTTTGTGAAAAAGTCATAGTAAGATATCCGTCAGCTTTCGTACATGAGCAATTTCCATATTTTCTCTTAACTAGTTTTTGTTTGACGCATATATACTATTTATAAGTCAAAGACCTTAAGAACCTAAAGATAATATTGGATTATAAACATCAATCATATATTAAATTGATTATAAAAATTTATTATATCAACAAGTCACACTTTCTTGAAAGTAATAAAACTAATAGCCAACCCATTTTAGTTTATGTACTTAAAATTTCTTTTCAAAATTATATATTTAACATATTTAACACATAAGAATGGATGAAATATTTTTTTAGTTTCTTGAAAGTAATAAAAGTAATAGCCAACATATTTTAGTTTATGTACTTCAAATTTCTTTTCAAATTTATATATTTAACTTATTTAACACATAAGAATGGATGAAATATTTTTTAAAAAAATTAAAGGAATGTATTAAAAGACACGAAGATTACACTTAGTCCATTGGGAAAATCCCAAGCACTGATAAGGAGAGTGAACAATCTCCCTACTAAAATAACAAAAATACAAGCAACCAAACTAAGAGGCTATCGGCTTAAACTTCCAAAGGAATCAATGACTTAGTTCTTAAAAAAAAAGGTTCACCTTGATGGTTTATAGAATCACAGTTGTTGTCTCTTTCACAGTAGCAAATTTGGTTTTGCATCTCCTATTATCCCTTTTATTCCATATCATGTGGATACAGATCCCCAAAGCAAAAAGATAAGTCTTCAAAGTGTCTTTATGATTGCAAGAATGATCCATCAGCCATTGTATGGTATCTAAGAATGAATTTCCTATGAGGCCCCATTGACAATGTCTTTAGATCTCATTCCAAACACCAAAAGCAAAGTGACACTCAAAAAACAAGTGATCCTCAATTTCATCATAATCCTTGCATAAAGAACAACTCATATCTACTGCCAGAAAATGCAATCAGTCCATTATGCTTAGTCTATTTTTTATTAACAACAGTAAGCTGTTTAGGAACAAATACTTGTTCCATAAAATGTTATGCCAAGATACCTTGGAACCTAGAGGTTGTAACAAGCTTCTAGTACCTTGTTGGTAGTATCAGAAACTGGCTTTCCTTTCCAAAAGAAACTGTTAGGACTATGAATATCAGGTAAGTATGTAGGTTTGTATCTTAATAAAGACTGGGATAGAGCCTAATTAATGATCTCTATTAGTTTAGAGACCTTATCATCCAAGGAGCCTAGTGTTATAGCTACTAAGACTCCAAACAATTAGATCAATTGGCTATAACTTGTCCAATTATCATACCAAACTAAACAATTGTCACCATTTCACACTCTATAAAACATATCAGCTAATATGTGCTTAATTTTTGATACATTTAATCCATTACACTTAGTGATTAATCTCTTAAAATGCTTAGGATACTCACTTTAGGTCATATTAATGTACCTAAAATCAAATATGAGCTAAAGTGACCTGAAAGCATACTCATTGAGTCATCTTTTTAATGTTCATACCTTATTGTCATCATGGAGCAAGAAGAAGAAGAAGAAGAAGATTACAAGAAGAAGAGACAAAATAAAGCGTTAAAATATAGAACTTGAGACCATGGCTGTAATAATTAAATTGTTACAACCGTAAGACCACAACTATAACAATTAAAATGTTACATTTGTGGTTATAAGCATTCTTGTAATTCACCATGCAATTTTTCCTTAGTTTTTAGCCTATATTTAACAACAATTCAATTAATGGAGGTGAAAATGGACAACTTTCCATTTAATCCAACCGTCCATTTAACCTAGATATCCCATTTTAACCTAGCTTTGGTGGAGATGAAATGGAGGTGAGATTTGCGGCTAAAGGAGGGTAAACTTGGACAGTAGCTGGATTAACAAGCTCCCATCAGTTTGAGGCCACCTGTCCATTCAAATTAACCTAGCCTTTGGACAATAAAGAGGGAGCGTCAGCTGCACTTGGAGAAAAAGAAAGAGTGAAGAACCAAGAGAGTGGAGTAGCTTCTTTTCTTTGGTTTTTGCCAGCTATCCCACTCCCTTTGAACCTAGCTTTTGAATATACAAAGAAGGGGTGATAGCTTGGACAAAAAAATGGGGAAGAATCGATAGCCATTCTTCTTGGATATGGAATGTGTGTGGCGGCTGGAAGTGAGCAACTACGAGAACTTGGATAGCAACGGACAGGCGCAAATCTTCATCATTTTGTCTTAGTTTTTCAACACGAATGGAGGCTACAGGAGCCAATTCTTGGAGATTTATAGAAAAGATGGAGGACTAACCTTCTCGACGTTGATTCAGGGGTGAATTTGACACTGAGGAGCACATTTAAGCTTACGTCATTATGTATCATTTTCTTTCCCTCCTTTCGGGTTATTTACATTATCTTGTGCTTAATGATTGGGTAATGTGTAAGAATGATTTTTATGCTCTATTGAATTGTTTTCTATGAAAACCCATAGCCAGAACTTGAAAACGATGCATAATAGTCGTGTTTAAAGTCATATGTGGCAATTAACGATATTAAATAGTTAGAGATAAGTAGTATGAGTTAAATAGTTTGAACTTATGTGATTATTACTTAGATTGGTCTATTTTTCTCATTCATAACACAACTGTCCGATTAAACTTAGAGAGCTATTTCTTGATTATCCAATAGTTAGGGTTAATTAATGAGCTATTCTTAATTAACTACGACCTAAAGAAAACCCAGGATTAACAGAGCTTATTGTTAATTCACGATCAATAATCTAAAGAGAGGTGTAAATATGATAATACAATGACAAATGTGAAATTGTGTGTAGGCTGAGATTAAACAAGGAACCGAGTTTCACATATATTCATCACTTTTAGATGTTTTCTTTAATTTTTGTTTATTAGTTTAGTTTTGTTTGATTTTCTTATTCGAAAACCAAACCAAAACCTAGCCTTAAAAAACATGAACACTGATTATGTCAGACCCTGCTTCCGGAGCCCGACTGTCCCGGGAGGTGAGCCCGGTTGGAGCCCATTCCCGAGACACTTGCCTTGCTGAGACCTTAAAC
>JANKOD010000002.1:26045558-26057911 GCA_026284645.1 Erythroxylum acuminatum
ACAAGGCCCAAGTCCATTAGGTTTCTATCCCTTTCTTCTTATATTCTCTTCCTAAGCCACTTAAGCCCATTTCTTCATTCAAGCCCAACTAACTCATTTAATTACATTTACTCCTAACACCTAACTCATTAATGTCATATGCTAATTAATGCTATCTTAATTTGATCTATTAAAACTCTAATTTCCTTTACTCATGCTTAATAACATAAAAAAAATTATGGGGCTAACAGATTATCTTCTTTTCAAAAGTTTTATACACACTCTTTGTGGGATCAACTTAGACTCGTCATTATTATAATTGTAGGTCTAGTTACTTTGTGTAGTGTTACGATGCACTACTATTAGCTTTAATAAGGTCTCTGAGTTGCAGAAGTTGACCAAGAAACCAAGAATTTGAAGGACTCTTTTGTTCCTTTCAAATGTTTTTGCCTTTCAAGAAATAAATATGCAACCATTTCATCCAAAGTGAAGTTTTTTCCTCTCAGATCACCATAATCTTTTCATAATTAAGGCTGAATTGGTTACCTTAATATCATTAACCGCCATACCTCCTTTTCTTTAGAATAGCAAATATATGACTACTTGACTTTAGCAAACACCTTCACCCCATTATGGTGACTCCATAAAAAAATTGTGAACAATCTTTCTAACACTTGAATTAACTTTTTTTAAGGAAAGATATGTGAACTCCAATAAATGTGTAATGAAGAGAGAATAGACTTAATCAATTGAAGTTTTGCCGCATAAGAAAGTGATTTATTAAACCAATAGGAGAGTCTTTTCTGGACTTTTTCAATCAGAGTTAAGCATTATGAGAAACCCAACCTTCTTGTGGATAGACAAAGATATAGATACAAAAGAGGAGGAAGCTTTCTACTCATTCCAGTAATTCTAGAGACGCAAGATCCCATACCTGAGGCTCCTTTAGAGATTAAGAAGTGACTCTTATTGAAGTTTAACTCCAAACCTGAAATTCTTTTGGAAAGCTGAAGAGATTCTTTTAGAGTTTTGATTGAGTCTAAATGAGCTTTAAAAAACAGAAGTAAATCATGTTGTATTTTCCTCATTTTGTATTCTAAATGACATAGATTAAATATTTCATATACATTTCTAAAAGTTTATGAAGTAATTTTCAAAATTAGAGATTTTATATTATAAGTTTACTATATATAAGTTTGGTTCCATTAGAACTCCAAAAGCACGATATTTGAAAAATCCATTGATCTTTTTATTGTCATCTACTTATATTCTATATAACTTATATTATATGTTTTATTTGGTCCATTATAATCATTTAAAATTTTATAATTTAAAGTAATTACAATTCATATTTATTGTAATTTTTGTAAAATTAAAGAATATTAAACTTCTAAAGGAAAAGCCAAAGCCTTATAAAAGGATTAGTACTAATGTAGTCTTCTATATGTTATTAGAGAAGATTCAACAAAACATAAGAAATACTACATATTAATTGGAAAAGTAATCAATTAGAAAAGAAATAACAACTACTTCACTACACATATATAAGACTTAAGTCTTTTAACTACTGCATACATTGAAACTTTTAGAGATTGAAGTTATGGATGAGATGCAAGGATAATTTGATATCCTTATCCTTAAACAAAATAAGCTCTCTAATCCAAGTATTACTAAACAATTAACCAAAGCTTACTAGAGTACAAGCTGCTAAAGAATATATGGTTTATGGATTCTATAGGTTATAGGCATATGCAACATCTTAGATCAAGATTGGGAATACATTTAAGAAATTTAAGGTGTTCAACTTGTTTAAAATAGCAAGTGAAGAGATAAAGGAAATCTTGGGGCTTGAAACTTGTTCCAAATAAGTTTATACTAACTAATCTTGAAAGATAATGGCATTAGAAGTTTTTAGCAAGGCTTATTGGTAAAGGTAACAAAAGGATGCTTTAAACATATATGTTTTCCTTTATATTGGTGCAAGGATCGTAACCAAGAACGTAACTATGAATTGTGTTACTTCCCCTTCTATTAAATATTCTTTCTTCACCATTTATGAGGAATTTGACCTTAGCATTCTTTAGGAATGTTAGTATAATATTATTAAAGGAGGGGAGAAGATAGAGCAGATCAACTTCGCTCCATTTGTCATATCAAAGCTGAAAAGACCCACTACTGCTAATCTTGATTTTAACTTCATTTTTCATCATGTCTCTGAGTTTAACAGTTGTAATATGGAATATGGGGAACCACTTCTTGTGTTAAAGCTCCATATATTCTTGCCCTTAAATTAATTTTCATGAACTCATTTACCCAATAAATATTTATAATTAAAAATAATATTATAAATTCTCTTTGCTAAAAGGACACTGTTCTTCATCAAAATAGATTATATTCTCGATCCACCCTTAAGCCTTAGCATGCAAACATGTTCCTAATTGACCTTAGTATGGGGCTTCCTTGAAAGATTCCTAGAACAAAGGAAGTTTCTTAATAGCTTCTCCATATGTTTGATTATTTTCCTAGGCAACATCAAATAGGAGGTTTAATATATGTGAAGACTGTTGCGAACTGATATAATTACTTACATTCTTCTCACAAATAAGAGACTTTTATTAAACTAATCGCCAATTCTCATTTTGACCATATCAAAGAGGGTCTAACAATCATCATAAGTTAATCTTTTAGAGGTAATTGGCATCTCCAGGTAATAGAAAATAAGAGGTTTATGATGAGTTTTACAATTATAGATCATTTAACTAATAAATGAGTAGCATTAGCTAATAGTAGAAGGACACTTTTATCCTTATTCATGCTCAAACTAGAGAGCAAACTGAATGAATTTAGTGAGTCAATTAGGCAATTCACTAAAACAGAATAATCTCCATATAAGAGAAGAAGATCGTCAACAAAGGAGAGACTACATATATTCAGCAATGTGCATTTTAAAAAATCCAGTAACTCCTATTTATTAGAACCTAATAAAGATGTTGAAGTAACAATTTGAATGCATAAATTAATTCTCAATATTTTTAAAAATTAAACTAAAAATAGTATATTATAAACAAAAATTTAAAATTTAACTATTGAAATAGGAGAGACTATAACCATATTTTAATGATAATAGAATAAATTACTACTAAAGATTAAATTTTGATAATTGAAAGATAAAAATATGAAAATCATTCAAGTAAATATGAAATACAGAGATTTACTAAGATTCTTAGGATATACACTATCTTTTACATGGTTGTGTAAAATGACTTTGTATCTCCAAAAACACCATAATTTATGATTTTACATGGGTTTAGTGACTTACATTGGCAATATACATAGCCGTATATGTCAACACATATGGTTATGTAGCTTTACACAGGCAGGAAATGTGTTGTTAAAGTCTCACACATTTATAGAGACTTACAAAGTCACATATACACAAACGTATAAGTCCATAATTGCTTCAAATCTTCGTTTTATGTCATGATTTTGTTCAAATTCTTCTTCTTTTGGTTCATAAAGGCAATTATTGCCTACAAACACACTTGACGCAAATTACCAAAAATACTATAAAACTCTTAAATAACAAGCAAAACATATTAAATATGGGTATATAAATATAGTCAAATAATCATTTATCAAAACTTCTTTGTGAAGACCTGGATAATAAATAAATCAATGGTTGCTAATTTTGTTTTTAAGTTTTGTAGGAAAGGATTTCTTCTCACTGAGCTCAATAGGAGCTTCATTACTATTATATCTAAAGGTGGTAAGTAGAAACCTATTCAAAAATTAGACTAATTACATGTTGTAACATCATTTACAAGCTAACTACAAAGATCCTAGCTGATAGAAGGAAGAAAATAATCCACAAATACATTGATAAATCATAAAGTACTTATATGCTAGGCATAATCATAGGAAAAAAAATTATATTGTTGTAAGATTTGATAAGAAACTACTTCAAGAAGAGGAGCTAGAAGAATTGCATCCTTAAAATTGATACAAGGAAAGCATATGACATTGTAAGTTAGGATTTCATCATTAACACACTCACTGTCATGGAATTCCCTCAGCATTTCATCTAGTGGATTAGACAGTGCATTACTACTAAAAAATTCAACATCTTAATCAATGGTTAGCCCCAAAATAATCAAAAGCTTGAAGGGTATTTGACAAGGTGATCACATTTCAACCTATATTTTTTCTCTAGTTACAGAAGTCTTCAATAGACTTTCAAAAATAGTAGTAGAGAAGTCTAAGCAATTGACATCCCTCAAAATGCAAAATAATGTTTTGTAGATGACTTGATACTCATGTCTAATTTTGATACAAATTCAATCATGGCTTTTATAACAACACTCAAAGTCTTCAACAGGCTATTAAGACAAGAAGTCAACTGCACCAAAAGTGCCATATATCTCTCTAGAAGTTCTAGGGATTAGGAACTCTATATCAGAACAATCACAGGTTTTAGAATGTAGTATCTCCTTTTGATTTATCTTGGCATTCCTATTTGTAACTCAAGATTGGCAAGTAAGGAATATCATTTCCTTATTGATAAAATTAAATCTAGAATATCAAACTGGAGCAACATAAATTTGTCCCTTATTGGTAAAGAGAAACCAATTTTTTATTCTCAATTCCAATAATGTTTAATGGGCTACTCATATGGCCTTTCCAACATTATAATAAAGAATATTAATAAGATCTTTAAAGCTTTCTCATGGTTAGGATCCAATACTTCTAGAGGTAAAGTCAAGATCAAATGGCCTAATGTGTGCACTCCAGGGAATGAGGTGGTTTAAACCTATTACCTTCTAGAACGTTGAATACAATCCTACTGATCAAGAGGTTAAGGAGATTGTGCAAGAATAGGCACTCTTGGTAGTCTAAGTGGATACATGAATTTTACCTCAAGCATAAAAGAATCTAAACCTATAAGCCCTCCTCTAGTGTTTTTTATATGATGTAAATTATTCTAAAAAAAAGAAACATGGTTAGATTAGTGACAGTTAATCTTATAGGCAATAGTAAGACAACCAAATTTGGTAAGACTATTGGTTGTCTAATAGTCCACTAGAGAAGCTAGATTCCTTAAATAGTTTAAAAATAGTGATACACAGAGATTCCATAGTTATATTGGTACTCTCTAATAGGCAATTATTTAATTATTATCCTATACCAAATCACGTTAAGGCTAAACTTAAGCACACCTATCTCAATTATGAGGAAGATGTTACAATGCGGAAACATACCAATTCATGAGAGTTAACAAACTTATATTGCAAGAAGTTTTTGAGAGACAACTCAATTACTATCCCATGGACCAAAGTTGTATGGAATAAACATCTAAATCCTCATGCTTCCACTATCTTATGCTAGCCATGAAATGTAAGCTTCTCGTAATTAATAGTCCATCTATGTACTTGGAAATTCCTAATTGGTGCATACTTTGTAGGAGCGTTGAGGAAAATGTACAACATATGTTCTTATAGTGTGATTTCATCAATGACTATTGCAATAGCGTATTACACTTGTGCCATATTTTTATGATCCAGTGGATTAGAATGGGATAATTGAATGGTGTGCTACCATTAAGAATAAAAGTAGTATTATGAAATGATGTTTCTAATTAGCACTTTCATATATTATCTCAACCATTTGAGATAAGAAAAATAGGATAAAATTTCACGACATCATTTTGGCAAAGATTTGTTTCACAAGGAACTCATACAAAAAAATTAGGCTTCATTTAAGCATCTTCATAGATAAATTTGGTGGTGACAACTACATCCACAATACATAGAACTTATGAATCTTATCTACGTATAGTGGCAATAAGATCACTATGTGTCTTGTTGTAGTAGCTAATCTTAATAACTCTAATTAAAGGAGTATGTTTAGTTTGTTTTTGCAATCTCTCTTGTACATTTTGCATGGCTTAAAGGCTTAATAAAATTGAATTTAAGAAAAAGGTAAAAGGTGTATTTTTAATTCTAAAATTTATATCAAAATACAAATTAGGCCTTAATATTTTATAGTATTTCAAAATCGTTCTAATATTTCAAAATCATTTACTTTTAATTCTAAAATAAAGAAATCCTTAATGGGATTCCATCTATTAATTGCCATGTTAGTACTTACATCACATTTCCTTTAAATTTTTCTTTTTTTAAGAGGGACCTATGGTATAATTCTTTTGAGTTATTGTAGGAACAAAATATCCTACTTCACACATTTGCTTTAGTCATATGTGTGAGATCAAGCGAGCTTTGTCAGGTTGGATTTTTTATTCCAATGAGGTGATCTAGGTCATAATAGAGTAGATGATGGTGAAAATTGATTTTTACAAGTATATAATATGAGAAACTATGGAAATCATTTCTATATTAGACCCAAATTATAAGATGGAGGGACTATAATTCTATTATTAAAATTTTTAAGGTAATCAGGCACAAGCACATATTGATATCATTTAGCAATTTTTGTGTGAATTATTTAAGATTATCAACTAAGATTGGACAAAGTTCAGGATTGCAATAATTTGAAATCAGATTTAGCTTTATCTTCTTCTATTGTTGATTTAATTGTTGTGTCTTGAATTTGAAGAATTCATAAGGAAAAGAAGGTTTTGACTTTTTACAATAAGATGGAATTGGACAATTATTTAGAGGCAGGTATTGTGACCTTAATTTAAAAGGTGAAATTTAATTTATTATTACGACAGAAGACGTATAGAGGTACCTATCTAATAATGCAAGTAATTACATAAGACGTATTAGTAATTTTAGTATCTGCTATTGATTCAAAATCTACTTCTGGTACTAGTGGTTAGATAGTTAGTCCTCATCATGCCTAACTTTATTCTAATATTGTGAAAACCCTATATGTGTGCCTAAAGTTGGCTAGGTGATGAAGATATTCAAGATAAATTTTTTTCTTATGATATGTAAAAATTTTTAATTTAATAATTTTAATAATCATATATTATATTATCTTATATTGTATTTTTTGTATTGATACAAATACGAAAACCTTTCTTCTAACTAAAATTTTTTTCAAACAAATATTTGATAATGAAAGTATATTTAATTGTTAATTATCATGTATTGAATATTTTTTAATACAATTATTACATAATCGAGTATAACTTAGATATAAATGTTTCTATATGTAAATGAAGTGGCGCAAACCGTTGATAATCCCATTATATTGATTAATGAGCTTATGTTGTTTTTCTAATCTTTACTTCTCAATTTACTATTATTTTCATGAGTTTGCTTTATGTTTTTAGAATTAAAGATATACTCTTTTCTTATGTCGTTTTATGCAATTAACAAAGAAAACTCCACAATGTTGTCTTTCCTTGTTAGCTCAACTTTAGACTCCTCAACTTTAAGTGATATATTTATATCTTGTTTCAATTGGATAACAAGGCCACAATACTCATTACTTTTGAAAATAAAAAGATTTTGATAATTACACTATGATATCCCTAGCATAGGAACAATTGTGATTGATATTATTATGTCATATTTTGAATGGACCAAGCATAAGGATTTAATATTTTTCTATTATAAAGCACCATAGGGAAAGAGTTGTGTCTTTAATTTTTTTATTTAAAGTTATAATAGTGCTAGGAATAATAATAATAATAATAGTAGTAGTAGTAGTAGTGGTAGTAATAGTAGTAGTAGTAGTAGTAGTAGTAGTAGTAGTAGTAATATTAATAATTATTATTATTATTGTTACAGAATCTTCACATTACTTAATATTAAAGGGAAAGGTGAAAAAAAACCTTAAAGATAGAAAATTACTAGTCACTTAGGTAAAAGTCAAAAGTCCTAGAATCCATAACAAAATAAAAAACTAGTAATTATCATATCTTATTTATTTAAATGTTAGTCCAAGTTTTGAGATAGGTAAGTGTATTTAAGCTATTAAATTTATTTGGCTTAGGCATAATGAATGAGAAAAGACTAAAATATAAAGATTTTGTAGATTGAAGATACAAATTATAAAAGGAAAGACCATTTTATTATTAGATAAGCCAATAGTGACAAAGAAGAGATAATAGTTTGAAGTGGCATTAATTTTAAAGAAATTATGCAAATGTATTTTGATTATTTTTTGTTTAATTATAAGAGGTTGGTCTTCAATATTTATTTAACAAAAAAGTGGATATCTTATTAGAATTAAGACAATTTGGCAAAATTAAAAACTGTAGGTTATTCAAGACTATATTTAAAAATAGATGAGTTAGATTTTCTCGATGTAAAATGATGTATATTAAAAAATATTTTTGGAAAGTAGAACTTGGAATAGCAAAGTATATTATAAGATAGCATTTATAAATAAACTTTTTTTCTCTTAGCAAACTTATTTACTAATTGACACGGTGTACTTTTATTGTATATTGTAAATTTATATGGAGAAGTTCATTAATATATAAAAAATAACTAGTGAAAACATCCATATTATTTCTAAATCATTTAAAAAATTAGTAATATTTAATATTTAATTTTGGATAAAAATTAAACGCAATTTGCCAACAATTGACTGATTAAACAAGTATATGGCATTCTAAATTGATGTGCATTATGCAAATAGGAGCAAGAAAGCATAACTCTCCTATTCTTTAAATGTCAGTTTACTCAACCTTTTTATAAGGACATTACAAGAAGATGCTTGTTAGAAAACTGACTAGAGGAATGGGATCAGATTTTGTTTCTGTGCTTAAAACTATAAATGCATAACAATGATGCTTCTTTATTGCTTTATCATATCTAGTACGTACAAGCTTTATCGGATGAAAGAAACATGATAATATTCAAGGGCAGTGAGAAACAACATCAAAGGCTATTCACAGAGATATTTAATGCAATCAAGTTACACATAGTTACATTTTATTTTGCGTACTTGGAAGCCTTCTTCATGATGTAATGCTTTTCTACTTGTTTGCTGTCCCATTCAAAATAATGGTCTGGTTTATGCTTGTAAAACCTTGATGCTGCATGCCTTTCATTATTTAATTTAATTCACAATTTTTCAAAAACAAAAGTTACACGGGCTCCAATGAGCATATTTGATCTGTTTCCCGTTTTATTAAAGCTGATAAAGCTATTAGTATTTTAGAATAAATGGGTATTTAATACGTACAAGGCTGCTAAGATTCCTACAATTAGTCAATGAAGGGTACATCTGTTCAAAACTTCGATAGCGTCTTTCTAAAAGATTTCCAGTGCTTCTTGGGTTAAGAACTGAATGCATTAAGTCAGCTGTTCAAAGAATATGATCAAGGCCTTATAGATTGTGGTTTGACAAATCATTATGGTCTAGTGTCCAGGTTATCTCTTCCAAAACTACCCACTTTCCCCATCCTGTCATGAATTCAAGCACTTCAATGCACGACTGGGAATAAGGAAAGATGTACGCTCTTCAATGCACGACTGGGAATGAGGAAAGATGTACGCTACTGTTATAGAAGCAAAATATAAAACTGAATCCAATAATAAAACCAATTCCATTTGAACTTCAGAAACTATCCACGTTATATACAGGAGAATAGAAACACAGGTAGTACGCTTAGATATACTAGGCAAACAAGATATAAAATATGTCTAGCTGGTACATATAACCACCTAAATACAACATTAACTGCAATAAGATGGTGACCAAGTTGCTGAGCAGTCATCAGTTCTTAAAATCCATGAATCTTAATGTATTCTTTCTTCACTATGCCTTCCTGCTTGCCAAATTTCATTATGACAATTCTATTCAGGGAACTTTGAGAAAAGAGGACTTGTACAAATGAAATCTGACTTACCTGAACAAGAAAGAGTGAAACGTTCTTCCGTTGATCACCTTGAAGTTGAATAACCTTGCATAGAGGAACAATTTTAAAGCAACAAGGTGTTGAAAAGGATAATTAGTTATAGCAGAATTGATGTGACTAATGAATACCTGACCCAAGTCTGGATCTTGGACCACAGTACCATTGCAGCAAAATTCCTTTTTCAGGTCTTTGAGAATCTTGTTATAGCTGTATTCCTTCTTTAACCCCTGGACGGTTGTCAGGCTTTTCCTACCATTTCGCTGCTGTATGCGTATATGCACATAATCCAAGGCTCCAGCACCAGAATTACCTTCATTTGCCTCAGCGAATGGATCTGCTTATCATCATTTTACAAAATCATACACAAAACAAGAGCACTTCATTCACTATTTGCAAAAAGTGGACGTGCAAATCTTCAGTCAGAGATGTTGCGAACTTTTTGTTCAGTTTGTAATTGGGTATCCATATTAATGTTTGATTATCTTAGTTGCTAACGATCGTATCCTACTGTGATCAGAAAGCAGGAGTGAAATTATGGTAATGTGGCGATATCACTGTGGTGTGGAAGCAAATAAAAGGAGAAGTGCCTAAGTTGGTCACATCAAGAAGAATAGATGTAACCATCTTGATTCCTTCCTATGTATCAAAAGAAGAGACGTACCAAAGGCACTAGGAACTTGTACGTCGAGGTCAGACATGAAACTTCTTCTCACCAGTTGAAGTGAAATGCTCGGAGATACTATCACCCACTTCTATAACCAGGATAAGTGATGTTAACCAAACGATTCCGTCGGCTGCATGGAAAATGAAAATCTTGCATGTAACAGAGGAAAATAATAAAAAATTTCAATCCTTGTACTCTAGATCAGTTAAATTGGTTCATGGTAAATTCTTTTCCTCTTTTCATTAATTTGCTCTTGCATTATTATGACCACAACACAACCATCATCACCAAGCTAGCCTAACAGCTGAGAAAAACAAATTTGAGCTAGTCACGTAACATATTGTACGTAACTTACAATCTTAGGATAACTCGTATTCTGATTTAAAACTTTGCCTAAAACATATATTAATTCCCTATTTATTCTATTCCCTCGTAGTTGGAAATTATAAAAGTTCAAATTAACTATAGCAAAACGTAAGATTCCTTATGAAAATAGAAGAAGCTGTAATTATATCGTGGAGATTGAAGAGAAGACAATGTCAATCATAATTGTGCAAAGAAACTCAGCATTCAGAACTTGGAGAAATTACCTGGTATTTGTTTACAGAGAAACGTGACGTGGGAGCAAATAGCTAGGACGAAATTGGTACAAAAAAAGCAAGATAGGCCTAACAACGTTAATATAAGCATAAGCTTTGGCGGTCCTCTTTTTTACATTGGAGAGAAGTCCTCTTGACCGCACAGACGTCTGAACTGACCATCCCCGGCTGGGATGTCCATGAATTCTACTTCCTCAATGTACGCTCTGTTTATAAGTTCCTCTTGATTCTAGTTTTTCACAATATTTCCTCTAGTTGTTGTCCCCCTAAAATAACAAAATATATAGGCTTATAACTTTTTTCCTATCACCTTTAAATAAAATATATGATCTATTAAGTTATATGGTAATACTAAAATGTATATCTTTAGTTGAATTTATTGGCTTATTTTATTTTATTTCAGTTAGTTAATAATTATATTAAATTGTCTTGTAGCTCAATAGTTTTACAGGTAGTTGATTCCAAATTTTCACTGAATCCTTACACTACAACAAAAGCATGAATTAGTGACAGAAAATTACCGACGGTAAAAAAACCGTTGCAAATTACCGACGAACTTCCCTCTTGTATCATCAAACCGTCACCCTAATTCCATTGGTAAAATTGACTAGAAAAATTTTGTTTAGCGATGGTAGCAATATATGTCACTAAATATGGAGGGAAATGAATTTGCGACGGAATTTAGCGACAGTACCAAATAGCCGTCGATAAATAAGGCGGAAATTGTTGGCAGAATAAAAAATTTCTCAGTTTGCTGACAAGAATTTTCCGTCGGTAAATTCTCAAGCTATATATCGTCATCTGGTTCTGCTTGAATATTTTTAAGTTAAACAAAACGACATCGTTCTGCGGTGTCTCCAGTCTGTCGTCGACATTGTGGAGCTGCTGCATCTTCTCCGTGGACCTGCTCCGTCTTCTTCGGCCATTGTCGTTGTCTTCTGCAGCTGTTTTTGTGGAGGTATTTTTGTCTTCTCCGTCCTCTCCTCTGTGTTTGTTTGTGAATGGGCATGAAGTTTCATTTACAAACTGATTTTTTTTTCTAAATGTTTGTGTATGGGCATGAGTTTGTTTGTGTATGGCTAGAGTTGCAGGTAATTATTTCAAAAAGACCATAAAAATGTTATGGAATGGATTTTAGGTTTTGAAATCAATATGAATGCCTAAATGGATCTTAAGATTAGAAGTTGAGATAAAATTTCTAGAATTGAGTCTTATGACTTCAAATTAACATAAAATCCGAAAGCTTGGCCTTAAGGCTTGAAAATAAGATGAAATG
>JANKOD010000002.1:26101343-26124250 GCA_026284645.1 Erythroxylum acuminatum
TAATAATATACATGTTTCCTATACATCTCCATGTATATGTATATTACTTACAAAAGAATCTTGGTACCTTATGACTAGTTATATTATGCTCATATAAATAAATCCAAACTCTTTTGTTTTATTAATAATAAATATTTTCATTACAAAAAAATAACTGGAAGAAGATTAAGTTATCTATAAATACACTTGCTTTCTAGGGCACTATATTTACATAACCCCAACAGGTACCACTCAACTTTTTTTTTTGCTGATGACTAGCTTATGCTTTGTGCCAATGACCCTGCATCTATTAAAACACTCTTAACATCACTGTAGAAATTTCAAGAAGTTTCAGGTCTTAGATTCAATCCAAGCAAGATTGTTGCTTATCTAACTAGACAAAATTGTGATGATTCAGAGAGAGTAATAGAAGATGTGGGACTCACTATTTTTCAATTATACCTTTCATACTTGGGGGTCCTAGTCTCCACCAACAAGCTTAAGCAAGTTGAATGTAAGCCCCTCATTGATAAAGTGGATAGTAAAATTACTAAATGACAATAAATTCTTGCCATACGGAGGTAGAGTATAATTATCTATCTCCATTCTTAACAATTTGTATGTTTATTAGTTATCACACTTAGCTATTCCCAAAGGAGTTCTGAAGAAAATTGACAGAAGTATTCGAGACTTCATTTGGCATGGACCAAATTCTAGTAGGGGAAGAAGTGCTAAAAAGAAATGGAGTGTCATATGTCTTCCTACGTAGAATGGGGGGTTAGGAATCAACCCAACCAATAGAATGAACAAGATTCTATTGGCTAAAAGATTGTGGAGCATCTTCTGGGATAAAGAAAGCTTATAGGTATAGGGGGTTCACATGTACCACATCAAACAGAAGAGCATTTGGTTAATTAATCAAAAATCTTCTTAATCCTACACCTTTCAATAGATACTGAACATAAGTTCCTTCATGCACCCTCATATCAAGCATTATATTTGTAATAGAGAAAACACTACATTTTGGTTTGTTCATTGGCATGACCTGGGTCCTCTTTTCAAGACTTAACTCTTTCTAACTTTAAAAGTTTCTATCCCTGAAGACACTAAAATGTAGGTACTGATTCGAAACAATAACTGGCATTGACATTTCCACATGAGTAGAAGAATTAGATTGATTGTAGAACACTGGCCAGTATAGCTTCCAAACCAAGCCAAAGAAGATGAAATCAAATGGGAGCTTCATAATTCTTATGAATTTACTACACAGCCCTGCAAGCAACTGTTACTTGGACCTATAGTCAAGTTCACTTTTCATATGCTAATATGGGATCAACTATATTACTAACTTATTCTTTTATATTATGGATAGCTGCACTGGAAAGATTGTGAACCAGAGATAGAATCAAGTTCCAAATTTAAGATCCAAATTGCCCTTTATGTTCTAGAGTGAATGTAACTCTAGATCATATATTATTCAAGTTCTTTCATGCCAAACAAATATGGTGTGCATTTCTCAACCTCTTTAGACTAAAAAACCAAAATCATAGCTTGGTGAATTGAATAATTTAGGTTAATGAATTAATATAGACTAGTAGGGAGGAACATAATTGGCTTTGTTATGTTGGTACATTATATGTGGAGGATGAGAAACACTAAAATCCTTGGAAAGGTAGAATAGTTAAAGGAATATGGTTGGATGCAATTCTACCTCAAGCTAAGAAAGGCAATCATGGTTACTGCTAATCAACCAACTCATTTCCAATCATATTAAGATGCAACTCAGTTTATAGAAATTGTCGTTATTAGGTTTACTTGGCATTTTAGTTAGTAGAATTTTGTATTAGCACCTTTCTTTGGAGTTGTTACATGAATCATTCTATAATTTCCCCCTTTTTGGGTGAATTTATTACTTATTTTTCAAAAAAGGTCTTGTGTTATGGAAAGGGGCAAATAGCTCTTTAGTTTCTTATAGGTTAGCCTTGGATTAGCAATGGCTTTCATGAAGAGTTCTTTAAGAAATTTATCCTTCTCATACTACCATTTTTGCAATCAAGTGAACTTTGATCATTCTATGCAAAATCGACATAGTTTCTTCACCCTTAATTATAACTATTCCCATATGGGATGTTTTAAGGCTAGTTCCCCATAAAATTTGGCTACTCTTACATGTATCATGATGCTTGACATTCACAATTGAGATATTGCCACCACAAATGTCACAGTGCATCACTGATGTTGATTAAACTTCCAAATATATATAACTATGCCTCTTGTTCCAAACTTTCATATTATAATCCCCTATGGAATAATGTCCTCTTTATCCTACCATTGTGTTTAGTAGCTATGAATACCCAAATCCTAAAAATAAGCCATAAACACAAGACTGAGAAAGAGAGCTTTATAGATAAATTAAAAAAGAAAAGAAATAAAAACTGCCTAAAAATGGTTAGATTAAGGGAAAAGATGGTTTTCTTAATATTACAATCCATGATAATGGTAACAAAAACTAGTTCTACGTTTTACTATAAGCGCACAATTTAGTTGTAGCTAGCACTATTAAGTACAGGTCGATCTCATAAGGACTATGATTACTAGTATTAACCTCCTTTTTACTATCTAATCTCAATAAAAAATTGATTTAGTTAGGAAAGAAAACTAAACTAATCTAAACATGCAATAAGAGTTGGAATCCTCTTAAAGGCTTTACTATGCTTGAGTTTACCTTGATTTAGTGAATAATTCTAGGATGACCAATTATGTCAATATCACCTTAAGCCTTAATGTAAGAAAATTTTTAAATGACATTACAAAATGAGATAGGTCTACAGTGTTGCATATTTGAAGGAATTGGAACTTTTATGATGAGCAAATATAAGTTTTATTGAGCTTACTTAGCATTTTCCTTGTAGATAAGAATTTTTAGATTGCTTTTATGATTTGGACTTTTTAAGCTTCATATCTTCTAGAAGAACCAATCGTTTAAACATTTGACTTGAAGATTTATTATAATCTAAGCTAAATAATGCATGCTTGATCTCTTTACTTATGAAAGGGTTATTGAGAAATTCACCTTGTTTGATGCTTTATTAGAATCCAAGATAAATAATGCATTCTTAATCTTTAGGCTTATGAAATGGTTATTGATAAATTTTGCTTATTCCTATGTAATGGTATAGGTATTATAGTATTTTAAGTCCTAGAAAGATCATTTAATATTACTAGTAGATCTCATGGATTCTTTTAAGAAATTAAAACCTATATTTTTAATTCATGTTGATATGTGAGAATGACTCCTTCAACATAATGAAGTGATTAGTTGATGTTTTCCTTGGATAATATACCATTGTGAAAATACTTTATCTTTAGGTCTCCTTCTTTTAACTATTGAATTCATAAATTTTACTTGAACAAAGAGTTATACATAACAATTGATTTAATGGAATCAGATATTACTTTCTTCTCCTAGATTTTCAAGGCATCATCATTCTAGTTTAAAGTGAGCTCCTTTTGAATTTTTGAATCTTGGATAAGGATTTGACTTCATAAAGGTTGGTGTTGGTTGAAGGAATTTATTGGTTGAAGAATATAGATTGATTTTGGGTTAGTTCTAAATTCTTAGTGAGAAACTTTAAAAAAGGGGATTTTATCTGATTTTAGATGTGGAACCCGCTACCACCATAGGTGCTCCATCTACCCGTAGTGTGCATAAAAGAAGAAAAATAGAAAAATTAATATGTTAACATTTAACTAATGGACTCGTGACAATTAAGGTTTCTGGCAATTGACAGTTTAACTTAGATGGTTTTGACAATGTTAGGGTTCTTTTTGTATATTGTAAAATTTTAAGGGAATTTGAATGTAATATAATGAAGAATACATAGTGTGATGAGAGAGAGTGCGAGTGCGAGTGCGATTATCTGAGACTCCTGCTTCGGTGAGCTTCTGTGCACTAGCCCTCCCTCTCCATGGCTTTGTCGTCCCATTCCATTGCTCCGACTACTCTCAGTCGTTCTCCTCTCCACCCTTTACCTTCTCCTTCCGTCTCAGCCCTAAAGCTCCCCCTTCTCCGAACCCTAATCGAGACCAGAACCATCACCCAAATCTTCCAGCTTCTTCGATCCCGCCTTCTCCTACAGCCATTCAAGATTCCCACCGACCTCCTTCTCAACCGGTCCTGAGCCCAGCCCCAACCCCAGCATTACCCCCGACGGAGACTCCTCAAGGCAACTTCAGAACTTGAAAAGCAGTTGTTTCAGCAGGTTTGGATGCGAATTCAACGGATAAATCCCTGACCTACTATCCTCCGGAGCTAAAGGAGAACCAGATCTATGTAACACCTCCTCTAGAAGTGGCTAAGCAAGGTGTGGCTTAATTGAAAACCACCCTTATTGGATTCTTTCTTGGTAAGCGCCCGACCTTCCCTTTAGTAAAGAGAGCACTAGCTCGGTCATGGTCTGCATTTGGCCTTAAGGAAATCTTAATTACCTGTTCCAACAACTTCCTATTCAAATTCGATTCTGAGTATGGTATGAATGAGGTTTTGGAGAAAGGACTGTGGCACATCCAAGGAAAACCTCTGTTTTTGAGAAAATGGTGCTTGAATGGAGGAGAGCAGGAAGTAGTTAGGTCAGCTCCAGTTTGGACAAGGTTTTATAATGTTCCCATTGAATATTGGACTACTGAAGGTTTAGGGAGAATAGTAAGTGCTGTCGGTGTCCCCTTGCTCATGGACACTCCTACAGCGAAGATGACAAGAATTGTGTATGCTCGTGTGTGTGCAGATTTGGCTCTGCACAAGAATTGGCCCACTTCTTTTCAGCTGACTACTTATGATGAAGAAGGACAGATCATTTACAAGGAAATACACATAGAATATGAATGGAAACTAGATCCTCACGCTCCTAAGCAAGAATGGGCACCTACTGGGAGGAAATTTGAAACAGGACTGCAGCAAGAATTGTTGAAGGAGAGGGAACCTATATCCCAGAGCCACCAGCAGCAGTCCTCCACCTTGGAATCCTCAAGATTGTTAAACTTCCCTAGTGAGGAGCCTCTAATCAAACCCAACTCAGCTCTGGCAGTCTTTCAACAAACACAAGAGAGTCAGCAGTCACGCCAAGTAGAGCAGGAAGTAACCCCCCAAATGGTAGTCAGTGAGGAAAGTCCGCATGTAGTTGATCCACTAGGAGTTCTTGATGCCCCAGATTTGCCTGTCATCCACCAAGTAGTTCTCCTTCTTCTCCTAGTTCAGATTTGGTTCCCAGTAGCTCAGGTATTGGGGGGGGGGAGGGAGTAGAAATGGATTTAATTAGAACTAATAGGAAGTCAAGAAGGAAGCAGAAGTAGTTATCTGCCCTATAGCTTCTCTATGAACTTAGTCTTTTGGAATGTAAGAGGGCTCAATAGCCCTAATAAACATTTAGCTGTTAAGGCTTGTATTAAGAGTCTTTCCACTGCTTTTGTTTGCATGATTGAATCCCATATTAGATCCTCTTTAATTTTGAATAATATCTGCTCCTTGATGTTTCCTAGCTGGTCTTTCTGCTCTAATCTTGATCAAGCTTCAAATGCTAGGATAGTTATAGCTTGGAATGCAGGTAGATATTCCTATTCTACATTACTCTTTACTGATCAATTGATTCATTTGGAGGTCACTCCCATTCATAGCACTAATCCCTTCCTTGTCACTTATGTGTATGGTTCTAATAATCTTAATTATAGGAAAAATCTTTGGTCTGCTTTGACCCAAATCTTCCCCACAATAGGTAATCAACCTTGGCTTATAGCTGGGGATTTCAGTGCGATTCTGTTCTCCCATGAAGCGGAACCCATGAGCCCTATGGCCATACAAAGGATGAGAGACTTTAGGAAGTGTGTAGCCAACTGTGCAGTGTTTGATCTTAATGCTAGTGGCCTTATTTTCACTTGGACCAATAAACAAAGTGGTGAGCTCAATGTCGCTAAGAAACTCGATAGAACTCTCATAAATTCAGAGTGGTCCTCCAAATTTCCCAGCTCATATAGTGTCATTCTCAACCCGAATGTCTCAGATCACTCCCCATTAGTGGTTAGGCCTTGATTAGTCAACAGAAGAGGTCTTCCCCCTTTAGGTTCTCCAACTTCCTTGTCAATCAGCCTAACTTCCTCCAAACTGTAGTAAAAGCTTGGACAAGGCCGATCAGAGGCACTCCAATGTTTCAGGTAGTGTCTAAGCTTAAATTGGTAAAAAGAGCTCTTAAAACCCTTAATTCTGGGCAAATAGGTGATGTTAGTGTGAGAGTGGAGAGCTATTAGGCCAATCTTAACAGAATTCAAGAAAGAGAGGCTGAAGCCATTTATGATTTATTTAAAGCCCTTAGAGATCAGGAATCCTTTTTTAAGCAAGCATCCCGTATTAAATGGCTTCAAGAAGGGGATAGGAACACTCAATTCTTCCACCAATCCCTCATTGCAAAACTAAATAGGAACACCATTCACTCCTTATACTTGGCCAATGGGGCTAGAATTGTAGGGTGTCAAGAGATTCGTAGTTAATTCTTGGAACATTTCCAAACTTCTATAGGAAGCTCAAAATGTCTTCCCTCTTCTCAAGAGTTTGTGGCCTCTCTCTTCCCTCTCCCTTTACTTAAAAGTCTCACCAACTCTCTTATAGATGAAGTTTCAACACAAGAGATAAGAGCTGCTTTTAATTCCCTTCATCCCAACAAGGCTCCAAGCCCAAATGATTTTAATGGCTATTTTTTTCAACAGTTTTGGCAAATAATAGGACAGGAAGTCACTGATGCCATTAAGAATTTTTTTGATCATGGTAAGCTTCTTAAGGAGATTAATTCCACTTTTATCCCCAAGAAATCTCAATCTACCACAGTGCAAGATTATAGACCCATTTCTTGTTGAAATTTTCTTTATAAGGTCATTGCCAAGATCTTAGCCAACCGACTTAGAGAGTCTCTTCCCCATATTGTTAGCCCTAATTAAAGTGCCTTTGTTAAAGACCGTCGCATATGTGATAATGTTTTGTTGGCCCAAGATATCCTTAGGAATTATCATCTTTATAACAATCACAAGCGTTGTGCTTTCAAAATTGACCTCCATAAAGCCTATGACACAATTCTTTGGGAGTTTCGAATCAATGTTCTTGTTTCTGTGGGGTTTCCTGGGCAATTCATTACCTAGATAAAAGAATGTATCTCTACCCCTTCTTACTCTATCCTCATTAATGGAACCCCTTCCAATTTCTTCAGAGGGAAATCAGGTCTTAGGCAAGGGGATCCTTTATCTCCATTCCTTTTCATCTTATGTATGGAAGTCCTTTCTAGATGCTTAAACAAGGATTTAGATGGTAATCTGGTATACCAATACCATTGCAGGTGTAAATCTCTAAAAATATCCCATCTTCTTTTTGCTGATGATCTCATGCTTTTCTGTCATGCAGATTTGGGCCTTTTCTCAATTGTCTGGCCTGGAAATGAATCTCAATAAGAGTCACTTTTTCTTATCCCCAGAGTCGGTAACCTCAACTTCTCAAATTGAATTGATGTCTAGTCTTAAGAGAGGTAGCCTTCCCATTACATACTAGGGGTTCCTCTTGTCACTGGGAGGCTGTCCAGAAGGGATTGTACTCCCCTTTTGGACAAGATTGAAGCTAGGATTAGCAAGTGGACTAACAAAACCCTTTTCCTCTATTGGTAGGCTGGAATTGATTATCTCAATTCTTTCTTCCTTTCAAGTCTATTGGTCTACCATGTTTATTCTTCCTTCTTCTATTTTAAAGGAGATAAAGGCCAAATTTAGGAACTTCCTGTGGTTAAATGGGCTGATGTCTGTAGAACTAAAAAGGAAGGAGGTCTAGGGATTAAACACTTAGCTACTTGGAATAATGTGTTGCTTGGAAATAGGATATGGATTTTATTTCATGACCATGAAGCACTATGGGTGAAGTGGGTCCATTTTGTTATTCTGAAGAGGGGGAATTTTTGGAGTATCCGTCCCAATAGCAATAGTTCTTGGAGTTGGAGGAAAATTTTAGCAGTTAGGGATAGATTAGGGAACCAATTTCAAATTAGGATTGGTAACGGAGAATCTACTTATTTTTAGCAGGACCTCTGGCATCTGAGAGGAATTCTCCACATTTTTCTACTCCCAGGGCCATTAATGGATCTGACCTAAAATTAACTGCTACTATATCTGAGGTGATCAAGAACAATAGGTGGAGCTGTCAAGAGTTAGTAGCTGATACACTGGGCTACTTGGACACTCCTCCTTATCATCCCAATATCTCTCAATAGGATAGTTTGGAGTGGCTAGCTGGGTCAGGAAACCGGCATATGTACACAAAATTTTTAGCTTATACTTTTTTAAGACCTCCTCTACCATCAACCCCTTGGCATTCTTTGGTGTGGTTTAAAAGGAATAGCCCAAGATGTTCCTTCATCCTTTGGTTGGCCTTTTATGGCAAGTTGCAAACTAGAGACCATCTTCCTTTCCTTTTTACACCCAATCATTGCTCCTTATGCCTCAATGACAATGAAACCATTGATCATCTCTTCTTTGCATGCCCTTTCTCAAAATCAGTATGGGATTACTGCCTTACCTAGTTCCATCAAAACCTCTCACCACAGCTTACCCTCCACACAATACCCTCTTGGCTGAACCAACCCCAACATTTCAGATCTATTAATCCCCATGTTTTCCCACTCATCCTTTCAGTAACAGTCTACACACTGTGGAAAGAAAGAAATGCGAGGACCTTTCAAGATGAAGCTATGGAGGTAGATGGACTGACAACCAAAGTGATTACCCTAGTTCAGGAGCATCTCAGAGCAAACACCGAGGAGAGGTAAAGGTAGGAGAGCCTTTAATTTACTAACAACTTTTCTTAAGTTTTTGTTTCAGGTCAATCAAAGTTATCTTTGGAGTTTGGAGGCAACAGATGCTCTCCTTGCAGCTCACCAGCCAATTCAGCATAACCAACAAGATCCAATCACACGTCAGCACCAAGACTTCATTGAATCAACAGAAGTAGAAGCAACTTCTTATGGAGCAGTAGCATTCGGACCTACTTCACAATCAGCAGAGCAAATACCACTAACTCAGGGAGTAATGCCATAGAATTTGGTGAATACAGGCTGCAGAAGTTTAATCCGAGGCAATGCAATCCAATCCACATCAGTCAAGGAAGCAACAGGAGACAATCAAACCTTCACTGAGCATCAAAGCAGACAACACCACTTCAGCAGTCACACCTGTGGAGCAGCAGTAGGTTCAGTCAAGGGATAGCAGACCACATCAAGGAAGGTTGAGAAGTTTTTGTTATCAGGTTTGTAAAGGGACGACAGCAACTCAATCAATCGAGGGACTAGTAAGCAGAAGGGAATCAAGCCCTAGGACAATCCAATTAGCTAAGTAAGAAGTTAGCAGTCACTGATATCAATATGCTGATGCCAAGAGGCTCACCAACTTAACAGCAGGGAGGCTTCACCTTCGGATGGCTTAGGTAGTGAACCATTTTTTAGGTTTATTATGTTTGAAGAGTGATTAAAGGTAATGTAAAATATGTGTACTGATTTGTGAATTGGGTTGTTGATCTAGATCCTTAAGTTTTTGTCTTGGAAGGTGCTATAGGAGTAAGAGGGTTGGTGTAAGAGGCATAGTTGCTTCCATTAGGCATCCCTTTAGGTTTGTTCTTGTTTGGTGGACAAGAGCCTACTGGTTTTGTAGTTTAGCCTACTGGTTTTCTAGTTTCCGCAGCTGTACATAAACCTTTTTATTTGTATAATATTAACTAAATTACCAAAAAAAATTAAGGTCTGACTTGTATTTTGATGAAATGTTAGTGTTCAAAAGAGACTTTTTCTTATTAAAGATTAATAGCAAGTATATCAGAAAGTTTGAAATGATAAATCTTATCCCAAAATAACAAGATTTTTTGCTATCCATCTGCTTAATTTGCTTTTTAATTTTTCATAATAGAATCTCATTTCATAGAATTATTGGATTTGACTCTATTAAAATGCATAGAATTATTGGATTTGACTCTATTAAAATGCTTGAATAGAATAATAAAAACTTTTTTCTTTACAATTAAGGGCCTTTTAGGGAGCACTCTCAACAATTATACATTTGGATGAGAAATCTTTCCATATAATTAGTAAATAGGCCAAACATTTGTTTGAAATACCTAAAGACTTTTAATATGTAGGAGATTAGTCAAATCAGGATTGGAAAAGAACATCAAGTAATTTTCATATTACAAATATGATAATTTTAGTTTTGAGTTACAGATTGAAACATCTTCAGTTATTTTATAATTAATGGTTTTATTAGTGAGAAAATTTAGAGGTTCAAGCACAGTAAAAAAGAGAAAGGATGAAAAGGAATACTTTTTCTTAATGTTTTCTCCATATCAAGTTAATTAGTAACATAACCATTAATAAAAATATAAACCACAATGTTTGAGAGACTTTCCTTTATTCATTTCTTCCATCTAAGACTATATTTTAGTTTTATTAAGAAGAATATAATGAGAACATAAGAAAATATTGTTAATGCTTTCTTAAAATCCATTTTAAGGTGATAAGACTAACTATATTGGTCTTTGCATGGTGGACTACTTAATTGGTAACTATAACTCTGTTTACAATATGTGTACCATTAATATAAGTTGTCTGCCCTTTATAAATTTTCTTAGTAATAACTTTGAATAATAGCAAAGATTTTAGAAAATTGTATAACCAAAAAACAATAACTCAATAAAAATCTCGCTAAAACATGGTGCTCAGGGAGGTCCAATAATAGGCAGCCTTATCCCTAACTAGTAGGGTTGTTTCCAAACTATTAACTTATTGGCTTATAGTTCTACACTTAGTCCAAAAATTGGGATTTGAAATTTTGGGAATGAGTTTCATAAAGAAAAAGTTATCTGTATATGAAATCTTACCCAAGTTTATTAAATAAATAGATATATAGTATTATCAATTATATTTTAAACTTTCATAAAAAAGCATGCAACTAAAATCATCAGAGTTAGAGGCCTTATTTACATCATATTTGAGAATAGGAACTTTAATCTTTTTAGAATAATAGTTTTAAAATTTTGAAGAGAAGATATTTTAGATCCCATATAGTGAAGATGCTTACAATTGACATTGAAGGTATGGCCACATGAGAACGTATCAAACTGCAAATCTTGGGAAAAATGAACTTACAAACAACTTGTCAAACTTGAAGTTTCAAAAACATAAGAAATGTAGCATATGTAATAATCGGTTTTCAAAACTACTGAGAGTTAGAGTGTTAGATTACTTAGTCATATAAATTACACCATATTAGAATGAATTTGGTACATTTATGATATAATTTTTATGATTTCATTCACATGCATAATATGAGCATACATACATGAATTTGGATTTAGAAAAATTGCACTCAATTGACGTATTTCGGGGTATGAAAGTTTCTAAATAATTGTGATATGGTTGTGCATTTCTAATGTCTTATATTTTGATTTACCAATAAAAAGAATTGATGGATTACAAATAGTAATTTTGAGTTAATTATTACAATTGGAAGATTGATGGATTAAAATGTACATTTAGACTAGGAAAATTTCAAATAGCAAGACAATTGACATGTGGAAATTTAGGATGACTAAGCCTATAAATTGAGTGAAAAATGGCTTAGAGAATTGAGGGACAAATGGCAGAAGAACTAAGTTACAATTGGCAGCTTAAAGAATGGATATGTAGCTGGCTTAGACACTTGACAAGTGTCCTTCAATTAATCTTACACCTATACCATGTGACTAACACATTCAACTCCATTTTAATGTTTCTACTGTACTCTTATTGCTGAAACTCACTTCTCCCTCACATCCTGAGTTTCTGCTCTAAATTATGTCCATTTTCACCTCAAAACCTTTGTCAATTTCTTCAGAAAGATAGTTATATTATGCTTTCTTCTTTTTGTCTCTGCTGAAACTCATTCTCCTCCCTCATAGTTCTTAAGATGATCTTGCATACATGCGAGGCAAACCAAGCTTGATACATTGAGGTGACATTTGAGCTGAACAAGTAAGTGAAATACTAATCTTTATGATATGTGTTAGCAGAAATTATGATGATTGATTAGGGATAGATTAAATGTGGTATTGACGCTAAAATTGTGCTAGAAAATGATGAATGAAAAGGGGTACCTTCTGCTCTATTTTTTTATGCATGGCAATAGTAGTTTATGAATTGTTATAAGGATGATTTAAGTTGGGATTTGAATTATAATTGATGATGAATTCATGCTAAAGATAGGTGTTAATGAAGTGTTAGGACTGAATATATGATGGTATGAAGTGAATGGTAATGAAACAAATGAGTAGATTTTTATGAGATTTAATGTAACCAATATGGAAGCTAGACTAGCATGAAATGAAGTAGCTTTAAAGGACATGAATTCTGGAAAAAAAAATTCAACTGTTAGTGATGTCTCTAAGTATGTGAAATTCGTGTAGAATTGATGGAAAAAAAAGGCAGTGCATGATCGTAGCCTGTTGCACTAGCTTCTGTCACTATCATGTGACATGGTCCCCTACAATTGTGGGCCTAGTTCTGGAATGTTAATTTCAGCCTTGTGTACTTGTTGAACTAGTTGAGGAAAAGTCACTCTAAATTGGTGTATATGGACTTGATTAAGTCTTGGAATGAACCTAGATTGTTGCTTGATTAATTGTTTAAGAGCTTGATAAGTTTAGGTTGTTAATTGATGTCATAACTTAAAGAATGAACTATTTTGATGTCAATGTATCCAAATCTGGAAATTATGATGTGATAAAGGAATAAAGATGCTCTTATGAATGCAAACATTATCTTAAGGATACGAGTAATGTGTATTAGGCATGAATGAATGAGCATCGTAGAATATGAGGTGATTATGAATGAGAATTGGGTAATTGTATGAATATATATTGCTAGAAAAGTTTGGTGAATGTATGATTGATGAATTTGAAGTAAATTAAGCTTACTTAAGGTATAATCCTGATTGTAAGCTAGTTGTATACAAGCTATAATGTTTGAATGATCAAGAAATTTGTACAAGAATACATACCAGGAAAGTCAATTGAGCATACATTGAAACATGAGACATATACATGTGTATGATTGTATATTCATATGATTAAACAAATTAGTGATTTGTGAACTATGTGTGTATTGAATGACGATAGACGCGCAAGGTGATCGTCACATCCAGACATTATCGGAACATCGAGGCCATAACTTTTCTGGAGCGTACTATGAGTTAACTTAGATGTGTAAACCCATTTATTTGTGCTTCTGTATGAATTTTATGTTTAATATGGAACATGTGTTCAACTAATTGATAAATGTCGAAATTAGATCCGAGGAGTTTGATATATGTGGCATAAGTATACAGAAATGAAACGAAATGAAAACATAGCATATGAAATGATGCATCTCATCACATCGAAATGCATGATCAGATAAAGGAGTTATGACTAGAGTGATCGATGTGCAGAAAAAAAGCTTTGAGCTTAGGATTATGAAAAAGTGCCTCAGGCTCAGATGAAATGGACTCGATATCTACAATAGATATGGGCCAAAAATGATCTCAATGTCAACAATGGATACGGGACAATAAATTGGGTTGATAGGCACTTGGTCACAACAAAACAAAATAAAAACAGAAACACATGTGTATTTCCATATACATCCCTACCTGTATCAAATGATTGAATTGAAATGAATTATTGAATTGTTTTGAAATAGTGAATTACATTTGAAGTTAATGAAGAATGTGTTGTGATATGCAATGCTAGCTTACATGATATGCTTGTGGAAGTATGATAACTTTGATATACTTGTTTTTGTGAACTGACTTGAGTGAATACATCGATGATGGTTCACTCACTGAGTTTGCAAACTCATCAAAATCGTAACGTTGTTTTTCAAGTTTAAGGAAGTTCTAGCTACTAAGGTGATATAGTAGAAGTCTAGCACTTGCATTTTAGGGACAAGAATGACTCAAAGATCTGATCAGATGAATATGAGAAGTCTAGTTAGAGTCTTGTGTATTAGCATCCCATTTCATGTTATATTTTTGGTATTGAGATTGAACTCATAAAAATGTTGTGTAATGTATTTGTGGATTCTAAATTGTAATGACACATGTGAATTTTATGTTTGTTAATGAAATGGGAAGAAATGAACATTTAGAATTCTTATGATATGTTTGATGCCTTTAATGAGTTAGTTTGATTGTCCTAATGTACCATTTTCATAGAATATATTCTTGAATATCCTTTGGTATGTTCAGGCTTACGCTTTATGGGAGTGGTATATTATAGCATGTGTTAAAAATAAGGACAAGTCAAAAGCATATTCTAGAGTAGAAAGAAAAAGTTACATCCACTGAAACCTTTCAATTATTATATAGATTTATTTAGATCATCTAGGATAGCTAGTTTAAAAGGAAAACAGTATGCATTTATAAATATTAATGGTTTTAATATATTCATATGAGCATTATCTTAACCAGTACTAAAGTGAGGGTGAATTAAGTGTTCTAAAGTATTTTTTGATTAATTAACAAATAACGTTATCCTACTCTAAATACATACGTGACTTAGATGAAAGATCACAAATAACCAACTAATCCATCGTATATCATAGTGGTTAAGTGGTCTTTAACCTACACCCAATCTCTAATCTCGTATTAAGTATTTTGAATATGGTGTAGTGTATCCCTTTTTTAATAGGTTAATGGCAATCATTATGTAATGTATATCTTCAAAGGTAAAAAGTACCCTAAAACACAAACTTTAAATTGAGAATTTCAATAAACATTTTTTAATAGATTATAATACAACAATTTTTACATAAGCTTACAGTTTATAGATAATTCTCAACTAGCTTAAAGCATGTATGTCGATTTATAGCTTACTGGATCTTAATTTCTTATATTTAATTTTTTCAAGAATCTTTTCAATAGTTTCAAAAATGCTTTGGAGGCATCTCTAAAAATTTCACCTTTCGCTTGAAGTTTCATATTGTAATGAGCAAGGAATAAATGTTAATAAATGACATAAGGTAACTTGGAATCATTAATTACCTATAATAGTTGATCCCAATCAAAATCCTTATACTCCCTCTGATTCATAATAAGTGTCTTTTTAGATACATTTTAATTATTCAAAATAAGTGTCATTCTTGACTTTGTATGCATATTTATAATTTTACTTTCAAAATTAACCTTTAATTTCTCTCACATCTTAATTACACAGATTATATTTTTAAGACACTTTAACATGTAATTAATAAGGGTATATCAGACATTTCATTAATTTTCTTAATAAGTGT
The DNA here is from genome assembly GCA_026284645.1 of Erythroxylum acuminatum. Classification (NCBI taxonomy): domain Eukaryota; kingdom Viridiplantae; phylum Streptophyta; class Magnoliopsida; order Malpighiales; family Erythroxylaceae; genus Erythroxylum; species Erythroxylum acuminatum. Next base: position 26,116,691 of record JANKOD010000002.1, read on the forward strand.
GCATTCCTCCAAAATGACACTTATTTTAAATAGGAGGGAGTAAAAAATAAAAAGCGTGAGCGTACCTGAAGCCTAGGCAAACTAGGCTGAGTCATTTCCGGCCGAACTTAATTACTGCCTCTAGTTATCATGGTGCATTCTTCGTGAAATAGACCCTTTTGAAAACTAATTCTTGTTTTGATAAATATCACATATTCTTTTAGATTTTCATTATAAATCATCTAGGAAAATTAATTGTCATCAAATCATTGGTGCAATATAAACATTTTTTTACAAGTCTATGATCAATTTAAATAATTGAATGACTTAAAAATATAAACAGTAAAAAGTAATCGAATCATAGCTAATTTAGATTTTTGCAAAAACTTTTTCACAAGTGTCAATCATGAGCTATCCAAATATCCATTTGTAGGAGTATTATCTCTTTTACGATTATTTACTATTTATTAAAAATATTAATTTTTTATTTCATATTAAAATTAAAATATAATTATATTTCATATTTGATCCTTAAACTTTATTAAACTTCACAATTAAATTTAACTTAATTTAAATTTATTTTCTCTTTTTAACTACTCTTTATGTGTGATCTATCAGATTCCTAATATTAGACATCTAAGTTCTAATAGCAGAATCATAAATATATTGGTGAGCCTTGATAAATGTTTGACACTCAAGATAACGGAACAAGGCAAAGACTGGCGAGTAAGCAAGAAAAAAGGGCATTTTGATGAGTTAGCATTCATTGGTGTACATTGGCAGAAATCTTCAATGAGATGCAAGATTCGGATGTGAGACCAAAAGTTACCTTGAGATAGACTTTGGATTGAAGGCCAGCTAGATCATATTCGTAAAGGAGACGTGTGATTGTTCTAAGGACTCAATGTGTGCTCAAATAGAGGGATCATAACTAATGAACTTGACGTAGGTAAGCATTAGATCAAACTTGTGTGCTATGAAATCTCTAGGCTAGAGTGACTCATCATCAATGGATAGAGATCGAGAAGAGATCTTAGATGATGTGGCAGATAAGATTGTAGTAGTTATATATCAACTCTAAAAGATAAAGAGCTTATAGGAGGATCATCTAAAGATAATAGAGTTCTTCATAGATATAGATGTATCATTCTTAATAAAATATAATATCTTATCTTGTTAGTTATGATGTAGCTAAACCCTATTAAATAGATACCTATTTGGATGGGAGTGTCATTCAATTGATTAGTGTGATGTAATCTGATAATGATAAAGGTGATCTAGTTAATTTAATTCGATTAGGATTCTAAATTGTAAAGTCAAAGATGCCTGTAAGTAGCTTATTTGAGTCTTGCTCCTGAGAACAGAGATAAAGGAGAAGGGAACACATTTAGAGTAAGCATTCATTTATATACTTTTAGAAAGTAATAAAGGTTGATTTTTACCATAACTCGTGTGTTTATTATTACTTGTGATTATTTAATATTTCATAGTATTCTTATGTGAGTGTGAGAGTTAAATACTTCGAGGGTCGTGAGACATCTGAAAACAAGGTTTTCTTTGTCAACGATCACATGGAAATGCTGAATCTTGCTTAAATGAACGTAAGTGAGATTGTCATGCAAAGGAGTTGACGCGACTTCAGTATAAGTTTGGTGTCTAAGAAAACCTTTGTAACACCTAATATATTGGCAATAATTATAATTCGAATTCTAATTCTAATTCATAGACAATTTATCTTTAATTATTCAATTAAATAATTTGTAATCATAGATCAAAATTGATGTCTAGTATTATAATTTAATTATTTCATCATTCAATGTTCCAATTAGATATAAAGTATAGATATAGTATCTACTCTTATAAATTCAATCATGTTTATTCTTACAAATTAGTAATTGATTTATAATTGATATCTGAAAATACTTTTCAAATTTTGATTCACTCTAGCCAAATAATTCTTTAAATCATCATTAATCAAGAACAATGGAACATGATCTTTAATTACTTTAGAATAATGAATCCCTTATTGACTTAATTATTTTCATATGTTTCATACTATATTCAAGTACCACTAACTAAGTTATCCTAATTATAATATGTCATAAGTAGCATCAAAACATAATAAGTCTTATATAAGATACTTTGGTAATCTCAAGTTTAAGAATTAATTTTAAAACAATCATAATAAGGAAATCTAGACACAAAAGTCATAGTCCATTTGGATTCTCATAATTGAGTTAGTTTAGTGAACTCATACTCTAATAAACACACACACGTAAGTATCTCTATAATTTAATTTATGAGATCGATTACTTTCTTCATAAGAAAGAAACATAACTTGTGTTAATTTTACCATTTCATCAATACGCCTCTTAATGGAACTACAACAAGTAACAATTAGGAATAATCTATAAATGCAAATTGAATCTTATAATTATGATCTCATCATAAATTCAATTATATAATAATTATCCTATGGATTTCATATTTAATATTAAAAATTCAAAGTAATTAACAAAATATATAAAAATAAACAATACCTTTATTAATTAAAATAATAATGTCATACATAAAATTATAACCAATCAATTTGCTAAAAGGGTATAAACTAATTAATACATTTATAAATGATTAACAATATATACAAAGGCTTGAGGAGGTGTGACCCTATCTCACCATATTTGTTCTCACTTGGCATGGAAGTTCTAAATAAGCTACTTCTTAGGGTAGCTGAGAGGAATCAAGGCTCCAGATACCATTTTAGATGCAAAAGGAATGATATCTTGAGCTTGAATTATGCTAACAACTTATTTCTATTCTCAAATGCAGACCACCATTCAATTGCCTCCTTAGTGACCTAACTGTAAGTATTCACAAAATTGTTTAGAATGTAGGTCAATAACGAGAAAGTGGTATATATATCTAGGATAGTGCCCCTTATAATGCTAATTGGTATTATTCTCTAATAGGATTCAAGCACTTGAAGTTACACCTCACCTATCTTAGAATCTTATATCTTCTTCTAGACTTTCACATACAGAATTCAAGCCCCTATTAGAGAGAATTGAATCGAGGATATGATGCTAGAGCTCTAAATCCTTGTTTATAGCTAGAAATAGTCAACAAATCTCATCGATGCTTTACTCAATAAGTCCTTACTGTGCTCCACATATGGTGTTACCTAATTTGGTAACCAAAGCAATAGAAAAGATCCTAAGGAGTTCTTTTTGGAATGGAGTCAAAGAGGAGGGTTTAAAGCAAAATTGAAATGGAAGGAGGTTTGCACCCTAAAAAACTAAGGGTTGGGTTAATTTCTCTGAAAACTATGAAATTTGCCATGTTAACTAAAAGGACTTGGCTACTCATGGATAATCATCCTTATGGGCCAAATGTATCCATAACTATTATATAAAGGGAGAAAATTTATGGAAGATAAATTTCCTTAAGAGCACTTTTTTAACTATGCAGTAGGTATTTGTGAGTTTAGAAGCAATATAAGGTAGTATGTATTCTACAATGTTGGGGATGTGAGCAAGATATCTTTTTTATAGAACAATTGGTCTAGCCATAATCATATGGAATCTCTATGATATGTGCTTAATTTTTAATACATTTAATCCATGACACTTTAGTTTATATTTGATTTTGGGTACAATTTAGAAGCGAAAGAGCTGAGTCAAAAATGCAATATTTGAGTCATCTTCTTGAGATTCATACTCATTTGTCTTCATGGAGCAAGAATGAGAAGGATCAGAGTAAGAGGAGATAAGAAAATGCATGAATATGATGAGTATATGTTGAAAATATCAAGATGAAGAGTACTGGAAATGACTCACGACCGTGACATAAAAGTCATGGGTGTGAGTATGTTAATCATGCCCATGATTGATTTGTCATAGGCGTGACACTTCATATGACTGATTTTTCATGGGCATGGCACCACCATGCACGCCCGTGAAATGTTGTCAACTCACCCCAAAACCTAGTTTTGAGTATAAATACGTTGTTTTGACGGCAAAAATGTTATGAAAGATTTGGGGAATCATTTAGAGATTTTGGGAAACAAGATAGGGGCGATAGAGGAGATATTTAGGAGATTCATAGAGGGTTGAGCTTCCCAAAGCCAGTTCAAAGGTGATATCAACGCCTAAGAACCTAGTTAAGCATTATTTCATTGTTTGTTATTCTTTCTTACTTAGGAATTGATTATGTTATCCTATGTTTATTGTTTGGGTATTGTGTTAAGATGATCTTAATGCATCCATTAGATTGTATTATTAAGAACCCATTGCTATGTTGGATCAAAAACAAAAGCATGCAAGATTTGGCTAAAATGGTAGATTTCAAAACTTTTTTGAAATCAAAATGTAGCAGAAATAACATAACCAAGATCTCATCTTGGTGTTAAGACTTGATGGGTAGCTAGTCCATCAAACTACTAGCGCCATTTTAATCACCAAACTCCGTAAAATATCTAAATGTGATGGTATCACTATAAACTCTTTATTTGAGTGAATGTTCCTTAATACATGTTTCAATTAATAATTCCAATATGCAGACACTGGATTGATTCTCTGTAAAAATCCATTCCGATCATATCAAGAATTATAATGAAATACATATGAGTTCACCACTCATCAAGATTATGGTTCATAATAAAAGAATACTAAGGTGTATGTTTTTAGAGATTAAAGTAACGACCCACTTTATTCTTTAAAAACATACTTGATTCCATATTCATTTAATAGTGCCATTATCGATAGTTAACTATTATCACAATATGAAACTCATCATTCCCTTGAAGTAAACTCTGTCACTTACACAGAGATAAATTGCAACACTACAGTTTAAACTATAATCAAGCGACTAACTTGATTATTCAACTGTTAATTGACTAATTTAGATTATAATAATATACATGTTTCTCATACATCTCCATGTACATGTATATTACTTACAAAAGAATCTTGGTACCTTATGACTAGATATATAATGCTCATATAAATAAAGCCAAACTCTTTTGTTTTATTAATAATAAATATTTTCATTACAAAAGTAATTAAAATAAAATTAAGTTATATGTAAATACACTTACTTTCCATGTCACTATATTTACATAACTCCAACATGCTAGAATCTTCAATATAATCTGTAATTGTTATGTTGAGATTTGTTTGTGGCAATTAGTGGTTTTGGATTATTAGGGATACAATCCGTAATTGTTGTGTTTCTAATTAGTGTTAAATCATTAGGGATAACATAACCTAGGTTAATGACCCAAGCCTATGTGGTTATTGCCTTAATTAATCTAATTTCCTAACTCATAATATGGCTGTCCAATTAAATCTAATGAGCTTATCTTAGGTCATTAGATGGCTAGGTTTAATTAATGAGTGTTTCTTAATTAAACATGACCTAAGGGAAAACCGAGGTTAATAGAGCTTATCGTTAACCTACAATTAATAGTTGCTAGGAGAGGTATGAGAATAACAATTCAATGAAGTATGTTTGATTGTGTGTAGGCTGAGATTAAACCGATGACTAGGTCCCTAACGAATTCATCACTTTTTAATGTTTTCTTTAATTTGTTTTCATTATTTTAGTTTCATTTTATTTTCTTATTTAAAAACAAACAAACCCCCTAAACCTAAATACCAATTCTTTTCATAACAAAAGATAACTAAACACTCTTTGTGGGATTGAACTAGACTCACCATTGTTATAGTTGTAGGTCTAGTTATTTTGAGCAGTCTTACGATGCACTATGTCACTCTACCTACACTCCAACAACTCAATAACACACTCACGATAAGTGCTATAATCAAAGATGCTTTAGAAAATAGGGAATTCTTATTTAGAAAGATAACATATGTGAATTTGTTGGAACATCTACTAAATGTACCTCTAATCCCTAAAAAAGAGGATGAAGCGAATGGTTGCGTACGGGTAATAGAAAATGCTCCAACAAGATAGTGACGTCTTTCAAAAACAGCCTCTACTCGGTAAGGGCAAGGCTGCGTACTATCAGACCTCCCTAGACCCTACGTCTCAGTGATAATTCAACTGGGAGTTGATGGTGATAGTAAAGAAGATAGTGAGGTTTTTAGTATGGGAGGCATAACTAGACATTGTTGGGACCCGATCTCGGAACCGGATCCCAACTGGAGAATCGAATCGAAAAATGGAAAACTTAACCAAAAAGAAAAAATCGGAACAAAACGGAAACGAAAGAACGAATATAAGCGAAAGAACAAAATACGAAACGAAGCGGAAGAAACGAATAACGGAAAAAAATGCGGAACAAAAGCGAAAGCGGAATCGAATACGCATCAAACCAAAAACGAATAATCGGATCTGAAACGGAATGGAAACGAAGAGTAAAACCAACGAACGGATAAACGAAAGAGCGAAAACAAAGCGAAGCAGACGAAAACTTACGGAAACAAAAAGTGGAAACAAAACGAAGTTACCGAACAAATCGGAAGGCTCGGGATCAACGTATGCAAAATAAATGATAAAGCGAACGAAGCAAATCAAAACGAATTGAACGAGAAAATCAGATACACAAAGGCGGAAAACAAACTCAAAAATGGAAGTATCGAAAGCGAATCGAAACAAACCGATTCGAAACGGTTTTCATACACATGACATATGCAAATATAATGTCACTCACACTTTTAACCGAAAATCACATAACAAATTAAATTTCACCAAGTCTTCATAAAACATATCCTCAATCAAGAATCTCCTCAATTGGATAACAAGAGCAAACGTTATGGCCAAAATACTGTCTGATTTTTCTAATCCAATACTGCACACTAAACCCGACTTCAATTTAGAAATTGCAAGTCTTTGGGGCTAAATTAAAATTCACTTCCTTCATATGACTTGTATCCCCAAGTCTCAATTTTATTTTGCCTCAAATATCAACTCAATCGGATCTCCGTAGATCCCGAATTTTACAAAATACTGAACCATGATCAGAAAATTTCCTAACTCACTTTGATTAAATCAATCACCCTCAATTTAATCTCAAAAATTCATAATTCTCCCTGAAAAAGAAATTAATTGTCTTAGGAATCCAACGCTTCGAAAATCAAGTCAATCGGATGTCGGACGGAGGAGATATAAGCAAAAGAGTGGAGGAAAAATCAAATAATTAAAACAACTCTCGCACTGTAGCAGATAGCTCGCAGTCGCGAGCCGAAGGAAACAGAAGTCGGCTTGCTATCGCGAGCCGAGGAGAAGCTGAGCCGGCTCGCAACTGCGAGCCGAAGAAAATCGAAACCTGGCGAATGCAATGGCTCGCACGTGCGAGCATCGGCGAAAATCGGCTTGCTCGTGATCGCGAAATGGCTGACTTCGATTTTCCTCTCTTTTTTTTCACACTAAACTTCAAAAATTCATAACTTCTGATCCCCAACTCCAAATTGAACAAATTTGGTATCGTTAGAAAGCTTAAGGGAAGCTCTACAACTTCCACTAAGAACTCAAAAGCCAGATCAGTCTCTAAAATGATCAAATTCCAATCGAAGCCACTGCCCCTTTTTAATGTCTCCCTAAATAATCATATAACTTCCA
>JANKOD010000002.1:26160753-26179193 GCA_026284645.1 Erythroxylum acuminatum
CACATTAATTCATATCATATTTAATGCTAACATACTTGAGTGTTAATTGTAATTAATGCTAATTTAATTAACTTAATAATGCTTAATTACCTTCTAATCATGCTTATTAGCATAAAAAAAAATTCAGAGCTAACACAAAATCCATCAATTCTACACAGATTTTTCCAGAATTTCCCTAGAGTTCCAAACACAATCAACTCTTATGCAAAATGAAAAATATAGCAATGTAAGAACTTGAACTGGCACAAACATCATAATGCATTGGTATTTCATTTACATCAAAAGTAGGAGTTTACAATGCTTTAGGGGGCATTTCAAGCCACTTTACAACATAATCCCAAATACAACTTACAAAAATAATAATTTCCCAAAATGCATATAAAGCATTGTTTTACAATTTTCAAATTCCAGAAGAACAAAAGAACAAAAACGCAAAGTGGAGTGATGCCATGGCGCTCATCTGGATCATTCGCTAACTTCACTTGGAGATGGGATGGAATGGGAAGGGGTGAGCTTGCGCTCGTGGGAAACACGTTTATATTTGGTAATAAGCTAAACCATTGAAATATTCATAATCATAACAATTTCTCACAAAACTCATAAAACATGAATTTCTCAACTTTGATAAAAAGCTCAATCACAATTCACATAATTCATACCTTCATTAAACTTGCCAACACATCATAACCAATCAAACACATCAAAAATCAATTTAACACATTAAAATGGTTAGGGTGGATCCGTAACAGAACGTACTACATATTTCCCTTAAGGGTCCTGTGTAGCCGTGAACAGAACGTACTATCGCAAGTCTACCAAGTGGTCTTGCGTAGTCGTAAACTTATGGGAGTCCGCGAGGGAGCTCCATGCCACTAGCGGGCAGGCGGGAGAAACCTCTAGACAAGTGCACACTTGACATACATAACGGATCACCACAAACTCATATAACATGTGATTTCATGAACTTGAAACATATGGCCCATATGGCACAATTTTTGAAACTTGATTTCATGAACATGATATATGTCATATGCATTGCTAACATCATTTCCCAATTCATCACCCAACAATCCATAACAATCATATATCCATGATTCTAATCATCTAAAAGCCACAATTACAACAAGTATGGGACAATTTGAAATCATTCCATATTACTCAAAAATTCATTCCCAAATTCATATACAAAAACATATGAAACATTTTCAAAACCATCTCAAAGCATGATAAAGGCACATTGACAAGGTAGTTGGAAAGCATTTATTACCATTGATTTAAAAGAGGCTTTAATAGCATATTTACACAAATATAAAAATGTCACCCACCTTGATTTCCTTGCTTGTAATCTTGTTCAAATTGACCTCTCCTCTTGCTCCTCTTGCCTCCCTTGCTCTTTTTCAACAATAACACAAAAATTTCCAAATCAAAATAGGATTCAAAAATTGAAAAACCTAAAGAACTCAAAACATGAAATTGACCCTAGAATCACTAAGCCCATCCATTTCCTAAGCTTTTTGAACCACAAACTTTTCAAAGAAACAAAACATTGAAAAACCCTTACCTTAAATCTTTACCCAATCAAAGGGTTTCTTGGCTCTAATGGAAGCTTGAACCCTCCTCTAGCTTTTTCCTTCTTGGATTTACTCCAAAAACCCTCTAAAACTTCAAGAAAATGGAAGACCTAGCTTTGCTCTTCTTTTTCTCCTTCTTCTCTCCACCTACGACTCTCCCTCTCTTCTTTCCCTCTCAATTTCGTTTCTTCCTTCCTTCTAATGTAAGTCTCTCCTTTCTCTTGCCTTTTATACTCTCATTAAAGCCCAAAAGTCCCTTATGCCCTTAATGAAAAGCCTTGCCCAATAAAAACTTAAGTGATCTTCCTATATTACCCCTTAGGCAAATTTATCACTTCTACATTTCAATTAGATCACTTATGCCATATAACCTAATTACCATGTACATGTCAATTAATCCTACACAATTTAATCTATCATGACCCCAAAAATCATCTAATCCTGCTTAATCAAATAAAAAAAATTCAGGGGCCAACACTAAAGGCATGTACAAAATTTATCAAATAAATATGCTGCCATATGTCACCAATAATGCTAAGTCATATGTCATGTAATCACAACTGCCAATTGTCATTAACTTACTAATCCATTTGTCACACAATGATCAATACCAAATGTCACTCAATTATAACCTTAATCATCCTAATTTCTATGTATCAATTTTTATTACCACTCGGCATTTTTCTTAGACCAAATGTTCATTTAATTCCTCAATTTTTCAATTATATCAATTAATTCCAAATTCACTACTTGTAATCAATCAAACCAAAATTCAAGGCATAAACATTTCACGATTCACATCATGAACGTTTTAATCTTTTCATACCTCGGAATGAGTCAATAGAGTGAATATGCATTCCTTCCTATGTGTACAAAATCATAATTCATAATTCATAATTCATGTATGTATGCTAATGATATGCATGTGAATGACATTCAATTTATGAATTCTCAATAACAACTAAAGCTCTAACTCTCAGTATGGAGAATGGGTTATTACAATATTTCTTGGTTATTATCAAAACCATGCCTCAAAGACAATTAAGTAACTAAGGCTCATAGAAGATTAGGTACTGTTATTTAAATATTTTTTCGAAGATCTTTTTATATTTTTAAGTACTTATTAATTAGTAATAGATCTTTAAAAAATTTAATTATAATTCATTTATTATTAACATCCATTACTATCGGAGGTAGAAGAATTAGAGATTGACTTGATTTTGACAAGAAAATATATTGAAAAGGTCAAATTACTCTTTGTGAGTTTAAATTTAAGAACAGATTTGTTTATTACTTCAATAAAACTTATTCAAAACCACATAGCGATATTGTTTAAAAACTTATTAAAATAACATTATCTATTCTCTTCCAAAAATTTGGCTTTCATATCGATAAATAAAATTCATTTTTCGGTGAAAAAAGTTTATAATATTTTAAACTCTTAAGGCCAAAAGAGCTCTTAAAGTTTACACTAAAATTTTAATCCGACTATAACATTTTAGTGCATTTAAAATAAACTTTAATGATTGGAAAATGTTCAAAACAATTCTTGATTGGATGGAGCCATTGTTAGGCCTTCGTCAATTAAATGATGATGTAAAAAAAAATTTAAAAAATTCAACTAGGACCCACCTCGTTCAACTGGAACCCACCTCAAGATGACGTGGAATTTTTAAAATAGAAGTAAATCAACTGGATATTAAAAGTTGCGTTTGGGAGGGAGGCTGGGTTCCCAAACACAATGTTTAAAAGGAAGTGCAGCATTTTTGTTTAAACACGGCATTTGGAAGGGAGGCAGCTCGTTGGCTTCAGATGATAAAGAGGCAAGGAATGGAACTTGATAAGGTAACAATGGGGAATGTTGTTCAAATGTATAAGAAAGCGGGGGAGTTACAAAAAGCTCAGGAGTTCCTCAAGAGATGGTCGTTGCATGAACATTCTAAGCATGAAGGAACTTGAATAACTATATCTAAAAGAGAGGAATATGCTCAAATGAATGTATCTTTGAGCTCGCACACATACAATACGTTGATAGATACATATGGAAAGGCTGGCCAACTTGAAAAAACGTCCGAGACCTTTGGACAGGTGCTTAGAGAAGGCATTGTTCCAACTCCAACCACAGTAACTTTCAATACAATGATTCACATTTGTGGTAACCATGGATGAAGTATCTTCTTTAATGCAAACAGTGGAGAAACTTAGATGCCCACTGGACACAAGAACTTATAACATCCTAATTTCCCGACATGCCAAGCGTGATGATATTGACATGGCTGAGTTCTATTGTAAAAGGATGAAGGAGAGGCTCAGTTAGAGCCAAACTTTGTGAGTTACAAGACTCTTTTATACGCATTCTCCATAAGGCATAAAGTTAGTCAAGCTGAGGCACTTGTATTGGAAATGGATATGAAAGGTCTTAAGATCGATGAATACACTCAGTCCGCTCTGACTAGAATGTATATAGGTTCTGGGATGCTCGAAAAGTCATGGTTTTGGTTCAGGAGGTTTCACCTTTAATAAACTATTGGTTTATTGGGAGTACTCTTACCTGTCCTAGTTACAAACAATAGCAGCTTCAGAGATATTCAACAGTTCATTATAATTCCAAATAGCAAACATATTTCCTGTTAGTTGCCACACGTTATTCTGGGATACAAGCTTCCAAGTGTATGATAGAGGAATTTCATTTTTGTTCAGTTACCTAGCTGCAGTAACTTTCATAATATCCAATTGAGTTAATGCCTATGCTGAGAACCTACTTGTAGTATTTCTATCAAAGGTGATACAACTACATTAATCATTGAGTTTTATTTAAAAGACAGATTACCTCTAGGAGGAGTGGGAGCTACCCTCTTACCTATGATTAATTTATCCTACAAAGTCTCGACACTTCCTTTTGTATTGGTTGCCTTCTCCTTCCCCTTCTTAGCAGTACCCTAAGTTGGGGATGAACCTCGAAATCTAACCTTTCCTAGCGATTAAGCTATGGCTAGGAACTCCTCTTCTTGATAGTAGATGTTGATTCCTCCCGGTTAGTGTGGCTGGAAGCCCTCAGAACTCCTAGAGGTCCTCGATCACTATCTGAGAGGGTCCCACGGGGAGAAATCCCAAAAGTGGTAAAGTTCCATTAGACACTTATCAATTAAAGCTTAATTGATAAGGGTAATAAAGTAGTAGAAACTAGAAACCAAAATCCTTTAACTTGAAAAGTAACGACCAAAATTCTTAGGTACAAATCTATATATTTCCTTTTTCTTTACCAAAATACTGTCTGAAAGACAACTACCATACAAAAGATTAATTATAAATAATTTTAATTGGGATTTATTTAGTTGGACTATATCTTTATGCACTTGATATTTTATTAGTTTTAAATTTTTTTAAGTATGTGTAATTAATTGATGACAAAAATATATATACATGATATATATCTACGTTATATTTTTATTAGACATACATTTTCACACCAAAATATTTTTTATCACATGTTTGCATTACAAGAATAATTTTAATTAATCAAGTATAAAATATTAATTTAAAAAGAAACGATATTTTTAACTCAAATTATTTTTAAAATAATAATACATGAGTTTTTATCAAAGAAATCATCTTTGTTTATGGTAATAATAATTAATTAGTTATAAAATAAAAAGAGAATATTATTATCTATCAAAATAATAATTTTAAATATAACTAATATAATAATTAGTTAACGCTGGCATTTAACTTAATTGGCACACCAATTGGGATGAACCACTCGTTAGGAATTTGTTTACTCATACATTTAAACAAAGTGATAAAGTGTGAGCACCCATAAAAACTGTTACCCTTAAAAAATTTGTTCTTCCGTCCGTACCATTCATATTGAAGGAGCATCTAAAACAAATTCCACATAGCCTGAGTCACCAATCCAGCGATTCTCTGGGAGAGATGGGGATCGAAAACTCTTATTGATCTAAGCAGTATACTGTTTCTTGGATGCATTGTTTACATGGAGGACGTGTTGGATTCCATACGATTAGCTCAGAAAAGATTAAACCCAATATTACACTTGAAGCTTGCTCTCTCTGAAGCTGCAGGCCACATGATTTATTGAACCTGAACCAGCGGTCCAGATTATTGAAGTCTAAAGGGAAGATTTTTCAAGTTGTTGTGGAAGATATTTTTGAGCAATTACTCGAACATACTAACTATTGTGACAAAAAAATAGGAAAAGACCATTATTCTTCGCATCAATGTCATCTTAGAGGTTTTCAACCACATACTTGGGCTTAATGATGGAGAATCCTTTACTTCTTTAAGTGGTTTTCAATTTATCTCCAACTTTTGTCTCTGTCAACAGCTGCTTTCCTTGTGATGTGCTCCCAATATGTGCCTCATCATTTAATTTCTTTTCTGTCCCTTTCTTTGGTTTTACATCCTTGCATAGTCTTAGAGACGTAGCTAACTAGATCTCCATTCGTATAGAATCAAATTGTTCACGGATGAACTTTGTTAATGTATTAACTATAATTATCAAGAAGCGAATAGTTAGTACAACTAATTATAAAAGGTTTGGTTCTACATTAATTCTCTGTTTCCTTCATTTTTCTGGAAATGCACTATTCCATCACGAGCACTGAAACAACTTGTATCTGTCAAGCGTCAAGGCAGCAGGTTAATAATTAATTTCCAGTATAGCAAAAGAGAAGTCATGTAGAGCAGAAAATTGCTTAGATGTGGGATTTCTGAAACCAACCTGTATTCTGCAACCCTTCTTTTCAGCCATCTTAACTTATAGCTCCGTCTTCTTCCAACCTCTTATCTTCAGATTTCTCCCAAGTTGTAGCTCGTGATTGCAGGTCTAAAGTTACTCTTAGGGTGGCAATTTTCATCTGACAAAGATGAGGTATGTGTAGGGCTTGCCACCTGCTTCAGTATCAACGTTAACGGGACCAATGCAATGAGCATGACAATAGCAAAAAAATCAAGTGCTATCACCGATCACTTGGAGCAACAAGGAAGCGAACACCCAGCAACCCACATGATCTCTATAGCTAGGTTTTGGGATGGGGTTGGCCGACGCCACGTGTCATCATATAAGCTTTATAAAGCTTAAGATGGCCAGCCGAATTTTTTGAGTTGTTTAATGCCTATCTTATTTTATTTTATAACTAATTTTTTATTTAATAAATAAAATTTATAAAAATTAGATAGATGTTCATAAAATATAATAAGTACAAAGTAGCAAAAATAGCTGATCTGAATACCTGTAATGATTGAACATGATAAAAAGTAATAAAAATTGTGAATATCAACCATTGGGAAGACTCCCCACAATCAATAATCTCAAACAAACGATATGACTCGCTGAGGGCAACCCACCGCACACATTTGACCCCAAAGCCAGTCATCAAACATCCACTTGAAAATAAGAGGAGTGTGAATAAAAATGCCGTAGCAACAAATTATACCTTAAGATCAGGACGTCGGCAATCGGGCTCCGTCTCCACCATCGACCTTCTAGATATATGCCGGAGCAAAGTGAGCTGGCATTATTTAAATAGCTAGAGAGAAGCTTAGATCATCTTGAATTTCTCTTCTGTATTTTCAATTTAAAATTTATTTAGTTTATTTTTAATTTATTTCTATCTTATTTTATAACTTATAAAATAATTTGTATTTCTATTTTCATTTTTCTCATAATTTAATTTCTTTACTCATTAAACAAATATTTATTATTATTTAAAATTAATTATTAATAATATTTATCACTAATAAAAATACAATTATTCATTTTATTTTAGTTTATTTATAGTTAATAGTATTTAAAATTTAATAATTATTTAATCTATTTTATTTTAAATATCGTAAAATATATAAATTCCAAAATTTAAAAATAAAAATATATTTCAGTAAAAATACTAGTTTACATATAAAATTTAAAATTTTGATACTTATTTTAATAGTTATTTTATTAATAAATGCATAAGAAATTAAACTTAATTTATATCCAAAGTATATTTAATATTTTATTATCATTAAAAATAAGTATATAATTATTCTTGAAGTTAAAAATTAATCAGTAAAATAAAAAAATTAAGAAATAAAAACAAGAAGGAATACCTTATGTTGGAGAGGTCATTTGGATTGTAAGTTGTAACAGTGCAACCAAGTCAAGTGTGTGACTTAGACAGCTCAACGATTGGCCCGTTACAGCTAAAAAGTTGCGTTTATGCTGAAATGTGTCAATCAATCAAATGTTTTCAGTATTCAATTTAGGGGCCATATCCCAAAATAAGCTACCTGCGGACTTGTGGCATTGTAATGTTGAAATTGTACCACTCACCTGCTAATTAAATTGCACAATTTGAGACTTTGAAGTTGCATCAGGATGATGATGTCCACTCTACGTTGGTCTTGATTTTAACATTCAAAGCACATGGATTAATGGTGTCCTAGAAAAGTGAATAACGACGGGCATATATAACAGAAATGCTATATAATACAACCAGGATATTTTGTCCTAAAAGCCCAGGGCATAAATCCTCATCTCCTTTCACTAAAAAGGACTGCACATGTATCAACTTGATTCGTCGGCTCCTAGCAAGAGGAGTAATATAATTATTGAGCAGGGTAGTGTTACAACAATGATATGTTGTATTTTAACACGTAATATTATAAAATTTATAATGAATAATTTTCCTTCCTACATAAAGTATAGTGACTAGGATCCAAATCTTGGCCTGCACATTTAACATGCATGTGATTCTAGCTGCATCCACGTATGTTCCCAAATGGTCTCAACAGTACCTAAACAGTAGTTATGCTGCAGTTGGGTCCCTTAGTAGACGGGGGCCTTGTTTTAGACACGGTGTGGTGTGGACAGAAATTGAAAGATAGAGACAAAAAACGCTCAGGTTCAAACGTTTCCTGATACGCTATGTCTATTGGTGTAGATTGAACCAGGTCTAGTTCATTTTTTTCCATTGCAATACTCACTCTCAAAAAGAAAATTATCATTTGGTTCTCATTCTTCCAAGCCACCATAAAAGGGAAAACTTATCCTTTCCTATGTGCTGCCTGCAAATTAGTATAGTGATTATTGATTAGATATCAATACTATTTTCGCATCACCAACAAATACAACTTTTAGATGCGTGATCATTCTTTATTGTAATTAGGAGTCAGGAGCTGGAGATTCATCGTTATCTTCTGTTCACAAATATCACAGATGTTATTAATTGCTATGATTCTTAGACCAAAAAGGAAAGGTTCAAAGTTTATTCCATATCACGCAATTGGATAACTAATTAATTATTGGTGGTCTTTTCTTCTACTATAAAGTATCTCTCTCAGTTCCATCTTTATAGACTACACAGACAACTCTATTTCCCTCCCTCCATTTTGCACAGACACACACAAGTGAGTGTCCCTCCCTGGCAACTTCTTCACTGTCTTCCATATCATGTCTATTCCCATCCTTTTGTTTCACACTTGATACGTATTTACTTCATTACAAAAGTACAACCGCTTGCCTGAAACTCTTGAAAACTTTTGGGACAGTCGCTTTTCGTTCTATATACTACATTTGATATGCATGATTCACTTTTCTTAATTTCCTGTATTCTTGTCTTAATCTTTTTGTTGCTTTCATTAATTCTATACACTACATTTGATGTGCATGATTCCTTTTCTTTCCTGTATTCTTGTCTTAATTTTTTTCCGCTGCTTTAATTCATTCGTTTTTCTCTTCAACGTAGAGAAGATGAATGTCGCCTCGTTCTCTTCTTTCTTGAGAACTTCTGGTAGAAATTCACATTTCCGTGTATTTCCGTGCAAGTAATTGCATTACTCCTAGATGCAGTCGGCTAGTTTTTAAGCTGTTTCACACTTAATTTATTACTTAAAACTTGTTCTGTATATTCTTGGGGTTCAACCATCACTTGCTGAAATTAACTTGGCTTTCTAATTTACCTCGTACGTTTTTCTACAGCGAGCTATATAACATTGTTCGTAACAGATTAGTATGTTGGTATTGCAGAAAGGTTCAAGTCCAGGTTTGCTCCAGGGAAGCCCCAAAATGGTGGAGTCTAATAATTGCATGGAGAAAATTTAATCCGGTAAGGGAGTCAAATATAACCCCTTGAATTGTGGTTTCAATTATTATGGTTATGCACAAAATTTGAGTTTTTTTTCCTTGGTTGGTATGATTGGAAAATAAGAAAAAAAAATTGCGTAATAGATAATATTTTAATACTAATCTCCATCAACATTTCGATGTTTAAAGAAGAATCTTGAATTTGGAGTACTGTTAATCATAATAATTTCTTCTCTGAAATAACAACAACATCCAGCTCAAATACCTAATGCAACGGAATATTTTAGAGATGTTCACACACAATACAACAAGGATGTGTGTGGGGGTTTCAATATGCATAGAGTGGCCAAAGGTCTTTCCAGACACATGACGTTAGCCAAGATAAACTGTAGCTTATCTTCATCTGGTTCACACTTCCAGTCTACATTTCTCTTCAGTATAAATTTAGTATAAAAAAGAAAGAAATAAAAAAGATGTTTATCAAGATTTATTATATGTTAGTCAAATAGAGGGTAATGGTTGACCAACAGGACATATACAACTTTCTGCTTGGACTTGCATTTAATTTTTCGAAAAAATGCATTAAGATAGCCTCTTCCTTGTATATAAAGGTCAACTATCCAAACAACTAGTTCTAGTTATTTGGCAATGATTGACCTAAGCCCAATTGTTGATAGTGGACTCTACACTCTGCCCATATTAAAAATTCAATATGGTATCAGAGCAGATTTGGCCCGGATTCTTAATTTCCCGGTTGTCCGTCTGGATGTCCAGTCCCAGCGGCTCGGTTCGGTTACCGCTGCGTATATTTCAAGTGACAACTGGATGTCTAGCCCCAGTTGCATTTGAAGGGGAGTGTTAGAGTGTCTCATATTGCCTAGACATGAAAATGTTAAAGGGTTCATAAGTGGTAAAGGTCAACTATCCAAACAACTAGTTCTAGTTATTTGACAATGGTTGACCCAAGCCCAATTATTGATAGTGAACTCTACACTCTATCCATATTAAAAATTCAATAATATATACTTGACAATTGCTCTGACAACAAATTAAAATTGACCTATTCAACTTTGGTTCTACTTTTATTTTTTATTATAATTTTTAGTTTTAGTTTTAATTTTTAATTTTAATTTTTTTAATAAAAACAAAAACCTGTTTAGTTATTAACGCTAACACGTTCTATCATAAACGGAACATTTTTCATTTCATTAGTCAGATAGTGATGGATTATTATCAATCGTAGAGCAATATTGAAAAATTATATAACGTCTTTTAAATGTTTATAGCAACTTTAAGTGAACACTATATGCTAATAATTCTACTTAGGGGATATTTAAAAGTGCCAAAGCGTAAAATTTTGACATTAATAGTGAATTAGCATTGAATGTCAATTTTTATTAAGTCATAAATTGGACATTGAAATTTATTTTAAGTAATTAATTTTAAAAGAAAATTAAAACATATTAATATTCATACAGTTAAATTTTCGTGGCAACCCATTATGAAACTGATGAAATGTGTTTTTAAAGTTAATATATTGCGTTATTTGTATACCAACAACTATTTTCGAAACTAATTTCAATACATAAATATTTGACTGTTTGATACTCCGGTATCTATATGAAACGGATGCCCTAGGAAAAGCCTTCTTTTCATGTATGTTACGTGTGCAGACAATTGAAGAAAACAGATGGGTGAGATTTTAGGTGCCTGCATCAAATGGGTATGGTAATTAAAAGCTTCTTTTCACCGTATATATACGGCATAGAATATTTAAGCTTTGTGTTGTCAAACTTTTTTTAAAAATTTAATTTAGTATTGAATTTTTAAATTTTATTTAAACTTCTTAAAATTACACAACTCAATATAAAAACATTATCTTCATTTATACTTTATCAGTAACACTAACGAAACACGTAAAAATTTACATTTATAAGAGATTATGTGAAATCTTCTTACAATATTTGAGTATCAAAAGTGACTGTACTTTGAATACATAGTCATTAATGTATTAATTTGATGTTGGAGGTTCACACATCATACTTAGAAAGATGAAAAATTATATAACCTTTTCAAATATTACGTGATTCATTAGTTATATCAAGAAAATATTATTAAAATTGAATTATCTAATTTTAAATATTTGATCTCTTAATTACAATTATCTCTTATATTAAAAAGATTTTTAAAAAATTCTAATTAATCATTAAAAAATATATTTTAGTATAGTCTAACGATAGAACATCTGTGCCACTTACACAGAAAAACAAAATGTAAGAGAAACAAAAAGAGGAATACGGTGGAAATTACATGGATAACAAAAACATTAGCATTTGGCAAGGAATATAACAACTAAGTGACTCCTATAAAATTAAAAGGATTGCCTAATTTTTTTTAAATTTTCAATTTAGTACTAAAGTTTTTAATTGAGTGACTAATATTTTAAAATCTCAATACTTTTAATAATTTATTGATCTGAGAAATTAAATCTTTATTGTTTATAATATTTAAGTATTACTTGAAAAAGTTATCTCTATTTTAATTTAGTTATGACTATTATTTTCTCAAATAAACATCTACATAATGTAGATGAACAATGAATCAATAAATTAATACTAACAGAATTAATATTTAAAACTAAAATCTTAAGATCTTAAAAGATCAATTATTGAATTGAACATTAGATTAAAAAAATTAAAAACTTTAATTTTGTTATCCCTTATTGGACTGTAGTATCTAATATGGCCAATACAGGCGTACGTGGGCGAATGCTTATATATATGAATAGTACTGTATTAACAATATTAGGTCTTACTAAAATAAATATTTCTTTTTCCCACCCCAGTCAAGTAAAATAATTTACATAACGCATTAAAACTTCTTCACATACTCTAGATTCTTTGTCTTGTAAAGATCTTATATTCATGTGGTAAACAAGTTAAAAAAGAAATCAGAATCATGCAAAAATGGGGGAGTGATCGTGTAGTTCTAGACCAACAGACATGTAATCAAGTTTTGTCTACAAAGTCCAAATCCTGTGAAACAGAAGACCATAAGCTTTTCATCGACATAAAGAAAGTAAAAACAAAAGCAGAAATAGGAAAGAAAAGATTAAAAATTATAACTTGTTAATTATAACTTGTTCGTCTCGAGTGTCTTGAGTGAGTTCAGATATTTTGTCTAATATTACTTTGTCTTATTCTGTCTCATGAAATTTCAGCCATTTATTTTGCGAGACCCACGTGGGATCCATGCGGAACCTACTTAAATAAATGACTGAAATTTATTAAACACAATAAAACACCATAATATTGGACAGAGGATCTGGACTCGCCCCTCGTACCCCTGTCAGTCAAATTCTCCGTCTCTCACTGTCTCAAAATCTTTTACTTCTGTATTATTTTTGCCCTTCAGTTTTCTTGTCCAAGCTCTAATACGCCTGTTCTTGATCATCATCAACTTTCAGCCTCTGATGAGCATGGACAGCACCGACCCACCTTTCAACGAAACTTACAAGAAACTTTTGGGTAAAACCCTCAGAGAACCTGATAACCAGCTTGGGATGAGCAGTGTCAATAAGCTTGGCGTTGTCGAGGAATGCGAGCTGCCACTGATTGATCTTGGTCGTTTGAGTTTGGAGGAACTTGAAGAAAGAGAGAAGTGCAAGCTAGAAATAGCTAGGGCTTCGCAGGAGTGGGGTTTCTTTCAGGTGGTAAATCATGGGATTTCAAGTGAGATTCTGGAGAAAGTGAGGAGAGAGCAAGCGAAGGTGTTTAAACAGCCTTTTTATAGGAAAAGCAGGGAAGAGTCGCTGAGTTTCTCAGCTGGTACTTATCGTTGGGGGACACCTACGGCCACTTGTCTCAGGCAGTTTTCTTGGTCTGAAGCTTTCCATATTCCCATGACAGATATATCTGCTTCCAATAATTCCAATAGTCTCAGGTAACATTTATTTTCGTTATGCTTGATATGTTTGTCATTAATGTGAACTAGAAAAATTAGGCAGAGTTAAACACGCCAAAAAGAGGAAATAGGAGGTAATAAAACTTTGAACCCAATGGTAAGTTTTAGATGATTGCTCATTGCGGGCTGATTATCACATGTATATATTCAAACGCATGGAAGTGACTATAACTTCTTCAATGCATCGATATAAAGTCTTATGTATAGGTGGACGTGGTTATAACTAATTAAGTAACAATTAGAACAAGTTCTAACCTCCAAATCTAATTAGGTTGGGTCTTATTTTTTTGAAGAAACTAGTAAAATAGTTAGTTCTCTTGGAGAAAAGAAAAACTTTCTTATAAGAGAGAGACATTCTTCAGAATTGCTTATAAGTATAAATGGATCAGAAACAGAAAGAGGTTAGATAGATGGATCAGAAACAGAACCGGGTGTAGAAAGCATCTCATCTCTTGAAAACATCACATCAATAAACGTACCCTTCACTTGCATGCATGTAACATGTACTGGCATAGTTTGGTTGGGTACGCTCAATCCAGAGAAGCCAGAGAAGAGAGTGTGACTCGCCAGCGCCTCATTTTAATCACGTGAACCAGTGTCACCAGTTTTATGAGCTGGACGCCAGACAAACCCAGTCTGCTCACAAGGCCTCCGATGCCAATCTGGGTTTCCTTTCCTTCGAGTCCAGATCTTCTATCTAATATTATGGTATCTTATTCTATTTCATGAATTTCAACTATTCATTTATGCGAGTCCCGTGTGGGTCCCAGAATTCACATAAATAAATGATTGAGATTTATGGGACTGAATAAGATACCATAATATTGGACAGAAGATCTCATCCCCTTTTTTTCTTAATACCATACTTGTTTTGACCCTCCCCCATTGGTTGGGTGTAAAACTTTTATCCATTTAAAACGCTAACATAGCCTTTTTAATTATGTTTTGGACTACTCAAGTAACTTTTTTAAAATAAGATATTTTAAAATAATTTAATCTTAAACTTTTATTTAATAAAATACTTTAAAATGTTAAGAAGTTAATTGAACATTTTATATATAGGACCCTTTTGTATTTCATAATAACTATGATTATTTGTACTCAATCAAGTATAATTAATTTGGTTTAGATGACATAAAAGTAAGAATCTGAATTTCAGTGGCTATTTATTTTACATTAGAAAACATGACATACAAGAAGCATGCACTTTATCGGGCTATTAAGATATAAACTCGATATTTCATCAGCACATCTTGTTGGTTGATTCTAATTTTTGAATTATGATAGTAAACGATCGTTAGAATCAATGCCTAAATCTGTTGCTTTTCTCTTTTTGTTGAAAATTATATGCAGTTCATCGATGGAACAATTTGCTACAATAGTTGCCAATCTAGCACAAAATTTAGCTGAGATATTGATGGAGAAATTGGGCAGGAAATCGAGTTTCTTCAGAGAAAATTGCTTGCCAAGCACTTGCTACCTTCGACTCAACAGATATCCACCGTGCCCTGTTCCTTCACAAGTATTTGGACTCATGCCTCACACTGATAGTGACTTCCTCACTATTTTGCATCAAGATCAAGTTGGTGGGTTGCAATTAGTGAAGAACGGACGATGGTTTGCTGTTAAGCCCAATTCTGAAGCTCTTATCATCAACATCGGCGACTTATTCCAGGCACGTTTATTAGACTTGTTATTGGCTTATGCGTCCTTTATGGTCTCAATTAATGTTCACTAGACTTGCTCGTACAACGAAAGCTACTATCCTTTTATTAAAATATGGACTAAAGCATATCTTGGACACAAATTCCCCTGAAAACTATGTTAAAGTGGATATGTATGTTATGGATTTGTCTACTTTAATGATGGTGTTGTGTCATGACTAGTAATCCTATTTAAATACTTCAGGCGTGGAGCAACGACGTGTATAAGAGTGTAGGACACAGGGTGGTGACCAACCCGCTAGCGGAGAGATTTTCAACGGCATACTTCTTCTGCCCGTCGTATGATACAGAGATAGAGAGCGGGTGTGAGTCTTCAGTTTATAAGAAGTTTAGCTTTAGGGAATACAGAGAACAAGTTCAGGAAGATGTAAAAAACTTCGGTTACAAAATAGGACTTCCTAGGTTTCGTGTTTGAGACAAGAAGCTTTTACACAATATATAAACAGCTTCCGCTCTAGTAAAAAAGGATGTATATTGCGATTAGTACATATATATATATATATATAGCGTAAGGCCCCAGAATTTCACTGAAACGACTTTGTTAACATTTACACCGTACCTTACATTTAATCTCAAGTGGCATGCTTATTAACTAAACAAAAACAATGATAGCCTTCTTTTGGTACATCTTAAAAATGTTTTTAATTATGGACTCAAGAACAACTTGAACTTATATTAATTGAGAAAATGCAGAAATATACTGATTTGTTATCTATTGAACGATTAATAAGCTATTGAACTGCTTGAATAAGTTCCTCATCGTATGAACAAACTCCAAACACTTTTGATTAATCTTTATAAAAGTTATATATCTTTCTCCCCTTAATGTATTTCTACATCTTTCTTAATGCATTAGTCTTTTAATGAGTTAGAGAAACTAAATGTCCACGAACTTACTCAAGCAAACAACAAAAGACTTTGACAGTTATTTATAGTAACCTTATTGGGCCTTCCCGTTATAGGTCGATGATCGTCGAATACACCAAAAAATAAAATCTAACTATGTATAACTAAATTTATAGTAGTGGTGAGTAGGTATAGAGTATATGTGCAGCTTTTGTAATGAAAAGAATTGGCGTTTAAGATAGGGGGCTTGGTTGGAACCAATAAGAGAACAAAGTAAAATTGAAATAATAAAAAAATCAAATTAAAAGCATAAAAGTGAGAAAAATTGATGAATGAGTTTGGAATCCAGTTCTTTGATCTATCTCAGCCTACACAGAAATAAACATACTTCATCGTCTTCTTGATTTCACACATCTCTTAGAAATTATAAATCGTAGGTTAACAATAAGTTCTGTTAACTCCGGTTTTTCCTTAGGTTTTATTTAATCGAAATAATCTCTTTAACTAAATCTGGCTATCGAACAACTCAGGATAAGTTCTCTAAATTTAATAGGGCGGTTGCAATATAAACTAAGAAAAGAAACAAATAATCTAGGCAATAACCACACAAGCTTGAGTTATTTAACCTATGTTATGTTATCCTTAATGATTCAATACTACACAAATGAATTGAAAACACAAATATTATATAGTGTATTCAAGATTATGGCAAAGGGTTTATATAAAAACAATCCAATAAGTGCTTTCAAATCATTCTTACATAAATACGTAAATTAATAAGCAAATAATAACATAAATAAACTCCAAAGAGAAAGAGAGTCAATAATACACAATGAAGAGATGCTCAATTGTGATCTTCCACTACGATTTCCCCTTCAAACCAGAAGGAAGAAGGATTAGCCCTCCAAAGATCTCAAAGAATTCTGAGCTCTATAGCCTTTCATGTTCCAAAAATGATTCATGCCTTCTTTGGTTGCTCACATGTCTATTTATATGAAAAACTAGGTTTTTGTGGCCACGTATCAAACTATGTATCACGTTAATGCCACTTTAGTAATTATGCACGACAATGCAAGTGGATACATGACTGTGCATCTTACAGGTCATGTTGAATTCTTCATTTTCTTATCCCACCTTCACTCTAATCCATCTCCTTCTTGTTCTGTAAAGACAAACGAGTTTGAACACTAAGAGGATGGCTCAAGGATTGTGCTTTTAACTCATTTTAGCTCTTGTGCTTCCAACTTATACCTAAAACTAAATGTGAACCAAAATAAGTATCTTAAGCAATTCATTGCAATAATCACTAAATGTTATGGAGTAAATGTATAATCAATTAAGCACACATCAAGTTCTCCCATACTTAGCTTTTGACCGTCCTTAGGAAAAACAAGAAAATCAAAGTCACAAACCAAAACACTTCTACATTTTCCATATTTCATAAGAATTTATAGCCATAAGAAAAGAGGGATAACTTTCAAAACCATGGTAAGAACTAAACATTAAATACTTTTACTTATAGTCAATCAACAACCATTATGTTTAAAAATTGAGCAATCTCGAGGTAGACTTTAACTAGATGTGTTTAGGACTAAGATAGATTAATAGGAACACTCAAACACTAGTCATAATTAAGACATTTTACGAAATTACATATCATTTCATTTCTCCACTACTAGGTGATGTGAGCAAGGCTACATATGATGGATATATCGATAGACATTGAGATCAATGTGGCACTAATCGAGACTTGATGTTGCCTCCCAGCCCCGCAAGTCGGAATAGGCTTAGAAGATTCAAGGTCGTGTTAAATTCATTCGTGGTTCGCGTGGTTGATGAAGGACTCGGGGAGAATCAAGATCCTCGTCGCCGTCAATTTTACCTCCGAACCGGCATCGGGATGTTCACCCCTTCATAAGTATTTTCCAAAAAATTGCTTGAGCCCCATCCAATATCCCTAACCAAAAATCCCTAAATCTTTCCCTCACTACCGCAAGCTTCTCAGAAATTTACTGTTTACTGTGCTGCTTCACTATGCCTGTTGGACCCCGAACTTTTGGTGAAAATTAGAAATATTAAAATGATTTTAAATGAGAAAAAAATGGGTGAGACAAATTATGAATTTAAGAAAATTTGATGAAATTAAGAAAAATTTATGAGAAAAGAATTGTTTAATTTTTGAGGACTTTGATATTTGAGTGAACTTATATGGATTATGAGAAGAAAGTGGATGAGTTGATTGAAATGAAGTTA
>JANKOD010000002.1:26239571-26252007 GCA_026284645.1 Erythroxylum acuminatum
GAACCTACAGCGTCGCACACAAAGAGTGATGTGATCTAGGCTTATTTTCTTTGGCCTAATTTATTAGGCATTGAATAAATATATGTGAATATATTTATTGGGCTAGATTGAATTAAATTGTCGAGCTTTTATTATATGGGATATAGTATGGGCCAAAACTTATTGGGCTTCAATGGAATTAGGTTTTCTCTATAAATAGAGAAACTTAGGTCTCATTAGAAAAAGAAGAAGGAGACGGAAAAACACTAGCCACCCTCCGAGAGAAAACTGTGTGGCGTTCGGAAATAGTTTCAGGACGTGCTAGCACACGATAGATGCTGCCCGAGTCGTTCACACTCATGTGGATACCAATAGAGGACATTCGCGTATTGCAATGTCTACGAATCTGAGAAAGAAATAACCAATCCGCGTCAAAAAGTATTTTCGTACATGCTATGTTATTTCGGTTATACTTGTTGTTGTGTTATGGTCTTTTTCGCAGCATATTGTGAATACTTGAACTGTACGCGATCCAACAAAGAATATGTTCATGACAATAATGATGTTTTCAAAAGTTTATAACCACAACTTTACTACAAGTAATACTACCGATACTAAATTGTTAACAAAAATTGTTTTTATTAAGATTAATAGTTATTGTGATTGTGCTAACCTTAAGTGCGTAAATAGTGGTATACTGTAGGACAAAATGTATACATTACACGATGTTTCGGATCACAAAGAGCTTCGACGCCCTTTATTTATTTCTCATTATAAGTAATGCTGCTTGATGTCATCTTACCTACGTCATAAGCGCGGCTAAGGAGTAAAAAGCAACAACTTTAGCGTTAGTGGAACACTTTGAAATGTCATTTAGAGGAATTGTACTTATATCGTCGAAGGATGTATCATTTTAAAAACGTGCGAGTTGTTCGTCCCATATAATTAAGATGCATGGTGATTGACTCAGGTTGGTTTGATATTAAATAAGTAATGCATCTGCATATGCATGCATTACGTCAATTGCATTTGCATATATGCATTACGTCAATTGCATTTGCTAAATCTTTACATATATTTATTGACAAAATTAAATGGAAGCTCCTATGAATGGGAGGGTTAACTCAAACAAATTAACATATGTTCTTAAATTATACGAAGACGAAGACTCAATATATTATAATTACTTAATTGCAAGTGAAGTAGGAACACCTACCAGATAGGTGAAGAGAAACGCGTTAAGACAGTCACAAGCCTTATATGTTTACACACACGCCAATTAGCAAGTCTTTCTTAATTAAATTCGCAAGTCATCAGCGCTTACTTTGATCAATGAGATGAAATGTGTACGTCAGACAGATATTGTAATTTTTCCTTTTTTATAATAAGCCTGCTAATTTAAAATTCATATTGGTCTAGTTCAAAACTGTTAACTGAAAACTGACTCTTAACTTTGATTCAACAGTTCTGTAATTATATATGGCAGGACTCTTGCACGTGAAATTTCTGCATATTTTTTATAATACAATATAGTGATAAACAACCGATGCAGCACTCTCTAGATTCGTTAATTACTATAAAAAATGCCATTGGTAGGGTTGAGCTAGCGAAATAATAATATATCTCAAAGTTCATCATCTTCAAAAGAAAAAGCTTATGTATCTTAATAATGCATTCTATAAAAAAAGTATGATAAGCATTATAATATTATTTTGTACTTCTTTTATTATATATTGGCTATTTGAATTTTCTCTTCTTTTTTTTTATAATCTTTAACTTTAAATTTTTCTGAAAAATGCGGCTTTTCATTGATAATAAAAAAATTATTACCCACCAATTAGGTAAGTGTGCTTATCATTGATATATAATATAATAGTATGTATGAATCAAACGAGGAAGCAGAAAAGCCCATCACTATTAGCTATTCTAAAGATAATAAATCGAAAGATGATTTTAGCAACGAAACATAAAATAACACTAAATTAACTTCAACAATTGATCAAAAGATAATGTAATCAAATATCTATGTCTAGATAACTACTTCTCCTAGTGACACTTTTTACTTCATGAGTTAAATAACATAAATTAGATATATATCTTCTGGATCAACAGGACATTTCGAAACAGTATTTTCAGTGACAACCCTTTTAATTTCTTGTTAGTTAATTCATATCTATACCATTACTAAAATCCTTTTGAATGTGTAACACTGTGACAAACCATGGAAGATTTTATTTTAATACTAAGCGTATTTAGTTGGCGTGATTTGTAGGTTATTGCATCAATCGGGAGAATTACTTAGTGCGCATCTAAAGAATAGCGGCTGTAGATTTCTCTGTTTAAAAAAAAAATCATGTAGGTCTTCGTTAATTACTTCCCCCCTCAACTTAAGCCACAACCTACTCATAAACAAGCTCTCTTGAGTTGTCTACAGGTCAATTAAAATTATATTTACCTATTACTATCAATAAATCCGCATTAAGACTAACAAACATAGCTCACAAAAATATATCTCAAATTATAAATTAAATTATATCTATCCATAAAAAAAAAGCATTAAAGTTTTTCATATCTAAATAGAGACAAAGTGTCTACCAAAAAATCATTGTAAAAATAATGAAATTATTAATCTAGAAGGGAATCTAGATAAACTCTTATTTATGCCAATAAATTGATCTAATAAGATGAAATACGGTCTTGATTCTTCCTAAAAAACAGCGTAAAATTGATTACCCAATGGTTGGAGAAGCCTTTCTATGGCTTCCCCTAGTTTGTAGGAAGAAAATGATGTTTCTTATATGTATTTTCTGTAAAAGACAACTAAATTCCCATAAAAATTAGAGTTTTAGGCTATAATACATTTTATTCTGAGTAACACGTTGTTTGCCACGTATTCGTCGCGCAATCCATAGGCCTTAGTATATCTTCTGGGTGATAGACATAACCTTTAGCATGGTTGTGTCTCTAATTCATGGATATCGTCATTTTCTTAAAGATAAATACATGGACTTTGGGCCTTTGGCACGACTGTATCTCTTAACCATGGATCACTTTGTTTTCTCTACGACTTCCACATAGTCATGTAGCTGTTACATGGTTACAGCTCAGGCCATGCCACTTCTTGTACTTGATACTTCTAGGTCATAGATAGGTATATGGGCGTGGGCTAGACCAAATTCCTTCAAAATTATGAATTTATGTATTTTTTTACTTGAAATTTGCTTTAATTATTGAATAATATCATCTTAATATCTAATTTACATAAATACTTAAAAAAGATATAAAAAACAAGGTAATTTAACGTTAAAATCAAGTAAAATACTTAACAAAATATGTGTGTAGTTCATGCACATCAAATATCTGCACACATAAACTTTTTCTTGTGCTCGAGCAAATCAATTCCATTTCTCTTAACATAATTTTGTAGCAATTTTAGGGAAGAATTCAATAATAATAAGAGTAACAAAGACTATCCATTTTGAATTTAGTTGAAGTATTGATCAATGAATTAGGTATTTAAATAGTTAGATTAAGTCAAAAGTTAATTCAATTTACCTTAACAATCTTTCAAACATCAACTTAATCTACAAAATTCAACCTTATACATAAAGTAGACATACACGAGCTTTAAACTTTAATATATTTTGATAACCTAAATTAATAGAAAAATAAAACCATAAACTTTAAATTAATGAAGAATTAGAGGTTTGTTTGAAAGGTCACCTAAACTTCTAAATTAATGTATTCATGTGGTTGGAGAAGAATTAAAAAACAATTGCTAAAGACTTTAAAGGTTTGGTAGTTATGAGCGTGATTACACAAGTATTTATAACGAGAAATTACCTAAAATAAAAGAAGGAGAACGATTAAATAGCGGTAGACGGTAGGACAAAATGTCCACATTACACGATGCTTCGGATCACAAAGAAAATCTACGCCCTAGTTTTTTCTTCTTTCCCATTATAAGTGATGTCATCTTATCTACGTCAGAACCGCGGCTAACGAGTAAAAAGCAACAACTTTAGCATTAGTGAAAGCAAAAGGATATGATTAAGGACAAAACATGAGCCACTTGTCCTTTGTATAATTGTTATTAATAATCGGACCAAGTTACTCCTGCATGTGCGCATTTGGTTGAAGAACACTTTTAAACGTTATTTAGAGGAATTGTACTTGATCTATGATGTAATTAATTAATATGCATGGTCATCCTTAAGATTCATTGCATTTGTATATTAAACAAGTAATGAAATCCTCACGCGTTGAAAAAGTGTCATTTACTGAAAGTTTAATAATTACTCAAGGCCAAGGGTTGGTGTGATAAAAATGGTGATTTATTTACACCTTACTTTTTACTAAAAACTAATCAATAGTTACACAAACTGAAAACAGGATGGAAAGGAACTAAGGTTGTGGATAAAATTAAGCAGGAACTTAAAATTTGTTGTAAGAACTCAAACAAGCAGAAGTCTTTATTGGAGGAATTGAAGGTCGTGGTGACCCAAATTACCGATTATATTCTTAAATCTTATGAAGTCGAAGATTCTATATATTATAATTACTTAATTGCAAGAACACCAGATAACTGAAGAAACACGCCAAGACAAAGAGAAATAAGTCACAAATTTCACATGTTTACACGCTAATTAGGAAGTCTTTTTTAATTAAATTGTCAAGTCATCAGCGCTTGCTTTGACGAGATGAAATGTATACGCCATTGCTATACGATTCATTGTGATTTTTCTTTATGTTTCTTTCGGCTCATTAAGAATGATAGATATTGTAAATTTTCCTTGCTGGGCTTTTGTATCTAGGGTGGCAAAATCTGCTTGGCCCGGCCCGGTTTAGCAATTTGTTGTGATTTTTCTTTATATTTCTGTTGGCTCATTAAGAATGATAGATATTGTAAATTTTTGTTGATGGGCTTTTGTATCTAGGGGTAGCAAAATCTGCTTCGGGCCCCGACCTCCAGTTATCAAGCCTCAGGCTTGGACCAACAATCTCAAGCCTAGCCTCGGGTTCAAGATTCGTACTCAAACAACAAAACAACATCATTTTGTTTTAAGCAAAACAAAATTACATAATAAGCAAAACAACTTCGTTTTTCTTTTAATTAACTTCCAGAATCGCATGCAACCTCCCATTCTTTTGTTCTTCTTCATCTCAACATCTGTTCTTCATTTTTTCTTCTTCTGTTTGAGTTCGACTATTATTCTTCACTCCTCGTGCTTTTGTTCTCTGTCTCTCCTATCAGTGTACACTCTCCCAACTCCCTTGTCAGCTGTCATAAGTCCACCGCACCACCGTACCACCATTGTGAAGTCACCGACACTAGTAACTAACCAATGTGTTAATAAGGTAGCCTCTCTCATTAAATTTGGATTATTATTAATATTTGATTATTTGGAGAGTATTGTGGTTTGGTGATTTGACTAATTTTTATTGTGATTTTTACTAATGGGAATACGACATAATGCATGTATAATGTTTGATGAATGCCCCTGCTAACACCCAAAATTGAAATCGTTAATCAACTAAATAGTTTTATCCAATATTATCCTTAATGGCTTCATTTTATATTGTTTCAGTTAATTTTTCTTTTACATTTCATTACTTTGTTGTTGACAGCAGGTTGTAATGCTCGCCAAAATAAAATAACGAGACTACTATTATAGTAGTGGTGAGTCTAGGTTGATCTCACAGAGAGTGTGTGTAAAGTTGTCGAAATAAAATTAATCGGTATTTAGGTTAAGGGGGGTTGTGGACTTTGAAATAAGAAAATAAAATAAAACTAGACTAATAAAAACGAATTAAAGAAAACATGTAAAAAATGATAAAAGTGGATAATTTGGTAGGGACTCGGTTCTTTGATTCAATTTAGGCCTACACCCTAATTAAGCATTTTTCATTGATTTGTTACTCTCAAACCTCTCTTGGCAACTATTAATCGTGGGTTAATAATTAACCTGAGTTTTCCCTTAGGTTTTGTTTAATTAAGATACGATCGTTAATTAAACCTAACCATCGAATAACCTAGGATACGATCTCTAGATTTAATTAGGTAGTAGTATTATGAATAGGAAAATCAATAAATTAAGGCAACAACCACATACGATGTGTCATTTATCCTAAGTCATATTATCCTTAATGATTACGAATCATTAGTTGCTACACATGAATTTCAACATAACAATTATGTATTACATCAAAATTCTAGCAATGGGTTTGCAAATAAATGATTCAATGATTGCATTAAAATCATCTTTTCATAATATCCAATGGGTTCATACACAAATATCTCTACAATCGACTTTATGTTTATGGTTGAAAGTAAAAGATTTAGGATGTTTTGTAATTCTCTACAATCGACTTTCAAGGTTCCAAGTCAGAATATATTGAAGAAGGATATCTTTAAAATTTACGATGATGAGAAAAGAGAGATTTTAAGAGCATTGTCGAATGCTGAAGGACATATTGTCATAACAACTGACATATAGACAGCCGATAACCAAAGAAGGGTTATACGGCAGTGACAACACATTATGTTGATAATGATTGGATGTTAAGGAATAAACTTTTAAGGAAATTTATGTTCTTTAATATTGATATCATTCATTTTTCATTATATTATGAATTTATGATTGATGCTGGTAACATTTGTACGTGATAGGTTCATTTATATGTCAGCATCACATACAAATGAAAAATTAGCAACCATGTTGAGAGACTGTTTGATGGATTTTAATATTGATAGCAAAGTACCCACCATCATAGTCGACAATCATAATACAAATGATGCTATGATTGAGAAGTTGAAAAGTAAGATATGGGTTGAGAGCTTATTGGTTAGTGGTAGGATATTTCATAAGTTTTGTTTTGCGCATATTCTTAACTTGATTATGAAGGATGGAGATGATAAAGGAAGAAATAGATTGTATCTGGAATAATGTTTTATATTGGAGTGCAACTCTAAAAAGAGTTGAGAAACTTAAAGATGTTGCACAAATTCTATGCCTTTTGAGTACAAAGAATTTGCTTTTGAATTGTCCAACCAGATGGAACTTAATCTTGAAGATGTTAGAGTCAACAATCCCATATGCTGAGGTGTTTCTTATATAAAGGGAAAGAGATTCTCAGTATACATGCTTGCCTATGAAAGATCAATGGGAGTTAACTAGAGAACTTTGTGTAAATTTGGAATTATTTTATAATACGACTGAATTGTTCTCAGGAACAAAATATCCAACTTTGCACAGTTGCTTTAGCACTATGTCTGATATAAAGGATGCTTTATCATTGTGGATGTTTCTATCCAATGAGATTATTTGGATTATAACAAAGCAGATAATGGAGAAGTTGAATTATTATTGGTCTATAGTTGGACATATTATTGAAGGGTTATATATTTTGGACTCGAGATACAAGATATAAAGGGTTGCTTTTATTTATGATGCATTGTACGGTGATCGAGCTCAAGAGCATGTAGATATCATTAAATAATTATGGTATGAATTGTTTAATGATTATCATGTCAGAATGGAAAAAGCTTATGATCGAGATCTTAGTAGTCTAGGCAATTCAACTCTGGGTTAAGTTTTAGGTTCGACCTCATCTTCTAACCAAAGATTGTCACATTATATTTCAAAAAATTTTAAATTCTTATAATATAATAGAGTTAGATAAATATTTGACCAAAGATTGTTTGTCACCCGAAGTTAAAGGTGAGCAGCTCGATATATTATTGTGATGGAAGAAATGCGAAAATACTTTTTTGATAATGCAAGTCATTACTAGAGACTTATTAGCTAATCCAACATCTACTATTACTTCAGAGTCTGCAACACTAGTGGTCAGGTTATTACTTCTTATCATGCTCGCCTTCAGCTTCGCACTGTGGAAGCTCTTATGTGTGCCCAAAGTTGGTTAAATGACGAAGATGTTGATGGTAAATTCTTTTCTTTTTGATATTTCGCTTTTATCCATTTTTATATTACCTTACCTAATATTGTGTTTTTAATTTTTCAGTAATACAACCATAAGTATTAATGCGGAGGTCACTAGTGAAACTAATCAACCAAGTGCAAGTTATTTTGGTTAAATATATGAAGATGAAGGTATATTTAGTTATTTATTAAATATTACCATGTCCTAAATATTCCTTAATTTTAATATTGCATTACTAAATATAATATTTGTACATACAGATGAGTTGATACAAACTATTGACGATCCTAGCAATAATGATTATCTACTCTCTCAGTTTACCCTTTCCAGTGTCCAAGCTTCGTCTATGTGTTATGATATTATCTTAATTTTTGTAAATTGTATCATTTTTTGTAAAATGATTTAGATAATCATTCATGCATAGTAAAGATTACTATAGTTAATGAATTTGGTTTTATCATTTCTCTCTTTAATAATTAATATATTATTTAAGTAAAATTGAGATTCATAATTAATTGAATTGAAATTCCTAACTATAATTAATTTAATAAATTTTCCTACAAATTCCTAATCAATTGAATTGAATTTCCTAATTATTGAAAATTTTAATCAATTTTCCTAATGAAATTTTCTAATTATATTTTTTAGAAATTCCTAATCAAATTTTCTTTTATTTCCTATAATTATATCCTCCATCATTAATTAATTTAATTTCATCTTATTCATTTTAACAATGTGTGTAAGTTATTATATTATTCATTCATTATAAAATCTCAAACCCTTTAGGAATATAAAAATAGAGTTTACTACTTCCATAGTTCCACTCAACCATTAAATCTACAATTTGAACATATAATTATATATTTATGTTTTCATATGATTATCATTATTCACTCTATTATGATTTTCCCATCATAATAATTGTAAACAAAATAAATTTTTATTCAACATCATTATTAATCATAATTTGTGTACTATAATCCCTTAGTTGCTTGTCAATATGATTAACCTCGAACATTTATGTTTTTGTTGTTAAAAAAATAATAATATAAAATATTATATGAAAGATAATGTAGAATATAATATTCAAAGAAGAAAAGCAATCTATTCACATTATCACGTATATCCAAGGAAGTTTTGATTGAATGTAAATATTTTCCACAAAAATATTTTAAAAATTGAAAAAATCCATACATGTATATAATATAATATATATTCTTCTACCAAATTCTAATTATTTTATTTTAAACTAACAATGTTTAAAGGTCTTGTTAAATATATTTTTTAATATGCGAGAAAGATATAATGTCAATGGAAAGTTATTATTAAATTCAAATGAATTTATCCAACTTAAGCACTTTTAAATTTGTAATTTTTGAACATATTAGTGTCAATGTAACTTCAATCAATTAAATTAACTTTAATTTTAATCGTTTTTATCATTTATCATTTTAGTTTTAATTATAAATTAATTTAATTTTTGTCGGAGTCCTTACTAAAATTTCTAAAGTATCCAAGCCTTTTATTCTAATTTTTCTATCATTTCATAAGATTTCCGAATGTTAAGATTCAAAGAGTTTATAAGCTTCCATCATTTGGGTCAAATATGTTTAATCCCTTAATTTATCAAATAAGTTGTTCTAATGTATTAATTATTACACATATTAAAGAATTTATATATTATTTAAAATAAACATTATAACTTTTTAATACAAAAAAATATGAACTATCATCATATTTTACATTTATCGACTATTTCTAATCAATGCTTTTGTTATGGATATAATAAGATTATTATATATAAATGAACTATTATTAAAGAATGACATTTTATTAATAATGGGGGATTTATATATTGGTATTGTTTTATTAATTATAAGAGTTTTGGAATATGTAATATGCACAAATTTATAACTATTTAATTTAAATATGTCGTTTAAATTAATAATTTGTTAAATATTAAATGCATTAAAATTTTTAATTGATATATAATTAAACATAATAATTATAGTTTTTGTTATAAAAATAACATATATTTTTTATAAATTTGTTTAAGTTATAGTACTTGGAATCATGTATTTTTGTCTACTAAAACATGACATATAGCACCTAAACTGAAGATTTTGTTACTGAGCTCGAGGTAAGTTTAGGCCGCCAAAGTTAAAAATCTTATTGTAGTAAGTAGTAACTTTTGATACACCACATTTATCAGTTATTTGATCAAAAATCACTACTAGTTACCTATTAATTTCATAAATTACAATTTAATAAAAGAAATTAACTTGGGTTTGTGTTTATAAGAAGTCATCATGTTTATTTTAATATTTTCTTTTTTCTATTTGTAACTAATTACGGGTATAAACTTTACTAAAGTACTTATATTTTTTATTATCATGATAAAATAAGTTGTTAAAATAATTATAAAATAAAAATCCCATAGCATTTTATGTTAAAATTAAAAAAAATCAGGTCAAGCCACGAGTCAGGTTCCTGAAGTCAGGACTAATTTTTGCAGTGGTCAGGCCAGGATCGGGTCACTCAACTCCTATTTGTATCTTATATATAATAAGCCTGCAAATTTAAATTCATATTTTGCAAGAATCTAGTTCAAAATTGTTATCTTGAATAGATAATTATGAAAATTATGAGACAACTGAAAAACTGAGTCCCAACTTTGATTGAGCAGTTGTGTAATTATACATGATAAGACTCTTGCATTTGAAATTTCTGCATATTCTTATAATAAAAGATAGTGATAAACAACCTACACTACTCTACAACTTAAAAAGAAGTTAAGAAAACCAAAAGTTTTAAGTGTTTTTATGAGAAATTTCCAATAAATGGAAGCAAAAGTGTTATGGAAGTCAATTTTGAGAGCACAAATTTTGCTAGAATGCTTCGTATTATATCTTATAAAATACAGTAGAATATTATCTCTAATCCACTTGTCCTCAATAAAAGCTCTTTGAGTGAAATTATTATATTTAGTATGTATCTCTTTCAATACATTGGCTAAATATCTTAGATATAAGCTTGCATATTGTATTAGAACATGTTATAGGCCTGAATGCCTTGAAGGAGGAAGGAGAACCTACCCTAGGAATAAGGAAAATGAAGGTTTTCTTAACCTCCTTTAGCGTTTTGTAGAATCGTCGAACTCTAGGATGACGTCTACAACCAATCTTCTAACATGACTTCATGTTTTTCTAAAAAGGAAGCATTTTATGTC
Source organism: Erythroxylum acuminatum (assembly GCA_026284645.1). Lineage (NCBI taxonomy): Eukaryota > Viridiplantae > Streptophyta > Magnoliopsida > Malpighiales > Erythroxylaceae > Erythroxylum > Erythroxylum acuminatum. The sequence goes on from JANKOD010000002.1 coordinate 26,250,724, forward strand.
ATCTAAGCCTATGGCCTTGTTGGGGGTGCACTGAGAATAGAACTTGCTTAATATAAATTGCTAAAAAAAAATTAATTAAAAGATTAGCTTGCTAAATAGAGATTTTTTCATTAATTATCAATTTAAGAAGTTGGACTGTTAAGTCAATTAAATTGCACATATTTTTGACGTAATTATTGTTAAGGTGTTGAAATTATTATCCGAATTTAATGGAATTGTTCTATAATTGTTTACAGATAGTTTTCAACACTCTAAGGACGAAAAAGGACCAAAAAGGCGCAAAAGAAGGAAAGAAGTACGAAATCCCCAATCTGGACGAAATTCAAAGATTAGGCGTAGGCACGCCTAAGGATGGAATCCTAATTCTGCAGATTTTTCAGATTTCGTTTTCAATCAAAACACAACCGTCCAAGATCATCTCAACCTCTTTCCAAGAAGACTCCTACCGAAATTAGATGTAAACATGATCTAGACAAAAAGAAGACAAGATAAAGAAGAGATTTACATGAAATAGAAGATCTTGGGTGGTTGCCGCACGTATAAATATACATGTTAGGATTAGAAAGGGAGGCTAGCTTAGGTTTAATCGTAGAATAGGTTTTTTTTTGAAGAGCAATCGTAGAATAGGTTTAGAATAGGGTATTTTTCTGGTTTTCTCCAGAAGTTGCCGCACCTTTGGTTCTTCCTTGCCCACGTTTTTTAATTCTTCAAACAGCATCATCACATTCTCTTTTCCCTGGGCTGCCGCAGATTGATTTATTTAGCTGTTATGGTGTATTTCTTCTTCATCTTTCAAGTAGTCGCCACAAAGATTTAGGGACCTTTAGTTAATTCAATTTTCTGGTTTTCTTATCTTTCAATTTCTGCAGATTTCAATTAGGGATTTTTATTATTTTCAATAAAGACTAGTTATGGAGACTATTTCTTTTGTTAATTTCTTTTATTTCAATTCAAGTATGAGTAGTTAAATTTTCTTATCTTGGTTGAGGGATCTATGTTCCATGTTATTTTGGTGAGATTATTTGGATACTTTTTATGTTGTTAATAAACATTGAATATATTCCGATCTATTCTTTCTAATTGGATTTGTTGGTTTCTAGGAGCGTTATTAGAGATTAATTTATTCAACCGCTAGATTAACAAAATATGACGTTCAGTTTTGGTAATCATAAGTAGCAATTAGGATTAACCTCTCTACGTTAGAGTTGGAAAATTCTAAGAAGATATTCGCTTGATTGATTGCATGTCGTACATGTTTATCACTTGTCATTGGTTCTTAATGCT
>JANKOD010000002.1:26279118-26292142 GCA_026284645.1 Erythroxylum acuminatum
TATAAACCACATTTTATGCTTTTAAACTTAACCAAATGTCCTACCCAAGTCATAAAGCTAGTGGAACATTTGTGACTGTTGAGTCTGTAGATGTACAAAATTCTAAGTGTGAGGATGTACATATATGAGGGTCGGTTATAATGTTGGGATGTTTTTTTATGGCTTATCATTAAAATTCCCATGTTGATGTAGTTTATTTTAATTTTTATAAGAAAAAGACAGAAAAAAGAAAAAAGTGAAAAGAAAAGAAAAAGAAAGGAAGGAAGAAAAAAATGAAAAATCTTTACAATAAATGTATCAAGGAAGAATTGCATATGTGTTGAAAAGTTGTTTATGGTTTATACATCTTCCTAGAGTTGTAATGGATGTATTATTTTAGTATGATGAATATGAGGTAGAGGTTGACTTGCAAGGTTCACTCTTGTGATTTCATTAGCATAAATTGTATGAGTGATTCCTTCGGTTTGATATATGCTTCATATGGTTTGTGTATGAGAGCTTAATGGGATTGTGATATATAAATGTTGCATTCGTCATAGCTGACGGCACCCAGTTTTTTATGAGTGTTATTTTGTTTCACTAGCTTTGTTGACTTTCATGACTTGACCCAAATACCTCTCACCTCACCTTTGCCCACATTACAACCCTAAAAAGTCCTTTGATTTGTGATTTTGCTTGTCAACATTAGTGGTGGATAAATGAAATGATATGCAAAATTATAGATTGTCATGATCATGAATGGTGTTGAGTGTACCCATGTATATATTTTAATTAAACACATTTTTCGAGTCTACCATTAGATTGCTCAGTTTTTAAAGATATTGAATGTTGATTAATCATGAGTAAATGCTTGGAATGTTGATTGCTTGCTATGATTTTTGAAAGTTACTCATCTTTGGTTGTGATTATATATTCTTGGAACATTTGGGAAATAAGTCAATGTTTTGGGGTCTTTGAGCTTAATTTGAATGTTTTGCCTGAGGATGATCAAAAGTTAAGTGTGGGGAAAATCGTCCTGCGTGAAACGTAGACGACGCAGTCGTCCTGTGTTTATGGAAACGTAAACGCAGATGCTGCGTTAAACGTAGCACTGAAAGGCGCAACAAAGAGGAGCGCAAGAGAGGATTTAAATGATGTGTGACCTTTATTCGTCACATCACAAAAAGAGTAGACGGTAGCAGCAGAGAGGCTTGGGATGTGCATGGGCTTGGGTTTAACGCATTTTTTTGCGTAAAATACAGACGAAGGAGAACTGCATGAGGAGTGCTACAGTAGAGAAGTCCCAGCTACAGTGAACAGTGAGAAGCGGCATTGAGAGAAATTAAGGGATTTTTGGCTGGAGATTGGAATGGGGGCTGAAGCATTTTTTCGAGAAAGGTCCATGAAGGGCTAGGCATCCCGACACCATTTTAGAGGCGATATCGACACCGATGACCTGGGTTAAGTATTTTTTATTATTTTGTTGTTTCTTCCTCTCATTAAGAAATGATTGTATTATCCTATGTTAATTGATTTGGGTTTTGTGTATGGATAATCGGATTTTTGTTATTGTTCGGTTATTTGTATATGAACTCATTGGGTATTATGAGATGACGATTTTAATGCGTTCATTGAATCGTTAATTGCAAACCCATTGCAAGAATTTCGATATAATCCGTAATTGTTATATTGAAATTTATGTGTAGCGACTAATGATTCGTAATCATTAGAGATAACATGACCTAGGTTAAATAATGCATCGTATGTGGTCGTTGCCTTGATTAATCAGTTTTCCTAATTCGTAATGCTACTGCCTAATTAAATCTAGAGATTGTATCCTAGGTTGTTCGGTGGTTAGGTTTAATTAACGATCGTATCTTGATTAAACAAAACCTAAGGAAAAACTCGAGTTAATTTTTAACCCACGATTAATAATTTCTAGGAGAGGTTAAAAATAACAAATTAATGAAATATGCTTAAATAGGGTGTAGGCCGAGATTGAGCCAAAGAACTGGGTCCCTACCGAATTTCCCACATTTATCATTTTTGCATGTTTTCTTTAATTTGTTTTTATTATTTAGTTTCATTTTATTTTCTTATTTCAAAAAAATCCAAACCCCTCTCCCCCTATTAAGTGTAAATACCGGTTAATTTCATTTCATAAACTTTACACACATTATCTGTGGGATCGACCTAAATTTACCCTTGCTATAGTAGTAGTCTAGTTATTTTAATTTTGACTAGTGTAACGACGCGCAATCAAACTTATTAAAGTCCAATTAGTAGATCTTTTGAGGGAGTGTTCCATGATATAATTTTTGAAGAATTTTTGTGTCAGCAACACATTATCACAAATTGATCTTCCTAACATAAAGGTACTTTGAGAAGGGCTAATCAATGTTTACAACCTTTTGAGCCAAGAAACAAGAATTTTTGCATTTATCTTATAGATTGTTTTAATATAAGATATAGGCATGAGATCCTTTAAAATGTTAGGATTGACAATCTTCGACACTAAAGTGGTAAAGGTTTTGCGAATTTCCTTACAAATGCAACCACTATTGACATTAGCGATATGCAAAATAAACTAGACCTATAACTGTAGCAGCGATGAGTCTAGGTTGATCCCACAGAGTCTGTGTGTAATGCAAAACTATTTTAGTTAAAATTTATACAACTTTCCTTTTTCTTTTTTTCTTTTTTTTTACATAAAAATTTTGCCTACCTTATTGATTTAGCTAATCATTCTTATGAAAATGTACTAATAACGCACTTATTTGATTGGCCTAAAATTATAAATGAGTATGGAAAATTCCTAGGGTGAATGGACTAGCATCGTATCCTAATTAACCAGCATATTTAGCCCTAAGTAGCTTAGGTCACTAATTTCACAAGCTAATAAATCTTCATAACCTAAAAGGCTAGGTTTAAGGGTAAATCTATCCCGTTGAGTCCTAGCCATTGACGCATTCACACAATTCACATCATGCAACCTAAACAAACCATCATACAATATGCAAAATTCACGCTCAAGGTAAAAACACACAACCGTCCTAACACTTGAACAACACATTGTCCTCAATGTGAGAATAATACATACAAGCACAAAAGGGGGAATGAAACTATATGTGGAAGACAAAAGAACAAAATACTAACAAAAATAAAAAGAAAAGGGTTAGAACATGAAACCATCATGGTGACTGAGGTGGTGATGTTTCGAAGAAGGAGACCAAATGCATTTGATGCCCAAGATTGTTGCCCTATCCTATAATTGCTTTAAAAAAAGTAAGAGAGTTAGCACTCTAAAACATTCCCAATCATTAGGAACTTATTTTTGAAATTTAAAACAAATCTAATTACGAAACAATTTGAACCTAACTACTAAACATGCTAATGTATGGTCATTAGCTTGATCTTGTGTCATCGGAATCAGTCGAGATCAATTATGAGTGGTTTGCTTCCACCCTTTTTGTTCAACATCAATTTTGTAGCCTATAAGTAAGCTATAAATTGCAAAATGATTAAAAGGGCAATATTGATAAAATTGTGAAAACCAATTAAGCTTAGTAATGTCCTTTTTTTGAGTGAACTGTTAACAAAACAGGGAATATCAAAACTCTCTAAATTTTCCATAGAATCCAGCAGTTTGCCCAGTAAGAGGGTGAGTTGTTCTCTTCTTAGTTCTTCCTCATTTTCCCTCATCTCCTCTTTTTCTTTAGCTTTTTGAATAGAGACTTCCATAGCTTCTTCAAACTTAATGTCCGTTGTCATCTGTTCATCCTCTCGTCCTTCAAAGATTTGAGCACATCAATTTTTCTGAATGAGTTGCCCTCCTCTAGATTCTTTAATACATCATTCATGTTGAATGTCTTTGATCATCATTAATCCGAATGATGTGGTTCTCTTCATGGACATCCACCCAAGTTTTTTTGATGTTTAAGCATGGTATACTAAGATCTAGGGAATAATAGGGAGAGTTGTCATTATTTTCTTCATCCTCTTTCATCTCTTGGTCTTCTATAAGATGGGGTTCAGTATGGTCTTCCACTGGTTCTTCTTATTCTTCACCATTTCTATGTATGATAGGCTCATATTGCTCTTGTGGATGTAATTCCATATTGCTCAGAGAGTCATCCATAATTCTCTTACAAAATTCACTGTCTCATTTGAATATCCAGGTTATGAATAGAAGAGGCATAATTTTCATTACTTCATCAATTTGCTCTTCTAGTCTCTTCCATGTTTGTTACTTATCCATGATTTTGTCCAATTTGGAATCCCATGAACTGAACTCATTTTACTGAAGTCTTAGTAGGTCTTGATGTCCCACGTAAGTGCTAACATTGTTACACCAATAGAAATCTGGGTAGTTCTGCCACCCTGAAGTGTACGGGTTCATATAAGGATGATGATTTCCCCAACTAAATTAGGGTTTATTGAAATCCGTAAGAGTCCTTTGCTCCCTATAATATACACCCTCCATAATCATTCTTTTTATATCTTTTTAGCATTCAACTCTTGAGATTCCTTATTGTTGTCCAGTGATATCCGAGTTAATGTGTCTTCTACTTTAGGTGGTGATAGGTGGTGAAAAAGCCTTAGACTAAAGAACTAAACTAATTGCCTCTCTAGAAGTTGATTGGTGCTTAAGATTATGAAATTATTCCATAATACTTTGCGATTATTGACATGAAAATGCTTAAGATACTCACTTTAATTCATATATGATTTTTAGTACAATTTAGAAGCAAATAAATTAAAGTGAGTTGAAAGTACTGCATTTAGTTTGTTTTCTAAAGATCAATTTTTACTTGTCTTCATGGTACAAAAAGAAGAAAATTAAAAGACAAGAAAAATGGAACACAAAGAAGAAGAAAATTTTTAAAGCAAGTAGTTGGAAAAAGAGACAAAAATGACATCGTAAGAAGAAGAAAACGTAGTGTAGGAGGACAAGATAGAAATGGCAGCAGAACACAGACGTTGTGCAATGCAGACAGCAGCTGTGTTGAATACAAAAGAGGGTTCTGCATAAGTTAAAAGCAAGAATAGGATCCTTGGACAAAAAAAAAACCCTTAAGCTTTATTCATCACATCAAGCAATAGTGAGGGGGGCTATAGTGAATAGAGAGGGGCAACAAAAGAGAGTGCTAAATGGACCATCATCTTTAATTGTCCCATCGTGAATAGTGAAGAGTAGAGAGGGCTGCGTAATAAAGCAGTAAAGGAGAACTGAATGGATCTTTGATGGGGCTACAACATAGGGGCTGAAGCATTTTTCCAGGAAAGACCCATGAAGAGCTAGACATCTTGAAGCTGATTCGGAAGCGACATCGACGCCGACAACCCAGGTTCATTATTTTTTTTATTGTTTTGTTGTTTCTTTCTCTCATTAGAAATTGATTGTGTTATCCAATGTTAATTGATTTGGGTATTGTGTATGGATAATTGGATTTTCGTTATTGTTCAGTTATTTGTGTATGAATCCATTGGTATTGTGAAACTATGATTTTAATGCATTCATTGCATCGTTTAATTGTAAACTCATTGCTAGAATTTTGATATAATCCGTAATAGTTATGTTGAAATTCATGTGTAGCGATTAATGATTCGTAATCATTAGGGATAACATGACCTAGATTACATGACGCATCACTGTTGCCTTGATTTGTAACGACCCACAGTTAGCAATGCCAAAAACTTGATCGACAAGTTTTAATTATTAACCCTCAATAATCCGCAAGCACACAGTTCGTTTGCATAAAACTAAAGATGTCGATCCCACGATGAGGGAATTAATCTAATCCTAAATTCTAAGGCTAGAAACAATAACATAAATTCAAGTTGCATGAAACTAATACGATAATTTAATTCAATCAATCAATTTAAGAATCAAACATGAAAATACTGATTACTAGGCAATTTGTAACACACTCAAGAATTAACCGAAAGAAATTACCAATTGAGATCAAAGGAATTTTACCTATCCTTAATGTTAACCTAGCTTATTATGAATTATTAGATTGTTGACTCTAGACTATCCTAAGGTTAATTATTCTCTCTTGAGTTATAACCATTAACCCTAATCAAATTATAGAGGTTGCAATCTCTCAATTCTCAACCTATCCAAAACCTTATTTAGTTTTGAAGTTTTCTAATAAACTATCAGAAACCTATGCAAGATCTCACTTTACATGAATTCTCGATCTGATTCAATTCCTCTTTCTATTAAATCATCTAACTCTTGTTATTCCAATTTAATCGTTTTTCATTCAATTCAACCTCTCAGTTTATTATCGAATTATGCAAAAACATAATCAACTACAGAAAAATCCAATAAGCACATAACAATCAGATTTTCATTAATCCAATAATAAAATTCCGAAGGTGAGTTTATAACATCCTCAACATTCTATATCCTATTATCAACTATTCAATCCAATCCTATACAATAATAAAACTGAAAATAAATAGACAATATAATCTTAAATGGATGATCGAAGGCAGCAACGACAGGAAACCTCATGATCTGGGAAGTACATCGAGTCAGCTTCTTCTCCTCTACTCTCTTCTCTTCCTGTATCTCTGATACAAAAGCTCTCTCTACGTCTTTTTCTTATTCTTTAAACATCATCTAGTGTTCTGGGTGACCCTAGGGTTTTTCTTGAGCTTTTGTCACGATCGTGGGCCAAATTTGATGCTTCTTTCACAATTGTCGTGGGCTATTGTTTCGGCTCGGCTATCTCCAAAACTTCTCCATTCTTTGATGTTGACCTTGAAACACTAGCAAACATATCAAGGTACCTCAAAAAATATAATATTTATGCTCAAAGGCTTGTACTAACCCAAAAACACTTAAAACATAAATAATTAACAAACTAACACAATTATAAACTAAACACATACTAAATGGTTGAATTAACAACTAAATACACATCAAACTATGCTCTGAAGCACGATGCAATTTACACTTATCACTTCTTCAATTCTTTTAGCATTTTCTCGTCTTCTTTTTCTCTAATCCTTCTCTTTCTTGCTTCTTGAAGACAAGTAAGTGTGATTCTCAAAAAGAAGGCTCAAATATCATGCTTTCAACTCACTTTAGCTCTTTCGAACCTGAATTGTACCTAAAACCATATAAAAACTAAAGTGAGATCTTAAACATTTTGATATCATTAATCACTAAGTGTTATTGACTAAATATAAAATCAATTAAGCACATACCAACTATTAAAGAATTTCAACACCACATCATTAACCAAAGGCTTCAACAAATTCATGGCTTGTGAAAAAAAAAGAGCCTTTAGACCATTTATACCCAGAGTCGTATTTCGATGAAGAGTAAAGAAGACTTTCTTAACTTCATAATCTATAATAAATTTGATCGATAAATTTTGCATCAATTGAAGAAATTTTATTAGTAATAAATGATTGTTGCAATTGAACTAATAATCGGTAGTGTGATGAGAATCTAAAGAACTTATTGAAATTATCATAAGTGGTCTCTATAAGATCAAACTAAATTGAGATAACAAACTCACCATGTATTGTAAAAGAGGTAATTTAATTAGGTTATGGTTACTTCTTAAGATCACAGATTTATAGGCAAAAGAAGTACTTCTGTCTCCATACTTAAGCCATTGAATCCTCAGTCTCTATATGAGAAAGGGACAGTTAATCTCAATTACTTGCATATATTTAAATATACCTTTCTTATCTTTATATTGTAACAAGATATTAGGAGGATCTTGACAAAGCATTTGTTGCACCTTCTCCTTCTTATCTTTAGCTTATGTAATAATGATTATTCTTTTTCAACAATTTAAGATATCGTTTAGTTTCATGTTTGTTTTTTATTGTAAATTTTATTTTCGTTTTTTTAGTTTCTACGTTTTTCAAACAAAAAATTTTAATAGAAATTTAAATCCAAATAAATTATTTTTTACTAAAATAAAAATAAAAAATAAAAAATAATTTGCAAAATGACCTATTCCAAGATAATGACTTTTTACGTTGATTGACGGCCTTAGTTACTTGTTCCATAGTGGTTTTTCCCCCGTTTGCTTTCTTCCTCTGGTCTATTACGTCTTGTGTTTTTCAGGAGAAAGAGAGAAGATGCTAGAGAAGATCGGATTGCCTGCGAAGCCGTCGTTGAGAGGGAATAATTGGGTGGTGGACGCCACTCATTGTCAGGGCTGTGCTTCTCAGTTCACCTTCATCAATCGCAAGGTTAATCTTTTCTCTTTGTTTTTTTTTTCTATACCCATGTCTCAATATTTGTTCTTTTGTGCCAATAAACTTTGATCCTCATCTGGGTCTTCTGATTTTTCTATTTTTGTAACTTATCCATATGGTTAATCAGGAAACAGGGAGATTTTGAGTGAATTTTGTGATCACTCACTTTTCTTTTCTTTTAGCTCTTCCTTTCTGTTTACTTAAAAGTATTGGGATCACTTCTGCTTGTTCAAACTCTTGATATAAGAGTTGACCAACTATTGATGGTTTTGAGGAATGGGTTTGCAGCATCATTGCAGAAGATGTGGGGGTTTGTTCTGTGGAACCTGTACTCAGCAAAGAATGATTTTACGTGGTCAAGGTGATTCACCTGTGCGTATTTGTGAACCTTGTAAAAAGCTAGAAGAGGCTGCACGATTTGAGTTGCGATATGGACAAAGGAACAGGGGTGCGAGAGGTATATTTTTATTCTGCTATGTTTATGTGTTGCACAGTTATGAAATCTGCAGGCATGACAAACATATGCCACAAACCATTTTTATTCTGCTGGGTGCATCTGTACCACCTTTTCTTCAGATGACATTTATCTAACTGTTACTTTATTCTGTTAGGAAGTTCAAAATTAATGTCAAGGAATGAGGACGAATTGTTGAATCAGATTCTGGGCAATGACGGGGTTGAAACCTCCTCATCTGGATCACACAGGAACACGGATATGGTTTCTGGCATTCATAGGGTGGGTAGCAGTGCTTTGTGCTCGAATAATCAGGAAGGTACTGTGTTTGATGCTGGGAGAGAATTACCTAGGAGTCATTCTGTTGGAAAACCCAATGAAGTGCATACTGAGTTAGGTTCAATTAGTCCCGGAGAATTACGTCAACGAGCTCTGGAAGAAAAGAAGATGCATAGAATTCTAAAAGGTGAAGGAAAGTCCGAGGAAGCTCTAAAAGCCTTTAAAAGAGGAAAAGAGCTTGAGAGGCAGGCAGATGCTTTGGAGATGTCTATTAAGAAACAACGTAGGAAAGGTTTGTCTTCTGGCAATAGGGCTGAGGATCAGGGTAATGCTGGTACTAAAGAATCTGCTGAGAGGTGCACACCTCTCACTGCAGTGGGTAAAGACAAAAATGACTTAATCTCTGAACTTCGAGAGTTAGGATGGTCTGATCAGGATCTCCATGATGCTGATAAAGAATCAGCGAAAATGACTCTGGAGGGGGAATTGTCTTCTCTTCTTGGTGGCAATTCCCAAAGTAGTAACCGACATATTAGCAGTGGTGGCAGTGGTAAGACCCAGGTTATGGAACATAAGAGAAAGGCTCTCTCACTGAAGCGTGAAGGCAAACTTGCAGAAGCTAAGGAAGAGTTAAAAAAAGCAAAACTTTTGGAAAAACAGCTCGAGGAAGTGGAGCTCTTGGGTCCGGATGAAGATTCCGACGATGAAATAACTACTTTAATTCGCAGTATGGAAAATGATAAACAGGAGGAATTGCTTGTTGGGTACAAGGTAGATGATGATTTTAATTTTGATCAGGTTGTTGGGCCAACTGATAATTTTGTCTTCGATGATGACCCGGAAGTTACAGATGACGATCAGATCGACCCAGAAATTGCAGCCACATTGCAGTCATTAGGTTGGGTTGATGATTTTGATGGCTTAGATAGCGCAATCTCTCAGTCTGCCATTATTGATAAGGAAGTGCTGCAGAGGGAAATTCTTTCATTAAAGAGAGAGGCAGTCAATCAAAAACGGGCTGGAAATATGGCAGAGGCAATGGTCTATCTTAAGAAGGCCAAGCAGCTTGAGAAAGAAGCTGAAGACCTGAAATCTCAAGAAAAGTCAATTTCAGAGCATCCTTCGGTTAATAACAAACGTTCTACTTCTCAAAATGTTAACACCAAGAATGATGCTAACTCCAAACCTTCACCCAAAAGTAGATTGATGATTCAGAAAGAGCTTCTTGCTTTGAAAAAGAAAGCTCTTGCTTTGAGAAGGGAAGGAAAATTGGATGAGGCAGATGCGGAACTTAAGAAAGGTAAGTCCCTTGAACAACAGCTTGATGAGATGGACTACGCTTCAAAGCTTAATGCTCAACACGTGACTATTGATAGTCCTGCTTTGGCATATGAGCATCCTGACATTTCTGAAAATGTATCAATTCAAGAAGGAGAAGAGGATGTGACAAAGCAAGATCTGCAGGACCCAACTTATCTTTCAATTCTTACGAACTTGGGTTGGCAAGATGAAGATAATCAACCAGAAAATTGTGCAGCTATTCCTTCTGAAAAAATTGATAATCGTTCTATGAGAAATAGTGAGTCCTTGGTTTCTAAGGCCTCATTGAGTGCTCCTTTGAAAACGCCAAGAAATAAAGCTGAGATACAGAGGGAACTTTTAGGCTTGAAAAGAAAGGCTCTTACGCTCAGACGTGAAGGAAAGATTGATGAAGCAGAGGAAGTACTTAGTATGGCAAAGCCATTAGAGGCCCAAATGGCAGAGTTGGAAGGATTAAAGAAAGAAATTCAGTATGAACCTCACATCACCGAGGAAGAATTCATTAGTCCCATTAAAAGTGCAGCAGGGGAAGGGGATGTAGAGGATTTCACAGAAAAAGACATGCAAGACCCAGCTATGCTAAATAATTTAGGCATGAAGAAAGAAGAGCATGAACCTCTTCCTCCTCAAGGAAAGGTACTTATATCAGGTTCTGTTAGTTTTATGCCTACTGACCAGTCTGAAGTACCTTCGTCTTTCAGCACCTCAGCTGGAAGACCGAGAAATAGAGGGGAAATCCAAAGAGAGCTCCCGGGTCTGAAAAGAAAGGCACTTGCTCTTAGGCGTGAAGGAAAAACTGAAGAAGCTGAAGAATTGTTAAAGAATGCCAAGGTATCAGAGTCCCAAATGGAAGAACATGATGGCCCAAAGAATGAGATTCTGCCAAATCCTCATAAAGTAGTGAATCCTGAAAGCACTGAATCATTTCTAATTAAAGAACAGGAGAAGAATGCTAAGAATGCAGTGGAAATGGCTGGAAAATCAGACTTGGTAGGAGTTGCTCAAAACAAAAGAGTAGTTAATTCTTCCATAAACCTTTCGACACAAGTTGGAATTGAAGAGGATCTTCAAACCAGCAAAGAAGAGCCGCTGGTTAATTTAGACGAGAAACTAAATCCTTCTGGTGCAAATTCTGCGTACACATCACTAAACAACCAAAATCCCCTTCACCTGGAAGTTTTGGCTCGTAAGAAGAAGGCAGTTACTTTAAAGAGAGAAGGAAAATTGGCAGAGGCTCGCAACGAACTCAAGCAAGCAAAGTTGATTGAGAAACGTCTGGAAGAACAGATCCCTCAGTCTGAATCTGCCAAGCATGATATGTCATCATCAATGTCTAGCGCTCCTCTTAAGCAGAAGGAACCTGGCACTTCAGATTTGGCTCCAAAACCATTGTCTGGGCGCAGCCGCTTCAAGTTGCAACAGGAGGCCCTAAGCCACAAGCGACAGGCCATGAAACTACGAAAAGAAGGTCAGATGGACAAAGCAGAGGCCGAGTTTCAGTTGGCCAAGGATCTTGAATCGCAGTTGGAGGAATTTACATCACAAGATTCCTCAAATTCTTCAGTCCACATGGCAATACCTGTAGATAATTTGGGTGTTGAGGATTTTCTTGATCCTCAACTTCTATCTGCCCTAAAAGCTATTGGAGTTGCAGATACTAATACTGCATCTCAAGGTCTAGAAAGAACGCAGCCTGCCCCAAAAGCTGTTGGAGTTGAAGATGCTAATGTTGCATCTCAAGGACCTGGTAAGGTTAGCCCTCTAAACAGTGAAAGTCCTAACCTGGAAAGGATTCAGTTAGAAGAGCAGATTAAGGCAGAAAAGGTAAAAGCAGTGAATTTGAAACGTTCAGGAAAGCAAGCTGAGGCCTTGGACGCATTGCGGCGATCCAAATTGTTGGAAAAGAAACTAAATTCCCTGTCTGCGAATTGAGGAATAAAAGATGTTTCAAGATTATTTCACGTTCAAATTGTCAGATGAGGCCTTTTGAAAGAAGATTGTATGAATATACTTGGCATTCTTTGTGTCATTGTATAGCAAAAATATTGATGGTGAACTTAAACATTGTTCGAAGTTGTAGCACAGATAGGAATGTACAGTGAATTCCCTTTTTCAACTGACGTAGGATTATCGAAGTGAACGGCTGGCCTCTCCAGTTCTTGATTGGTAACAATGATGGCATGTTACACGCTAAGAATTTATCTTTTAAGATATTTTAATTTTACTCCTTTTCAGTTTGTCTTAAATTTCCTAGGTTGACCGACATGCAGAGTGCCTTGCTTTTCTTTCGTTAGCCACTGTAATTGGTTCCAAGGAAGGAAGCTGTGCAAAGAGAACTATACAACAGCCAGCTTAACAATTAATCTAGCTCATAAAATTATTAAATAGGAGGGGTATAAAAAAAAGTCAGCAGCTGGAAATATTAAACACCAACAAAAATCAAGTCTTCTTTATTTTTCTCTTCATTTTTTCAGCTGGTAAGTTTGTAAATGTATCATTTCTCTCTTGCATGTGAAATTTTCCTCATTTGTTTTCTCATTTTGCTCGTTCTACAACAAATTGTGAGAAAATTGTGAAGATTAACAATCCAAAATTTTCCCAAACCCTTGGATAGAATTTCAGTTATAATTACATGCATTTTATTGTGATTTTTAGTCATCCTATATTCAGGGACGGATCCAGGGGGGGCTGGCAGGGGCTATAGCCCCCCCAAGACTAAAAAGTTTTCAGAATATATACATATATATATAGGCGCCAGCC
>JANKOD010000002.1:26295674-26309746 GCA_026284645.1 Erythroxylum acuminatum
GAACCATCGATGATGGTTACCTCATTGAGTTCGCAAAACTCACCAAAATTGCACGTTGATTTTTTAGGACCGAGAGAGGATAATAGCTACTGAGAGACTCTACAAGAAGCATAATTCTTGTATTTTTGTGAAGAAGAAATGACTCAAAGGTCGGTCAACTGGGACTGAAAGATTTAGTTAGACATTTTGTATAATTCCTCCTTCATGTAGCATATTTTGTATTAGGTTTGGATCATGTATATATTTCGGATGATATTGAAAAAGGTAAAATGAAGTTACGGTTTTTAAGAAATGAAATAAGGAATTGGCTTTAAATTATTATGTCTTTATATATGATGTCTTGTAAGAGGATATAAATGATGATACCTTGATTAAGTGATTTTAGTGACTGCTCTAACACACCATTATTATAGATTACGCATTTAATGCTTCCAATAAACCCTATAACAAAAAGGGTAAATTAAAGATGAGAAATCACATTAACAAATGAACATCATGTGTACAAATATTTAAAGTTTACCTTCCGCTATTTGCTAACAAAATTCTATAAATTCCCGCTTATATCTGGATCTTCTGCAAGAATGCTTAAAAGCCAATGCCACGATTGGTCATTTTCTCCCTAAACCACAAACCAAAATATAGGAAACATCTTATTGTTTCTATCATGACCTACTAGAGATAATAAAACACCTCCAAGGAATATCTTTAAAAAGTGTCCATATAACCTAATTATTTTCCTACATCCACTGAGAAAACCATACTTCAAGGAAGTAAATCCCATATAAAACCTTTTGATCATTAACTATCTAAAATGTTCATCAAGTTCAGTTTCAATAATATACTCCCTATCTTTGTTAGCTTATCTTAACTCATGCCCATAAAATCATAACTTTGCATAATGACTTTCCACAGGTCCTCGACGTATGGTAATAGCTTCCCACTTAGCCTTATAACATTGAGATTTAGTGATCTGTAGTGCATCTTTTGATTGGAGATCATCCATCATTTCAGTAATAGGTCAATTCGAGTTCCTCCTAAACTTGTGTAAGATTTCATTTACTATCCATTTCCTGCTAGCTTCCTTGTTCCTTTGCACGTTACTGCAGTTATGATTATTTTCCACTCTCTTTGTAACAAATGTTTTCTCATTTCCAATCCAGCATATACGTAAAAAGGACATTATGACTCACAAACTACTTCCATTATCATAATGGATCTCGCCGTTGAAACTTTATATCCATTTGTAATTGCAAACTTTCTTATTACTTCCCTCAACTACATCTCGTCCTTAAATTTCATTCGAATTTCAAACTTAAAATTTGTCATATCAACTTTTGGAATAAAAACAATTTATTTCTTCTTTCAAATAGATGCTTTATCCTCACTACTAACTGGTGATTGAATTTCAGCATTACCATCCTAATATTCAATATTTGCATAATGTGAACTTCCTTCTTCTCTTCCTCTATCTTTGGAATGATCACCTTCTTCATTGGAATTCTTTCCACTACCTCCAACCCCATCGACAACATTGACACATTCAAACCCACTATGCATAGTCTTCAGACATCTCTTCTCATTTGTTCTCGTAGAAACATATTATTTATCATTGGTTGTAAATAACTCCTCATCAACTAAATCATCTCCATAACCACAATCCTGCATAACAATGAAGTCATCATCTTGCTCCAATTGAACTTGGAACAAACCCTCTTCATTATCATGAAATTTATTGCGAATATCATAGTCTGATTCTTCACCATTTGTTGCAGGATTCTCGTAACCATGATCGTAGTAGATTTTAACATTTTGATAATTCAAATCTTCCAATTGTTGGAGCATAACGAACATGTGCTTATTATGGTGTAAGCTTAACTCCATCAAGCATCTCATCGACTTATGTGTAAATTTGTAAAACATAAATATTACTCTATGTCTTTTATCTTCGGAAAATCCTTTTAGAACTAGCATGCTAATTTCAACAACACCCATATCCTTTTTCCTTTTAATCTTAGCCCCAACATATTTATTATCGTGCCTTTCCAAAATTCCACCATAATGAAATTCAAAATTTACCAAAATTTGTAACTTATTGAGCACTTTTAACAATAACATATAAACGTAACACGTAAGAAGATGGTTATAAATGGATATATGTACAAAAGTTTAGCCCTAATAAAAATGAGCTAAGGGAAAGTGTGATTAAATACAAAATGATAAATATTTAAAGAAGATAAAAGAAGCATCAACTAAGAAATATCAAATTAGAAATTAGAAACACTAAAGAGAAATAAATCATACTTAACATCACCATTATCAACCTATCTTCTAATCTCATAGTGCTTCAATTCTATATACTTTGCATTGTCTATGTTCTTTGCGTTCTTAAAAAAGAAAATTACATATGAGTCATCACAATATATTTTTATTGACTTCAGAATATAGTTAACAACCTTAACCAGTGTAATGAGATTTTTTTAACCATTTAGATTTAGTTCCAATTTCAAAATAAGTTAAAATTTATGCTTTTAATGTAAGAGTTACAACATACTTTCTATAACTTTTCCAAGAAAAGACATTTCCTACAAACATGAAAATATAACCTATAGGTGACTTTCTATCATCTAAGCTCGCATCAGTAATATAGCCTCCAGGTTACTTTCTATGAATCTTCTCTCTAAGACAAATCTTGAGATGCTAGATACGTAACAATATCTAAAACCAGAAGTAAAGAGATTTCACTATCTAGTTTGAAAAACCCATCTTGATATTACGAAACAATGGAAAGCACCATCTACCTTGATTATCGACATCTTCTCCCGAAATTTTAAATAAGAACTTTGGAAAACAAACCTACAACAAACTGTAACAAAAAAAAAACCTAACCTTGATGTAGTTGACTATGATGCGAGAGCAAAATAATATTCCTGTGATGCGAGAAGGGTCGAGGACGTAGAGAGAACAAACTGAAAATGAAAGGTTGAGGGCGTTGAAAGAACAAACTAAAAATGAAGGATGAGGATGTCGAGATAACAAATTGAAAACGAAGAGTGAGGACAACAGAGCTGCATAAACTGATTTAAGAATTAAAATGCATCATTTTTTTAAAACGATATTGTTTTAATTATATGATTAAACGACTTTATTTCATTAATATTCGTTACTTGTGTTAATTTTGGCTAATATGTATTAATAATTAAGGTTTCTGAAGTACGTAGCAAATCACATCAGCAAAGTTAATGAAAACACAAACATTAAGTTACAATTAAAAAAACAATTTATGCATTTAATTGTCACGTTTTAAAGTTCAGGCTATAATTGTAAAATTGAGCAAAATTTAAGTTTTTTTTTGTAATTAACCATATTTTATTGCCTAAAAGGCAGATCAAATATCATTTTCTTTTCCCTTCAGCTATAAGTTCACTACGCAAGAACAGGTATTAATAATATGAATTAAATAGGGGTTACACTAACGGGAATCATATTAGTAAGGGCCTTGTTTTTAATATGATATAATCATCAAATATAGACAACAAAACAGAGGAATGAGTGATAAAATATGATGCAACGTTGATTATATTGTAGCTACAAGCATATTACCAGACGTCATCTAATGGTATTTAAATCAAAATACAGACCTAGTTGCAGTATCCCGTATAATTCATATGCTAGTTTATGCATTTAGGCTTATATGAATCCAGATCTCCCATTGAATCTCCTTACAGGAATACGTAAATCGGCACTCGAAACCATCATATTATAGACAGGGCAAACACTCAGAGCAGCAGAACAACTGGAGAATTATCGAGTCAAATGGACACTTTTTACAGAATAATTCTTGAAATTTGCAACATCATGAATGCATTCCTGACTAGCACATAATGATAAAAGGATCCATAACAGCAGGAAGGGAAAATCACGATTGTGAAGAAAAAATGTCAAAAAGTTGAAGCGGAAGCTTGAGTATCCCATGCGAATCTTGGATCACTAACCATGAGAGGATCAAAACTAAATTATTGGATTAAATGTAAAGGTCCTTGTTGGAATACTTATCCAAAACCACATTTGTGCTGAAATCGAAGGTCTTTTTCAGCCGATAAACTCTCTCCATAACTCGACAAATCCTAAAATATCATCATGTAAGAACAGTAAAAGGTTCACCATATAAATAGAACAACTGAACCAGAAGGCCATTACATTACTCAGCAGATGGTATTGTCAAATTGAAAAGACGGTAACCATTACTTTTCCCAAGCTGTACAAGCTCCTCTGCCTCTTTAACCTTTGACTCCTTACCCAATCCATCCACCACTCGCTGCAAGACTGCCGCATCAACAAGACGCTTCCTCCTAAATACATCCTTAGAAAGCTCAAAGGCAAAGCCGAAATCGCCCTTCTCGCATACAAATGGAATTAACGTAACAAAAGTTGACTTCCCCGGTTTACAGCCGTCGTTCCACATCTCTCGATACCAATGCTTAGCTTCATCTAACTTGTCCTCGCTAACAAACCCTCTTATCAAAGAGCCAAAACTATAGACGTCGGGTTTAATACCGTTCATCTTCAGTTGCTCTAGTAATTCAACCGCGTCTTTTGTTCTCTTCTCCAATGCCAATCCATTCAATTTCGCATTATAACTCCTTACATCAGGAACAACATTCTTTTCCAGCATCAGGGCCCAAATCCTCTCTCCATTCTCAAACTGACCATTTCCATAGGATCCTTTCAAGAGTAAATTAAAAGTAAACAAATCAGGCTCCACACCTTTCTTCTCCATTTCATCAAGTAAGGAAAGTCCCGAATCCAACGAACCCATATCGCAAAATGCCTTAATAACAGTATTATAAGAAATCAAATCGGGTTCAATATTCAACTTCTCCGGCAACTCCCTGAACACCTGATCAACCTTATCAAACTTCATGGAATTAGCATATGCAGACAAAAGAGAATTGAAAGACAAAACAGTCCTCTTGCAGTTTCTGTCGGGCATTTCGTCGAACACTTTCTGGGCATTATCAGCCATTCCATATCGACCGTAAAGACTTATCAAACGGGCATTAAAACCTTCTTTCGAGATGTCCCTGTACTTCTTTTGTTCCTCCAGAATGTCTTCAATCCATCGAAAGCGTTGGGCAATAGCGAGGCGGCGGACGGTGGACTCATAAATGCCACTTTTTGTGCGGAAGCGTTCGTTTTCGGACGCACGTTTGAACAGCTCAACAACACGCTTCAGCTTCCGCTCTTTGTTGAGGATACTACAAAGCGATTTGGCAGAAGCATCCTTGCCGATTTCAACGGCGGCAGAAGAGGCCGGGGGAATGGCAGCAGGTTGAGCAGATATAGAATACGCGCGACGGAATAAGCGAGAAAGCGAAGCCATTGCCATGGATTGATGAGTTTCGAGGTTTTGGCTACCTGATATAATGGCTATAAGAAATGATTCCAAGTCTGACTGAGAAATGAGAGTTAATGACACTTTAGGGTTTAGGGTTTGGCAGAAGCCACATACAGTTCTGTAATTTTGGGAACTATGTTTTCAAGTTTCAGTATTTGATGATATGACCCATATAATGCCCAAATCTTCCTGCAAACAAAATTCTCTCCAATTTGAAACTCGAGTTCCGCTTTTCCATCTTTCTATTTTCCATCAAGCCAATCATACAAGCAAGGGGTTCACAACAAGAAGATTAAGTACCATTTACAACTTCATCTCCTGTTAGCTTGAAATACAATTTTATCAATAATTATTCCTTAAAATATTCATTAATAGTTAAAAGTGTAAATAATTTTAGTGGTTCACAATTTAATAGAAAAAGAAAATCAACTAACATCTTTGTTTCATCTAAATTTTCCAACCATGAGAAGAACTAATGCTTTAACTATTGCTATTCAAAAGATATGTTAGACAATTTAGAGCCTGTTTGTTTTTATTTATTTATTAACTTTTAATTTTTGTTTTTAATTTAGTAAAAAGAATCGCTTTTGTTTTAATTTCTTCTATTTTTCAAAATTTATGAGAACTATTTTTATTTTCTATTTCTGTTTTTCTATAATATGATTTATCATCAACTAAATAAATATTATTTAATATATTAATTATTAATAAGAATTATAAATTAAATAATTCAATATTACATTTAATTAATTATAATTATGAATTATTTTATTTTTATTTATTTTTGTAATGAAATTAAATAAAATTAATTTAATAATTATTAATAAATATCATTAAATTTAAAATATCTTCAAAATTTTGAAATAAAATTTTGATTTAATAATTGAAATTAATAAATTTTGATTTAATAATTGAAATTAATAAATTTTGTTTTAACATTTAAAATAAATTTTAATATTAAAGTATTTATTTAAATAAACGATTAAAACAAATGTAATTAATTATAAATAATTTCTCTTTAAGTTTTATCTAATATGTTATTATCAGTAATAAAAATATAACTATACTAATATTAACAACCAAATATGTTTTTACTTTTATTTGAAGGAAAAACACAAACTAAAACTAAAAATTACAATAAGAAAATATAAATGAAACTAAACTGTTTAAGCTAAATTTAATCCTAAAAGCAAGAAAGCTTGTCCAAGGTATGTGAATTTCAAGTAGGGATGGCAATGGATCGGGCTGGGCTTGGGGTGCTCCTAGCCCAACTCTGTCAGAACCACGGGCTGGCCAGCCTATAACTCAGTCCAACAGTCATGGCCTGACCCCAGCCCATGGGCCACGGGCAGGTCTGGTTGGCCTAGCCCCACTTTATGTTTTTTTAAAAAATAAAAAAATGATATCATTTTATACCTTTTTGTTGAGCCATAAGCCGGGATAGTCTCGACTCGTGGCCCTGTTAACCCAAATTAGGTTCCACAAGCCAAACTACATTTGTTAACTTTAATCTGAAGCTCACTGTCAATTTTTGAGTCAGTTTCTTCTGGTTACTCTTTAGAGCTGCACTAAGAGATCTATTGGTACTTTTTTGCAAAGAAGGTATCTTTGATCAAGTTTGTGGTCCATATGAAAAGTTTAGGAGTAGTTTGTTGTGTTTCAAGATTTTGTTATTTCTATCATGCCATAGGCAATAGATGTAGCAACTTAAGCTAAGCTTGAAAAGAGTCGAGTATGCTACATTTAATCCCAATGTAGAGGTTACCCATTGCACTGATGATTGTCTAGTGGTCCAGTTCTAGCTAATGTTGCCAAGGGCCATTAACTAAGGGAAGTAGCCATATTTAGAGAAAAGACAAATGTGGCTCTCCAAAGCATTGTTACAAAGGCAAACATTATTTGGATGGAATATTATTAAAGTGAAGTTTCTCTCAGTTCTTATGTTTGGTTTTAATCGCGAACCAGATCTAAAAGCTAGTTTTGGAGATGTATTTTCCATTATTTTTGTGTAATCTCCCTGCACAAATCCTTTATCTGTAGATTTCTAGGTTTTTTTTTCTCTTTCTTTGTTTTTGACCTCCAATGGTACGAGACTAACACTAAAGATAAAATGAATTTGAAATTGTTAATTGTTAATTGTTATGAAGGATGACATCATGTAGTAAAATAGATACAAAAATATTTTGGTTTAATTTTCTAAAAGTTAAAGATTATTTAAATTTTATAACATGATTAATGTTTAAAATATAATAAATTATCAATCATAATTCATACTTTATTATGAAACTTAATTATTTTCTTGTCTTTTCTTTCTAATCGATCATGAAATTAGCTTATCACAACCATTATAATTGCACATCTGCGTAGTCTCTGGCTTTATCCACATAACGTGTTAAGAGACCTCTACAAATGGTGCAAAGAGGGTTAGGCAAAAAGTACTAGGTTCTTTAAAGCTAAAGTCTGTTTATAATAAAGTTTGGCCCTTTAGTAAATTAATAAAAATAAAAAATTTAAATTCAATTAAAC
The DNA here is from genome assembly GCA_026284645.1 of Erythroxylum acuminatum. Classification (NCBI taxonomy): domain Eukaryota; kingdom Viridiplantae; phylum Streptophyta; class Magnoliopsida; order Malpighiales; family Erythroxylaceae; genus Erythroxylum; species Erythroxylum acuminatum. The sequence continues at coordinate 26,303,596 of JANKOD010000002.1, forward strand.
TTTAACTAGAATTATAATTAATTTTCATTACATATCAATTAGGTCCAACTGAAATCGATAACCTTTCAACTATACATCAAATGTATTAGCAAGCGCATTAGTTCTAATTGAATGTATTGTCATGAGAATTTAACCATTTTAAACTTCATCTTACTCTCACTATTTATCTTAAGAACCATTCTCTTATAAGTATTCATTGAAATAAATTTTTTGTTCAACGTGTTTATAAGATTATATCCAATGTTTTAGGTATTTCATAATATTTTGTTGTCCAATTTAGTTATAACTTATTTGAGAATATATGTTTCAATTAAACACCACATCACAAAATCATTAGCTTCTGCGCTTCCTAAGTCTTACCATTCTATATCTAACATGAAATCATGTTGATTGACTTAATTGGAACTATTGAATGAATTAGGCTTAGCTATAAAAAAAATAAATATTGCATTATACATTGTCTCATATTGTATTTTTCTCCTTAAATAAATCCATAGTATTATGGAATTTAGTTGATGAGATATTCGTTATAGATAACCAAAAAACTTAAATCTCATTATGTCTATCTTATGGAGATGTGTTAGTATTATCAATGCTTAACTTATACTTATATTTAAATAATTTGAATTTTAAAATTTAAAATCAATATTTTATTTAATATATATGATTATATCATATAATGTCATTAGTAATTATAATAAAATATAAGTATTATCTTTTTTTTGAATTGTTATTACATCCACCACATCGCATTTATAAAATTGAATAATTCAATACCGTTATCATCTTCTCGCTAAGGTTGAATTGGTTATTCTTTAATCCAATAATTTTCACAAATTTCAAATGATTCACAATAAAAAAGGTACATATATTCATGCATATAACTTTATTATTCTTATTATGTTAATTAACTAATAGGGCATAAATGAGATTGTTGGTTATGTTATCTAATTTTTTCATAAATTCATATGACTCATAATTAAAAAAAGATACATAATTAAAGACAGACTTTATAACATGCTGACAGTGAACCCTCTGGAAATGCTACAGTGACCTTGTAAGGGAATCCTCGGCGTCATCCGTGTTGTACCCATAATCGCCTCTGTCGAACGTCTCTTTCTCGCAGCTGTCAACATCGTCTTCAGCGTCTTGCCTATCGGGAGTTTTTCTTGTCTTTTTGGGGAGATCTGGGCAAGGCCGCTTGAAGCTGCCTTTGGATCTGTCACTGGGTAGCTGCTTCTGACGATCCGGCTGTCGGGAACCTGAAGGTCGTCTTCTCCGCCCGTGACACCACCGTTGAAGCCTTCGGCTTCCTCCTTCCGGCCCTTGTCGACGCTCCGGTGGTATTCTTCTTCACTGCTTGTGACGCCGGAAGCCGCTCCACTCTTCCAGCTTTCCACATTTTTGGTTTATTACTTGTTACGGCATTACGAGTTCTAAACACAAAACACAAAAACACAAACCCAAGAGTTTTCTGACAGACTCCCAATTGAAGGTGAACTGTAGATGGCCAGTCCTCTAGGGACTCCTTCTTTGCAGGTCATGGAAGAAGATAGAGCTACTAAGAAGGTTGAACACCGAGATCCTGGAGTTGCCTCTCCTGGCTACAGAGATTGCTTGATGGCTGGGGCTGTGTTAGAGTCAACTATGGAGGATGTTATGGTAGCCAAGAAGATCACAGTGGGGGAGGATGATGTCCTAATTGATAAAACTGGTAATATTCCCAAAGTTACTCTCTCCATGACCCTTACAAACAAGATTAATCGAAATTTGGACAATGCTGTGATTGTTCGTTTGCTTGGAAGGGACATTGGATACAAGTTGCTTTGCTCTAGGCTTGGTGCAATTTGGAATTTAGGGAAGGCTAAAACACTTGATGTTGGTAGGGGTTTCTTTTTGATCCAGTTCAATCACGAGAAGGATTATAATCATGCTATTCTAGGAGGTCCCTGGGTTATTATGGGTCGGTATTTACTTGTCCAACCTTGGACTCCTAATTTCAGAGTGACGAACCCTTATATAGGCAAGACGATAGTCTGGATTCGTCTTCCAGAACTCCCTTTACAGTATTATCCGGCAGAGGTGATCAAAGCCATTTCGGCAGTGGTGGGTCCGGTTCTCAAAATTGATTTCAATACAAGCGACTTTGAAAGAGCTAGGTTTGCTAGGGTGGCAGTCTCAGTTGATCTTATGGAACCTCTTGTATCAAAGTTTGAGATTAATGGTGAAGTTCAATTAGTTGAATACGAAAACCTTCCTGAAGTTTGTTTCTCTTGTGGTCGTTATGGTCATTTTGATACTCATTGCTCCTTCAGGGATTTGTCAGCTAATGAGAATGTTCCTCAGGAGACGACCTCAAAGGCAAGGACAGATGAATTCGGTCCGTGGATGGTGGTTGAGAAGCGGAAGCGAAAACCGAATAATCAGGGCAAAAATCATGGGGTCAAGGATCAAGATGAGAAGCAAGGCTCCCGATATGCAGTCTTAGTTGAAAAGGATGCTGAGAGCCTAGGAGGTAACGAGGATTCTGTTAAGGGTATTCCTACAAACACTGATCAGGTGCATGATCCTTCACGCGAAGGGCCTTCCAATTTTGCACGTGGGCCAAGGGGTTCTTCGAACAGGGGAAGAAGTTTAGGCCGTAAGTATGGAAGCAATAGGGACCCATCTTACTCCTCTCACAAAGAAAATGTTGGACCATTCCCTAAAGAGAAAGTCACTAAGCCCACCCTAGGAGACTTCTTTGATTTCAAAAAGAGGAATGCCTTAGACTAAGACATTGTTAACCTCCCTTCTACTTTGAACAAGAATAATCACTCTGTTGTGGGTACGGTTGCCTCCACGTATAAAGTTATGGGCCCTAAGCCTAGCATTACCAAGGACGTTGTTTCTACATCTGCCGACTTGGGTGCTGTCCTGGCTGATGATGCTTTGGGTGAACAACTGTTAGGACGACCACCGGATGACTCTATGATTGTGGAGGATCCTAATTTGGCAGACAATATTGGAACTCGAGCTAACAATAACTTGTCTTTAGACGAGGATATTGAGGAATTTATGCCTTGTGAGAATGATGACGTGGACCCGTATTTGCGGGATTAACGAGGTATCCTTTCTACCTTCTCTCCTTTTTAATGACTATTTTATCTTGGAATTGTCAAGGGGCGGCTAAGCCCCAATTTGTGAGAACTCTTAAGTGTTTCATCAGGAAACATAATCTTCACGTGGTCATCATTCTTGAGCCGAGAATCAGTGGTCTTAAAGCTGATAGATGTATTAGTAGACTTGGTCTCCCCTTTTCTCATCGGGTTGAAGCAACGGGCTTCTCTGGGGGTATTTGGATTCTTTGGGATGATTTTTATGAGATTGAGGTGGTAATCAGTAATCAGCAATTTGTTCTTATCTCAGTCGCTCAGAATAATAAGTTTCTCTTCTTTTTATCTGCTGTTTATGGGCATCCTACTCCATTTTGTCGAGCGAAGTTATGGGAGTCTCTTCTTCAACTCAATCATGTTATGACCTTCCCTTGGGTTCTGATTGGTGATTTCAACGCCATTCTTTATTCTCATGAGAAGAAAGGAGGGTCTCCTAATCGTACTGGGGTATGCAGACAGTTCTCTAATTGGTTTCATGACACTAATATGATTGATTTGGGATACAAAGGTTCAGATTATACTTGGCAAAGAGGTTTTATTTGGGAGAGACTGGATAGAGGCATTTGTAATGCTAACTGGAGATTGGCATTTCCGGAAGCTACTGTAACCCACCTCCCTCGGATTCACTCTGATCATTGCCCTTTACTGTTGCAGACCTGCAGTTTCTCTCCTTCTTTGGCAAATAGACCTTTCCGGTTTGTTGCGGCTTGGTTAACTCATGCTGATTTTAGTGACTTAGTGAAGAATAGTTGGGAGTCTCATGCTCAACTGTCTTCTTCTCTCTCAAAATTGACCGATACTCTGAAGGTCTGGAATTCTAAAGTGTTTGGGAATATTTTCAAAATTAAGAATCAGTTGTTATATAGGATTGCTCATGTGGAGCGCAAGCTGGACTCACGCCCTTCACTTGTTCTGATGAATACTTATAATCAGCTTAAAGCTGACCTGGATACCATTCTCCACAGGGAGGAGCTCCTTTGGATGCAAAAGTCTCGTAGTGACTGGATTACATGGGGAGATCACAACACTACCTTCTTTCATATGAAAACTGTCAAACGAAGGAAGCGAAATCGGATTGAATTGCTCAAGGATGAGGAAGGAAACTGGGTAAGTGACCAGGAGACTCTTCAAAACATTGCTTTGCAATTCTTTAGTAGGTTGTATAGAGATGATGCAACACTTCAGCCGTCTTATCCTAAGCCTTGGAAAGCACCAGGTATTGATGGGTACCAAGCAGGATTTTATCAGTCCCAATGGCACATTGTGGGCACGGATGTGTGCAATGAAGTCAAAAATATTTTCGCCAAAGGAGATATTGATTTTAATATTGATAAGACCTTGTTATGTCTTATTCCGAAGGTGGAGGTTCCTAAGCAAATTGATCAGTTCAGGCCAATTGCTCTCTGCACAGTCATGTATAAATTAATCACTAAAACCATTGCTCATAAAATCAAGATGATCATGCCTCAGGTGATTGGGCCAGCTCAAACTAGCTTTGTTCCAGGTCGCCACATTACTGATAATATTGTGGTTGCGCAGGAAGTCATTCACTCCATGAGAAGCATGAGTTCGAAAAGGGGTTGTATGGTAATAAAAGTTGATCTTGAGAAGGCGTATGATAGAATCCGATGGGAATTTTTACTTGATACCCTTCAGGAGGTAGGCATACCTCAGACCCTTATAAGTACTATCATGAAGTGTGTTTCTGGTAGCTCTCTGCAACTTTTATGGAATGGTAGCATTACGGATCAAATCCTGCCGACTCGAGGTCTGCGCCAAGGGTGCCCCCTGTCTCCTTATCTCTTTGTGTTATGCCTGGAAAGATTATCCCATGGCATTTGTAAAGCGGTGGATGAAGGGCATTGGAAACCTATCAAGCTTAGCCGAGATGGTCCTTTGCTTACTCATCTTTTCTTTACGGATGACCTTATCCTTTTTGCTAAAGCTGATAATACTCAGGTTGATATTATTAAAGGGGTCCTCCAAGACTTCTGTGTTTGTTCAGGTCAACGAGTTAACTCTAAAAAAACTTGGGTCTTTTTCTAAAAAAATGTTCTTGAGCCTACGAGAAGATCTTTAAGGGCTACTCTGGAGTACCAGGAAACTAAGGACTTGAGGAAATACCTAGGAGTCCCTCTCCTCCATTCTCGGGTCACCAAGAAGAGCTATGGGTATATCCTGGACAAAATGAAGGCAAAAATATTGAGCTGGAATTCTAGTCGGCTTTCCTTTGCAGGTCGTGTTACTTTGGCGAATTCAACTTTGTTTTCAATGCCGTCCTTTGCCATGCAAACTTCAAAGATCCCTGTTACTATCTGTGATGAGATGGAAAAAATCAACAGGAGTTTCATATGGACAAAGGAAGATGACAAAAGGAATCTGTCTCTAGTGGCTTGGGATAAAGTGCAACATCCTAAAGGAGCTGGAGGTTTGGGTTTGTGGAATCTTCGCTTAGTTAACAAAGGCTATGCTATGAAAGTTGGATGGCATATGTTGACATATTCTAATAGTCTATGGACTAAGGTGCTTCGTTCCAAATACAAATTCAGCATTGATGTCCCAAATAATATTGTTGCTCCTGCTTCTTGCACTCCTCTATGGCGTTTGGTGACTGCCAATTGGGATGCTGTGATTTCTAACACCTTCTGGGCCTTAGGCGATGGTAACACGATCAAATTTTGGAAACATAGATGGCTGCCAGGTGTCTTAGAGCCTTTGATGTATGCAGCTAATGGACCTATTCTGGATAATATGATTGATAAAACTGTCTCTTTTTTTGTTACTGTTGAGGGAGATTGGAGATGGGAGTATTTTTCTCAGTTGCTACCTCCTTAAATATGCTCCTTTATTGCTGCTACACTGATACCCTCTGATGCTTGTGGTAAGGACTCACTTTTTTGAGGTCCGTCTTCTTCAGGAGTTTTTACTTTGAGGTCTGCGTAAGATTTTCTTTCCGAAAATTATATTACTTCCCACAATTTTCCTTAGAAGCTGCT
>JANKOD010000002.1:26336612-26348142 GCA_026284645.1 Erythroxylum acuminatum
GATATCACTATACTTTTCAACTTTACAAGTATTCTTTCTACACTTGCAGAGCCTCTTCAGGTCTCTCTCACAAAATATTATTTATTAGCTATCTTAGCCTCTCTAGGCTCTAGCCTTTCTTTCTCTCTCTAGGAAAGATATTTTTGAGCCTCACGTTACAGATGTATTAGCTCTCTTCTTTTGCATTTTGAATATAGAATTTCTCTAAGTATTGTACAATCAAATTTTCTCTCTTGTAAAAACATTATTTAGTCTTCGACTAGAACTAGTATTTATAGCTAGTATTTATAGCCTAAATCTCCAACTGTCTTCTTGAGAAACTGCTTCTTGAATCTTCTAGAAACCGTTATTAGTTGAGTCCTGTAATTAACTCCAACTAACTAACTAACTGATGTTCTAGAATATCTTCCTTTTGTATCATCTGGAATAATACTTCTGTTATCACATTTCATTTTATATTGCGCTTCGTCTGGTGTTGGGCTTCGTCTGAGGTTGCACTTCGTCTGTTGTAGATATAACGTCTGTTATTGACGTATCGTCTGTTGTAGATGTATCGTCAGTTGTTGACCACGCATCTTCTGGATTTGACTAAGTGTTAGTTACATTTTTCTGCACACTTAACAAACTTGTCAAAACAATTCATACATTTCTAAAATTATTATTATTTGATTGTCATCAAAATTAATAAAGTGAAGTCCTCCTGACATAACAATCTCCCCTATTTTTATGATAACAAATAATCATAATGTTAGAAATAAAATGATATTCAGATGAATAGACGAATAGTATTCAGACGAATAATAAATAAAGCAAAAACATAAGAAATTCATAAGAAATGTACAATGTTTTCTATTTTCTCTTCTTGTTCTTTTTATCTCCCCAACGCTTTCTATCTTATCTTCTTGTTCTTTTTCTCCCCCTACTTGTTATTAATAAAAAAGATAGCTCATCGTAGACGCTTCAGAATTTCAAAAAACATATGTTGCATAATAGTGCGGATCGTCTTAAGGTCTTGTTCAATAGTAACCCGTAGAAGTGCTACTTCCTCATGAAGATAACCCACTGAGTCGGCTAGTTCATCAACCGTAGTATGAATTTCCTCAATTTCTTTTGCTAAGGCTTCCTAAACTTCCTTCTGTTTGTAACTTGCTTCCGACCAATTTATGAAATGCTTTAAGAACTCCGTATTAACAGGAGGATCATGTTGTATTTCCCTAAGTGGATGAAGGTTTTCAACAACAGATGGTTCTGAAGGTAAAATGTCTAACTCTATGATTTTGATTGTGGGTAGTCTGAAGGTTTGTTTTCCTTCTAGGAGATCAAGATCATAAGGTCTAAGTAGTTTAAGGACTGGTTTCCCAAGAAGGTGTAACACTTCTTTGACTTCAGGTATGAAACCTAAAGGTCTGAAATGCATAAGTAAATGCACAAAGGTTTCTAAAGTGAACTTGATACCTTCAACCGTGATACTTCTATACTGTCCTTCTGTCACTTTACTAAGTACCTTGAAGTTTGCATCTATGGTGAAAACTCCAAATTGACTTCCTGATGCTTTTGAAATGTGATGTGAAACATAGATACCTCCAGGTTGAGTTACATTACATGCATCATCTATGTTCTTCACAGCTACTTGAATCTACTCTTCTATAAGATCATCTTCATTCTCTTTAGGAAACATCTTCTTTTACCCTTTTTGTTCGTTTCGCACAAGGGTTGAACATCTTGCTTGTATATCTGGCACAATTTTTATCGATGTTACGCTTGTAATCGAATAAATTGTATACCGATCCTTTGAAATATTTATTGGATATGGTTCCGCCTTCTCATCTTACAGAATACCGTATAGTCTTCTTTCTTCATGACTTAGAAGATGTATTATTTGATCGTTAATCAGTATAGGTTCGAATTGTACCTTGACTGACATTTTCGAAGGTTCTCTAATAATAATTGAGCTTCTACTTCGAACAGGTACTGATTCTTCTATCATCTTCATTCTCAAATCCTTTTTGTTGATTGGTTGAGAAGGATTGCAAGGTTTCAATTGGTGTTCAACTGTCTTTGTCTTCTATTAAATATCAGATGAAGAAACCTTCTTCAGATTGGGCTTCACCTTCTTTTGTTCTACTGCCGGTTTAGAAGAAAGTTGTTGTTGAGGCGTCTTTCTCTCAAATAATAAGGATGATGAAAAGATAAGGTCAGAGTCAGAAATGTTGGTGAAGACAACTTGCATCATAATTGTTAACAGGTTTTTGAAGGTTCAATTATGGAGGAACCTAATGAATAGGCTTTTACATATAGAAAATAAGGTAGTTGCAACCGAAAAATTCAAATTCTAAATGCATCAAATCATGAAGAATTTCTAAGAGCTAGAAAAGTGTGAGAATGCTACGTTGGTTATTTAGGAAGGAAAATTCAAGGTCAATTTGAAGATTTGGAATATGTTCTTGTGACAAACTCACGAATACTCCAACATCCTCAACACAGATATTACAAGAATGCAAGAAGGAATGAAGATGAAGCTGAGTGTGTGCTTGTGTCTGAAGAGCTGTCGAAGAGGAGACAAGGAGAAGCTCTCGAAAGTTTTGAGTTTCAGAAACAAAAAAGGCCAAGGATTAATACATGTCCACGTGAGCAAAGAAGAACCAAGCTGAAGCAGTGTCGTATTACATGTATTGGGAGGCAGCAAAACGCAGCAGAGAGCAACGTGAAACGCCCATCACTGCAGCAGATCACAAGCATTTAAGTGGCATATACCAAAACGCAGCAGCTAGAGCTTGGTGCGCAGATCAGTGACAACTTACAAAAACGCACAGCTTGGAGAAGTCACTTAAAGGCCCACGTGACAGGCACATGGAGAAGGCAGATGCAAAAGCCAACCACATTAAAGCAACCAGCACATTCAAAAGGCAGCATATTATGGAGTCACTTAAAGCTCACGTGGAAGGCACATGAGGGATACTTAATCAAAAGCCAATCAGCTGAAGGCCTTCCTCTACAATGTTCAGCAACTATAAAAGCAATACAAAGACTTTAGACAACAGAGAACAACACAGAGGAACTTCAATTTTCTATCTTCATTGTATTCAATTTCTGAGAGTGCAAAAATCAGTGTGAGGGAAAAAGATCAAAGAGTGCTAGAGTACCAACCTGTTTTGGGTACTGGAGAGTTTGTGAGGCTCTTGTTGCAGGTGTTCAAGAAGAACACTCAATCTTTGTATCTTCTTCTCCATTTTCTTCTGCTTTAGTGAAATCTCCTACACCACTGTCAAGTGGGAACCTTGGATGTAGATAGTCCTTGACTATCGAACCAAGTAAAAATACTTGTCTTCTTTACTTTTCTGCAAGTTACATTCCTGCAAAATTGACAAAGTTTATCAGTCTTGGTTATTAAAGATAACAGGAAATCAGTAGAAAACCCAACAGTTCTTATAAATATTGATGACTTCCAAAGTCAAAATCAAAATTTGTTCAAGGAATAAATTTGAGTATTTTAAGAGAATCTTAAAGTGTTTTTGTTAGTAAAAGTCTTGATTAAAAAAAAGAATAGAATTAGTTGAACTTGTGAAGTAATATAAAGATTGTTTTTCCTAGGATTATATTAAAATTTTAGGATTAAGTAGAAAGTTGGTAGGACATATGGTTCTTATAAATCTTGAGTATTTCCTTACCACCAACCTCCTAGATGTTAGTCTAAAGAAGTCAAATTAAAAATTAATAAAGAGATTGAAAAGTTGTGTAACGCTAGTTTTATTAGACCGACCAGATATACTAAGTTACTAGCCAATGTTGTACTTGTAATAAAGAAAAATGACAAGTTAAGAACATGTGTTGATTTTAGGGATTTAATTGGTGCCACTTCCAAAGATGCATGTATGATGCCAATTGATGATTTTTTTTAATTTATGCAACAACCAAGCAGTCATTGATTTCTTTTATGGATTGCGTTTCTAATTGCAATCAAATTTTATAATTGAGGATGATATTCTTAAAATGGCCTTTAGAGGTCCTAGATTAATAAGACCATTTGAATGGATTGTGATACCTTTGTCTTAAAGAATGTGGGAGCCAATGCTATCTTTCATGAACTATTAGGTCGTATTTCAAAATTTTATATAGATGATATTGTTGTTAAGTCCAAGAGGAGTATGGACCATATCCTAAATATAAGGAAAGCTTTCTAAAAGATGAGAGCACATAAGTTGAAATTAAATCCTTTAAAGTGCACTTTTGGAGTAAAAGCAGGAAATTTTATGAGTTTCTTGGTCTACCAAAGAGGGATTGAATAAGAAAAAAACCAGAAAAAGGAAATTCTTAAAGTAAAGCCACCTCTAAATAAGAAAAAACTTCAAATGTTTTTAGGATAAGTAAATTATACTAGAAGGTTTATTGCTGGCCAATAAACCTTTTTGATGCCACTTTGGAAAGGAATACCTTTGAAGGTATATGTTTATGTTGTAGAGGAATCTATTGGGTGCTTACTAGCCCAAAATAATGAGGTAAGTGATGAATAGGCTAATTATTGTTTAAGTAAAATTCTAGCTCCAACAAAAAGTATGTCCTTATTATGAAATTATGTTTGGCGTTATAATTTTCCTGCCCAAATTAAGACATTATTGGCTTCAAAATCGGGTTTGTATGGGTTTTCAAATCAATTTGATAAAATATATGATGAATAAGCTTATGAAACTTATAGATTTTAACCTTGTTTATTTATCTCCAAAATTCAGTAAAGGTAAAGCATTGGTTGACATCTTAGCAAGCCACCTAAAGCTAGAAATTCAAGAGGATGTGGATCATTTAGTGTATACTTATTAAAGGAAGTCTTAGGGGTTGAAATTTGAAAGTTTTAGCATAAAGAAGTCAGTTAGTGCCATGATAGTCATTACTTCAAATGGAACAAAACGTCTTCTTTCTCTTATGATGGAATTCTCATGTATTAATAATCAGGTTAAAGAAGTCCTTATTATGGGAGAATCTTAGTTGGTATTGCAACAGGTAGTAGGAGAATATAAGTGTATAAGTTTAACTTTATCGCCTTAAATACTGCTGCCATTAAATTATTTGATTTTTTTTTTGATGAGGTTGAATTCCAACATATTCCTTAAAAAGAGAATTAAGAGGCAAATGAAATTTCTCAAATTGTCTCTACGTTAAGAATGTTCGAGGAGCTCGATCATAAATGTGTTGTTATATAAATTAAGTCTCATTTGTCCATTAATAAAAGGGGAATTTCCTTAATTTTTTTAACATTGATAAAGAAGACAATCAAATTTGGAGGGGCAACATTAGAAATTTTATAAGGAACCCTAGTAAGAAGTGCAAACACTCAATTGTTGAGGGAGTCTTACTTCAACAAGGTAGTGATGGACTTCTTTTAAGATGTCTAAGGCATCAATCTAGAATTAAAATAAGATGACTCATTAAGCGTCATGGTTACTACTAGCCTTCAATATTAAAGGATTATAGATCCTAAGTAAAAGGTTGCCAATAATACGAAAGGAATGGAAGAATATAGTGAATTCATGCCTTGCATTATATAGTTAAGCCAAAGTCATTTAAGGGTTGGGCCATTAGCCTTATTGAAAAAAAAGATACCCACCTTCCTTTAAAGTTTGTAATTTTATTTTGTTGGAAACATATTATGATCGCAAAAAGGTTCAAAAATTGATGTAATGAAGTTCATTAAAGAACAAATTATTCGTCAATTTGGAATTCCAAAATCAATAACGAGTGACTAGGGTACCATGTCTATTGGTCACAAAATTAAAGATTTTCCCATGAATTATGGCATTCAATTATTGAATTTAACTTTGTACTATGCTCAAGCTAATGAACAAGACGAAGTGTCTTAAGTAGTAATTGAAATCATAGAAAAGATGTTAGAGGATAATCTAACAAATTGTCGTAGGATTTTGTCTAAGACATTACGGGCATATCAGACTTCTGAATGCATGGCAAAAGGGGTCGATCCCTTCACTCCAACCTATGGCCATGATGATGTTCTCCCTATGGAATTAGTAATCCCATCTTTAAAAGTGGCAAAGCAAAATGCTTTAAAAATGCTTTGAGTATTATGTTGGGATGATGATGAAATTAGAGGATCTTAATGAAGTTCATCTCTAGACTTGAATAACATGATCATCCAAAAAGAAAAGATGGCAAAGTTTTACAATTAAAGAGTTCATAAATGGTAATTCCATAAAGACAATCTTGTGGAATGCAATTTTTCCATATGGAATGAAAGATAAAGAGTGAAGAAAGAGGTCCCATCTAGAATTCATAGGGATTTGGAAGGGAACACCTATCAGCTATCTAACCTAGAAGGCGAGCATCACAAATTTTCTATTAATGGGAAATAATTGAAACCCTATACGCCTACCATATGGGAGAAATTAGGTGTAAAGAAATAAGAATACAATTCTACAAAAAAAAAAAAAGTAAACCAAAATAATTGTTTTACTAATTGTTCTAAGGAAAACAAATTTGAAACCAAATAGGCCAATTTGTGGTTAGTAAATTGTTCATTAAAAGTTAAGGAAAATAAATTTGAAAACCAAATAGGTCAATTTGTAAGACCCAATATGTGAAGATTCCTAGAATTTAAACTAAATTGTTTAAGGAATTCTTAAGCATGGAGATTAGTAAGGAAATTCAAGATTTATGAGACGAGACAGTTGAAACAAGATTAACATGAGCTTTAAAAACAATTATCTATTGATGGTTAATTAGTTAAGTCGATGATTGGATATGAGAACTATTTGAGGAGGTTGAATTTGAGAGGATTATATAAACACACCACCATCACAACACAAAATAAGACCCTAACACAATCACACTATTAAAACACACAATCACACCATAAAAACTTGAACACTTATAATTATTTCAACTTTCTTGGCACCCTGTCCTCATCCTTTAATTAAATAAAATTATCCTTTTATCTTAAATTTTAAAGCCTCAACACAGCTCAGCATTTAATAACTTGATAACTTAGAATTCTACTCTAAGGATTCAAAAGCCCACCATATCATTGTTTATAAATCAAGCATATTTTGGAAGAATTCCTCATTAACAAGTTCAAATTCCAAATTGATAATAAAAAGGTAAGCAACATCCCTAAAAAGAAAAAAAGGAGGACTTGACATTATACCTATAGGAGTTATGAATAAAACGCTCAACAAAGAGAAATTGAAAGCGTCTAACAAATAAAGAATTATTATTAGATTAAAGCAATGATCACTTTCTCAAGAGAAAAAAATCTTTGGAAAGCAAAGATTAAATCCAATATTTCATGGTTTCTCAACCAAATACTAAATATGAGAGAGTGCCTAAGAAATGAAGTGGAAAACAAAGTTGACCATGACAAAGAAATTTGATTTTAGTATGACAATTGAAACAAGTTCAAACCTCTTCACAAATTTCCAACCTTTAGCTTGTTAAAAGCTAGCATAGAAGAAGACACCAAAATGGAAGAAACCATCTAAGAAAATTACTGGCATTGGCACACAATTAACACTACAGAATGCATCATTATTAAAGCCAACATCTTAAAATCATGATCCTAAACCTGAGGCGGATAAGCTAATATTAATAATCACCATTAAGGTAGTTTCACTAATTACTCATGCCCTGACCTGTTTTCAACCGCACATATGACAATTTCTAGGCACAAGTTAGTTTGATTCCCTGACTTGTCCAAGACCTTATCCATTTTGTGGCTAGCGATTAAACAAAGGCTAAATACAAAAGACATAATTAAGTTTCCAATAGCAGGCACTGCAAATTGCATCTCCTGGAATAGGATGGATGAATCAATTAATCACCTACTCTTCAGTTGTAAATATCCTGACCACAGAAGAAATTCCTGGCTTCATGTAATATCCAATGTGACAAATCATATTGGAATCAAATTATGGGATAGGCCAACAACAAAAGCTTCAAAAAAAAAACAAAAATGGTGACAAGACTACATTTGAACTCAGTTTTAGTTCTATCATTTACACAATTTAGAGGGAGAAGAACATGACAATTCAAAAATGAGCATAAAGATATACAAGAGATGAGAAATTACACATTTTAATGGATCAGAGAACCTATCCTAGCAGAACGTATACGTGATATAAGTGAAACTGTAAAAAAACAAAAGAAATCTCCTTTAGCTATTGGCAACAAATTTGAGACACACACAAGGCTTAAATCCATATCTGCAACTAGCTCCACTATTCAGTGGAGTGGGATGGAATGTTGGAGCGTGTTAACTTTGTAACCTTGTTCTAAGTTTAAATCCCTGGTGGATTTTTCTAGTTTCACTACCCTCATTAATTTACCATACATTGGTGTTCTGCCTGTAAACTTGGTTTGTTCCCCTGTTTGGGCTCGTAATACATTATTTCAATTTATAAAAAGAGCCATAAGAAGTCTTAGTTAAAAAGAGCCATAAGAAGTCTCGTACTAAGTAAATTTTGGTAAAATATACTAGTCATTAGGGCATAGTTCATCCTAACTGATCCAACAAAATTTGTGTTTCTCATATGAAACTCTGGAAGCGAGACCATACAACGGAAACAGAACTCATCGTGCACTGGTCTACCTCACCATATAAACAAAGTTTACAACATCATATTAAACACCCACACATAATTTTCCAGTCAAAACGTCACTAAGGACGATCAGCAGATACTTTGTGAGTACACATCCAACTTGAGACCAAACCACTGAATCACCTGTAACATCAGACGTTTAATGCAATGGATAAGCTATCCAACTATATGACCAAAACTTGAGGTATAACAATTAAACATGTGATGAGGAATGGAGATAGAAAAGGTCATTATAGAACTATAGTTTGCTGCAAAAATAGGTTGGCTGGACCACCTAAGTCTATCCTTAAACGATAAAGGTTTTGGAGACTACGTTCCACAATCACTGAAAAGACGAAAAAATCATGGATAATGCACATACATAGCATAGCTCAGGTTGATTCCGGAGTACTTGCACGTTGTCTTGACCTTCTTTGCTCTTGAGGTGGGGGACCATCTCTTCTTCTTTCATATCTTCTACTCTCATACTTCGAGTTCTTGCGTTGTTTCGGTTGATAGGTAGGATATGTACATGGGATTATCTCTCCATTGACGTATTTGTCTCCTATAACATATCCAAAATCAATGAGGCATGACAGGATATATTGATATATATTGTAAATAAAAATTAATAGAAAGTAACAGTGCACCTCCGTAGTCCTTGTTCTTAACATCTATATACGAGTCTGGCAAAACCCAAAGGACCCCAGGCAAACCTAAATAATGTGTGGACACCATTAATTCTAGAGAAGCAAAAGATAAACCACGATACTGTAGATGTAAAACAAAACTCGTGCTTCAGTTGTTACTTACCCTTGAACTTCTCAGATGTCGCTTCATCAACAGTGCATTGAAATCCAGTGTACGTGGTGGTACTAAATGCATACATATTTTTCTTTGCCTCTTCCATGCTGATTCACAATCAATCAATGTATATTGTAACGCAATCAAACCATCAAGAAAATCGTAAATACATACATAAGGAGGACATCCCACTGAACACAATCACATATCAAATGCCCACATGAAGTTAAGGTCTAAAGGAACTTAATCCAACATCCTGTACTTCGAAGGGAGAATTGGAAAAAGACTCCCTATTTACACAGACAAACGTGTACTAGCATTCAATACTGCTTAATTCAACATGGTAAAACCTACTCTTATTATCATAACATCACCAGAATTCCTTACATAACAACAACTAAAAACAAGGAAAACAAAGCACTCTACTCTGAAGCCAACAACCTATCAGAAGAAAGAAAACAGGACACAGAGAACAAGACTTCACATCCAATTTGCTTTCATCTAACCACAAGTATGAAATACCCAATTGCCAAATAACGCCAATCACCTCAATACATATCAACAGAAAAGCAAGAAATAAGTTTGAAAGAAGACTAAATGAAGCAACCTGCCAAGAACAGTAGCAAGGGTATTGAGATAAGTGTCAATCATCTGCTCTCTAGTAGGAGCCGGATCCTTAGGGAACTCCATGACAATCAACCAGTGATTATAATCACAACCCGGTAACATTATCGTCTCCCTAGTCTCGCCGCCGCCGCTGTTTCCACTGCCACTCCTCTTCGCGGAGTAGTCGGAATCCAGCGCTGCACGGGCAATGAACTGCCGAGCCAGGTGGGCATTCCACTTCATAGGAGTCCATGAAAGTGTTGATGTGGGGTTAATAAGTGAAGCATAAATGGAGGGTTTGAGGTGGGAGTAAGGAAGAGGACGACGAGAGTGTAGGTTTACAGGAATAGCGACTGAAGAGGAGAGAGTAAAAGTTGCCATCGCAGAGTGCGAAAGGGTCTATTGAATTAGCGTTTCGTAAGATAAGGTGATTTAGATGTGTATTATACGAAGGGCAGTGCAGATCTCAAATGTGAAACAAAAGACATCATCTCAGATATATGCTTCTGCAAAAGAAAAGAGGAAAACAAGCCCGAAAATGCAAAGTCCATTTGCTCTTTTGGGTTGGGTATGAGTACCTAAAGCCCACTACAACAATGAATGTGCATAGATTAAGCCGGAAAACTCCTTTACTCTTCTATGATGTTTTCCAGCTTAGTGTTGAGAAGTTCCATTTCTTCATTGCAGTTGTTTCTTCCAATTAGCTACTCAACTGGTAAAGTTTATTACTTCATTTTTCATTACAGACAGTATTCGAGGGTCTGGAACTTTGCTTCATTATGTACCCTTCAGTGTTACTTATAGGCTTAAATGGCTACATGGTGGACTGATCCTTGAATTAGGAGCATCTTAGCAGAATAGTTCGCAGGAACCCTTGCCTAGGTAAGAGTTGTCTTTGCATGGATCTATGTATAATGCTCATACATTATGGGGTTCAGTTTCTGCGAGAATTGGGGTTTTCTAGCTTGCTCTTCTTGAAGTGGTATGCCTTTGACTGTATATGCAACATTTTCTCAGTAGAGTTACCAATTATCCTTGGTCGTTGGACTGTAGTCTAGATGTAGACTCTTTGCAACTATTATTTCCCTTAGTTTATGAAAAACATACCTAATGAGAGTTTGAGGTTCTTGTTTGTTGTTGAGTCATCTTCCACGATTCCTTTCCTTCCGTAATTCATAAATCCCACAAATGAGGATGGTTTTAAAATTCAGTAAGTCAATTACTTTGGAGAATTTTTGAGGTTTGAAGCTTAGTCTATGGTGTAGATATTGAAAGTCACGTCTAAGCAAGATGCTCTTCCACAAGTTAAAAGTCTATTTTTATTGCCATCCACATGATGAAAGAGAACTTTGGAATATGGTTTTTGAACCATATCATTTGACTTCCTGAGAGCTAAGAAGTACGGATATGGCAAAATGGAACCGTGTCCGCGTGTCTGTGTCGGACACATGTTTGACATGGACACCCACAAAAAGTGCATATATATGCTCCATGTTTTTTTAGAGGGGCTTATAAAGTACAAAATATGTATGAACTATCAA
>JANKOD010000002.1:26366472-26379389 GCA_026284645.1 Erythroxylum acuminatum
CAATTAAATTGAGCCTATGTCCATAACCACCCTTAAAATGCACCTAATGCATATATGACACAAAGGAGGTTTAATTTAGGTTGTAACTTGACTATGCATCTAATGTTCGCGATTCGATTCAATTCTTAAACCGAATCAGTTACTAGTGTTAGTCTCGGCTAATTCGAATTATGAATATGATTCGATTAGGAACTGTAAAATTCAATTATTTTGATCTCCAAATTAAACACTTTAATTCTAGTATACATGCCTTTTTCTAGTCTCACTAGAAATGCTATGCTCTACTTAGATTAATTCTAAATTAATCCCTAGGGTTTCCAAAATTTCCAAACATCAATTAGTCTTCTAAAACATCCCTAGGTTATCTCAAATTTATCAAGACAATTTCGGCACAAGCCAAAAAATATCTTGATTGCCAAAATTATCAAGATAGATGAGTTAACTTACTGGACACTAAAGAGACCGATTTGATGTCCTAAAATTTTCTAGTACCCTAATTTCAAGCACATGCATTTAACATGCTACTAGCATCAAAATAATACATTTCTTATCTTATAAGAATAATTTCAAGGTATTATAACCGTAACATATACACATAATGACAAGTCAGCCCCATCAGCTTTCAAAAAGTTATCCAGTGTTGACTTTGACCTAATCTATTAATTGAATCACGTCAAATTAATTATGGAAAAATTCTAGAGTTATATACACATTCTAGATGTGCCTAATAAAAATTCCAGAATCTAATTCGTAGGAATTCTTTATAAACTAAGTGAAATTTGCTAGCACATCACATGTCCACTAACACTTGTCATACACCACTAACATGCATGTAAACTCGAGAATAAATAACCAATCACTTCAAAAATAGGTGTCATGCATCTCATACATGTGGAAACATCATATGTGCATGTTCATGAAGAAAACTCATAAAAACAATGTTTTATAAATAACCAATCACTAGCATGCATGTTCATCAGATTTCCAAAATTTCCCAGAACTTCATACATGCATTAGGCTGAAACTAAAATCGTAATAAAATAGAAAATGACATTTAATTGCATTTTCCTTTAACAGAAAAATAACATAACACCTTATAAACTTTTCTATGAAAGAAAATTAGAAAAAAAAGTTTTCTAGAATTATTACGAAATTTTCAAAATCAACACATACATTCTGTTTTCCAGAAATTCCTAGAAACCAACATATGAACAGACTGGAGATTAATTCGCAATAAAATAGAAAATGAAATTCAATTGAAATTTCCTTGTATAGAAACATAATATAACATCTTCTATGAAAGAAAATCAGAAAAATCATTTTTCTACAAATTTTACAAATTTTTTGAAATTAAAATGCATGTCAGTCACCAAGCAAACAGTTTGCACATGTTCAATAGATCACCTTATACATGCATAACTTGCTCTAATACCATTGTTAGGGAGCTATGGATTCATACATCACATACATGGCAAGGAAGCGGAAGTGTTAGAATAAAAATTCCAACTCCACGACATTCCCAGAAAATCCAGAATCTATATGCATGTATAAATAAATTATAAGAACATGAAATTACTACATATGTACCATGCAAATACTCCTCCTTTCCTGATTCTTCTACTTGTTTGGGTTGTAGCAAACACCAAACACCTTCCTTGGCCTCTGGAGAGCACGCAAAGATGAAGAAAAATCAGCGTGTAAGGGTGGTTAGAGCACCAAATAAGATGAGTTCAAGTAGATGCTCTAGTGAGAGTTAGATCAAGACCAAGTTTCATGCCATTAATCTCATGCAACAATTGCTTAAGATTGCATGAATAAATCTCAAGATCACTCCTCTCAACTTCTAGAACTCTTCTAGACCCTTAGTCTTTCTATTGAGTGTGTCTTATGGCTAAAAAATTTGTGTGTACATAAGCGAAGAATTCACTTATGTACCACCTGTCATTAAGTCGGTCACGATCCTGGCCTATAAGCCACGATCGTGGCTTGCTTAATTGACAGCCATGCACACTTTTCCTTTTTCATTCAATCTTTTATGCGTGTGACTATTAGATTCCCAATAATTTTAGCTACTTGAATTAACTCTTAATTCGAGCAAATCATGAAGGGGCTTTATGATGCCAATTTACCATAATGTAAGTAGATTAACACTCAAATTCTTCGATATTTAATTATCTGACTTACAAACCTTTCCATAGTCAACTACTATGCAATTTGTCCCTTTACAATCTTATACCCCACTTGGTTTGGATTATAGGTTATGTGTCAACTCCCACTAGACTGACTATGTTAAATCTAGTCTAAGTGATATTATTTCTTATCTTGGTGATCTCATTACTCTATGTGTCATTAAAGACTCTCTTCATGACACATAATTGCTCTAGCTAGAGACTCCTGAGTAATGACCCCAATAAGAGGTTGTGGGTATCATCTCCTTCTATTAGGAGTGGTGAATCCTTTATTGGTTACTCAATTACCTTCGAATACCAATAGTTGTACCCAATCACCACTCTATAAGCAACCTCATCTTGAGGCAATAAGGAATGGTGTCAAAGCACAAGATTAGTATCCAAGATATCCTTGAGTACCTCAAATCTAAGGATATTTGCACCATTGTTATGATAAGATTAATCACTGACATTTGATAGATCATCCATTTGATAATCTTATAGTGGGTCATCCGATGTACTTACTACTCTTAGTAAGCATCTACATGTTAACTCTAAACATCTGATGCTTATAGTTTATGAGATCCACCGCTTGATCAAATCAAAGAGCATAACATGTGTTAGTCTATTCGGATTAACAATGTTCTGTCTCATTAATCCTATAACTAGGGATAATTTAGATACTAACATAATTGTACATGATAGGAATCTCATCATCATGATCTCATCATGATTTCCTCCATGCTATGTTTTGTATCATAGACTTCATTAATTCAATTTAAGAACGACATCAATTCATAAATAAATGAACATCAAATTAATGAAAATTATCTTTCGCTTTATTAATCAAAATAAAGTTTGTTCTAAAGGTGATTACCTTTAGAGCACTACTTTAACACATTTGATCGCTTCCTTAGCGTCATTGATTAAAGAGTGTTTGTTAGATCCCATTTCTTGATGAAATTTAGGATGTGATCCATATATAGGTTTAAAAGGACTAGTTTGAATCTTGCTCACGCTCTAAGGATGCTCTCATTTTTTAGATGATATATAGTCTTGTTTCCCCTAGTAGATCTTTTATTATGTTTCTCTTTAGTTTACCGTGCATAATACTCTCCACATATGAGGTGTTATTTATGATTCAAGGGCAGATTTGCATGATATAAAATAACTTATCTTCCTCCAAATTGATTTACCTTCTAACATGATCTTATACTTTCTCAAAGGTATATTACCTATCTTTTTGAAGGGATCTCCATAAGGGATTATGCTTTCTAAAAAATGATGGCTATAATGGAGGTGTTGAAAATTAGTATTTGCATAAATTCCATCTGAAATAATTTGGTATAATCTCAAAAAGTTTCACCAACTTTTTGTGTTATTTTAAGCAAAATCACTAAGTCATGAGGTTTGTGTTAGTTACTAAAAAAGTGAGTCTTGAATTAATTCTTTAATTACCTAAAGCTAACTATTGAACTTGTATCAAGTGCTTGATATTGGTCTCTTGTTAGGCTTGCCAAAGAAGATAAGAAATCTCAGACACTTTATTGCATCTAATGCTATGTATAGGTCCATTATTTTTCCAAACCATATGGCATAGTTGCACATATCTTTCATGTTATTGTAGGTTATAATGGTGGGAGTTTAAATTTTAATGGTAATAGATTAAGTAGTATGCCTTTGATGAAAGGGATGTCAAAATGAATAAACAGGCTCTTAGTTTTGTTTTTGCAACATTTAGGATGAAGCAAGTCCATGATGATGTGTTGTGGATTAGACTATAGCATTGTTCAGATTTACAAACCTTTTTCAACATGAGGTTCGTTATGGTATGCTTTGTCTTATATCGATTTTATCTGTTGTTACTATAGAGGATGTTCAGATCTAACCTGATAGATTTCCATAGGTGCGGATCTAGATTAAAGAGATGTGATTATGGACAATAATTATTGTTAAATGTTCTTAATTATTGATGGGAAGCTTGCATACTTGAAGTGTTAAAGCATTTATGATGGGGAAGGAAGCAGGTTTGAAGGCCATTATGAAGGAGAAATAGGAGGTGTTCTACTTATTATTAAGAGTGTGAAATGTTTGTGATCTCTAATTGCAAGCTTGTTAAGATCATAAACCATGGCCTATAATTAACACTAAATGATAAATGTAAATTTTTTAAGTATTTGGATTCTTTGGGGCTTGACAATTTATTATCAGATTTAACATGCTCTTCTGGTAGACTTGAAAAAACTAACATCAGTGTAATTTTTAGTATATAGTTTTTGATGATCAAATGAGTGAGAAATAAAGAAAAAGTAATAATTTAGTGAGATAAGAATATAGGTGAAAAGTCACCCCATGCTTAAAATTATTAATTACTTTTATTGTAATTTCTGAGTTTGTAAAATTGTGATCCTTATCTCAGTATTGTATAATGTTTAGAGACTTTTAACCTAATGAACTTTTTGTTAGACTTGAGCCTTTGGATATATTTTCATAGATATGTATGTATATACTACTAGAATATCAATAATGAGTATAACAAGATCTAATTTCATATCTCGAATGATGAAATGTACTTTCTATTTTGTTATATTGCCTTAATGTTTACCTTGAAAAAGTAAAGTTTATTTCACTTATACCAAGTAGGATGCAAATTTTAGAAGGAGTTAATGAACAATCACTGAATTTTCTAAGCTACTTAGAAATTTCCATGTTTGTAATTGTTTATTTAGACATAATTAGATATATATTTGATTTACATAATCAAAAACTCATAAATATTATTCTACAAAAATATAGCTTTAAAGGAACTTTAATATGATGCATAATAAAATTTATTTCTAGTTTGATAATAAATAAAAAGAATAAAATAACAAACTAAAATAGAGATTCAACATACCTTATAGAAAACATTTTTATCTAGTGTATAAAATAAAGTTTATAACTTGTAAATAATATCATATGAATACTTATTTATGAATTAAAAGCTAATCCCTTTACTATTTAGAGTAAAATAATAACTATAAGACTATACAAATATGTAGTAAAACAAAAGGGTAGCCTTCCAACTTTTTATTTTTCAAAAGATTATATCACCATCTTTTGAGTCAAACATCAATAGTGAAGGAAAAACTGCAATTCTTACAGTCAATATTTTGTTACGTTTATAAGTCTTGTCTTTCTTATGTATAGTCTTTAATCTAACTATTAGTTTTGCTTTTGTAGCTAGTCGATTAGTTTTAATTTAATGTATGACATTATTATTCTAATTAACAACGGAACTCTTTATGTTTATATGTTTTTGTTAATTATATTTTATACTTAATATTAAAGGTAAAATCTATAGAATAACTACCATGCAATTCAAATTTTAATAAGATCATAATTATGAGATTCAATTTATATTTAAATATTATTCTTAAATATTTTCTAGTTGTATTTTTATCAAGATGAGATATTGATAGAATAGTAAAACTAACACAAATAATAATTTTTTTTCTCTATGAATAAAGTAATCGATCTCACAAATTAAAGATGATGATACTTAAACAATTTTATGGGTACTTATTAAAGAATAAGTTTTTTAAACTCACCTAATTATGAGGATATCAAATGGAGCATTACTTGTATATCTATAGCTTTTCTCATAATGATAGTTGCATAATTAATCCTCAAATTTGAGATTATAAAGGTACATCGTTTATCAATTAATATATTTTGAGACTATCATGATCTATTCTAATTAGAGTGGCTTAGTCGGTAGTACATAGATATAGTATGAGTTGCATGGAAATAATTGAGTCAATTAAGGATTTGTCACTTACAGTAATTAGAAAGAATGTTCCAAAATTATTGATTAATAATGATTTAAAGAATTCTCTAATGAAAATGAATTTATAATTACAATGGATATTACTAAATATCTATTATAAATCAATTGCTAATTACTAAGAATGAACATGATTGCATTTAAATAGAATAGATAACAATTTCATAATATGTATAATTTGAATATTGGATGACAAAGAATTAAATTATATGTTATAACTATGTATAGATAGGTTATTTAAAACCACTTTTACATTCCTAAATTTTGGGTGTTCATGATATATTACTGGACGTTAATATTGATTTATGATTATAAATTATTTAATAAAAGAAAAAATAAATTAAAAGAAGTTTAAATTTATTATAACATATAATCATCACCAATATATTAAAAATCTAATGAATTACACATAAAGAGTTTTTAAAGAGAGATAAATTATTTTAAATTAAGTTAAACTTAATTTTAAAATTTGACTCAAGAGATCAATTATAAGACATTCAATCAAATTAAGATTAAATTATAATTATAAGTAAGTTATATTTTGATTATAACTAGAAGTTTAATTTTAATTTAAAAAATTTAAAGTCTTTTTGTATAAATAAGAAAAGATATTGAGAAATTAGTACATTTATCTTTTCTTTTTATCTTTAATGTAAAATTCTCTTTTTCTATTTTATTAAAGGCTGGACATGTATGTATAGTTTATGGTTGATAGTTTTTGAAAAGCATTTTACATGATTCTAAATTAAGTATGTTTCAATTATTTTATTTTTATTCAAAATTTTAAATTATTCAATTAAAGAAATACCTTAAGAACTTGTAAAAAAAAAAAATTATTGCCACAACCATGACTTAATCGCAATTGATTTTCCAACATTAACTTCCCTCCCCAGTCAATAACCATCGAGAGTTTGGATTACGTACATATGTGCGGCTAATTTTTTCAAATGCTAGAGATCGATAATACTTCATCAAGAACATATTTCAGTTATATTCAGTTGGCTTTCCAATTGACTGGTGACTTTCACTTGCTATGGATAAGATTGTAAGAAACTTATATAAACCTGTTACTCTGCACCCTGCTTTCTCCGCAAATTATATACATGGAACCCGAGGCTCAAAGTCATACTGATTTTCTGGTTTATTTGGAATATTATAGTCAGCAACAAGCCTGATTTGTCATTTCACCATCATTAACATCATCATAGACCAAACTGAGCCCTTATGTCATCTCCTTAATTATTAAAATTAAGAAGGTAAAGTATATCCTTCATACTCAAGTAAATCACCTTAAGTTCACAGGCTTGGAAGAGGATGATGGACACTGCTGTATAATAATATATAGTTTAGTTAAGTGAAACTGAGGAGAGAGCTCAACATGTACCTGTCAATTAAATTACATTAAAATTCCAGTAAGTTAAAAAGACTAAAGCGATGACGACAAACACAGGAAAAATTCGATTCAAAGTGCCTCCTCTCATCTGTCCAATCATCTCCTTGGACATGTCAAACTAAACATTTTCTGGTAATTTCCATTGACCGTACCCCTCAACCGTCGCATATATAACTTGGACTCCTACAAGCTCCAGCGTCAAATATACTTCCGTATACAGCACAAACTTATTTATATAGAGAGAAAAGAAAGGAGGAAATAAACGCTTGGAACAAAGGTAGAGCAGTTCCTGGTTTTATGTACTAATTCTGTGGCCATGGCAGACGAGTTTCAGGGAGGGATTTGCGGCGGAAGCTGGTGGAATTCATCGAGGAGCGCGTTCAGGAGCGGCTCTTCTCCTTGTTCTGTGGGGGCTACAAGTGATATGGGATATGGAACTTATGGTTCGTGGATGATGACAGATGCTGCGGAATTGAAGCCTGGGTCATGCAAAGAGTCTATTATTGACTCCGTATCGGAAAGTTCTGTGATTTTTCAAGACTCACAGAAGTCTCAACTACAGGCCAATTCTGACAGTGGTGGTAGCTCTATTTTGATAGATTCTACCTTGGAAATGATGGGTTTTGGGCTATCTTCTTCTTCAGCATCATCGGATTGGAACCAAGTCTTAATGTAAGTCTCAATAACTGAAGTAGTAAACTCCATGATATAGACAAGTAGGTAAAGTTCCACTTCTTACTGGAAAGAAATTCATGGATTTACTGTTATGGACCACACGATCTTTAAAATATTCAAGACTTCAACAACAAGATAAATACTTGTAACTTTTGTCATTTGGTTGTTAGGGGTATAGTGATCCAGTTAATATGATTATTATGATAATGATTAGTGTTCCTTTCAAGTGATGGTTTAATCGGGTTCATCATTTTTTTTTCCTTTTAATGTTTTGCAGTTCAGGAAATGGAAGTGATGGTTTAATCGGGTTCATCATTTTTTTTCCTTTTAATGTTTTGCAGTTCAGGAAATGGAAGAGCTGAAAATAGTTACAATTCCGTGCTCCACCATAAAGGAATGAGCACAAGCATAAACGCTTCTCAGACACAAAAGGACTGGAGTCCAAAGTGCTTTACAAGCACAAGTGATGACTCATCTGTTAATGCTTTTAAAGCAATAAATCAAGATTTCTCATTAGACCAACAAATGCTAAGTCCTATGAATAGATATGCTAACTCTATCCCAACTTGCCAAAGGTTATCATCAACTGGCTTTTCAGCATCAACTTCATATGGATTTCCTTCATCGTTGATACAATGCTTGTTTGAACCTGATCATCCTCAACCACAACAACAACTTTTCAACAATCGGTCCATTAACTGTGCGACCAACTTGAATGAATTATCGACATCTTGGGCAAAGATTTCTCCTTTCATGAGATCCTCACTGCCAAAGGAAGAACATAGTAATATATTGCAGTTTTCTAACAACACTCCCTTCTGCAATGTCTTAGCGACTCCGATAGCTGATGTTAAAGCAAGCTTCATGCCCTCTTTACACTCTCATTTTCTTGTGCCGACTCTTGAAGAGAAACCCAATTGCCCCAACATGAAAAAAAGGGTAAGGAGAATTGATGAAGATAACATGATCATGTTGTTGGGTGATTAGGGTTGTGAATTTGAAAAACCAACTAATCCTTTTCATGTTTACATATATTGCAGGCTAACAGCTGTGAAGAAATCAAAGGGTCGGGATCGATGGTTAAGAGAGGAAGTGAACCTGCGTTTAAGAAGCCACGAACGGAAACGCCATCTCCGTTACCAACTTTTAAGGTATGCCTACAGACTTGATACTATCGGGAACTTGGACTTCTATTGTGTCAACATATTTATTTGGTTTCTTCAAAACATGAGTTGAAAAAAATTGAACTTCTTTATTGTTATCAGGTCCGGAAAGAGAAGCTAGGGGACCGAATAACTGCCCTGCAACAATTGGTTTCGCCTTTCGGAAAGGTTAGTTCTTGGATTTTTCTTCTACTTTTTTGCAAAGAGTACAATGACCGTAATACTGTATAAACCTATGCTTTATGGTTTAAATGGTAGCTTATTCTTTGCTTTTAAACTGATGTTTTAATTCACTTTCTCTTTTTTACAGACTGATACTGCATCAGTTCTTCATGAGGCTATCGATTACATAAAGTTCCTTCATGATCAAGTTAATGTACGTCCCCTTATCTTCTTGAGTAGATTTAATTTGAAGGAAACCCTAGGTAATTTATTATATCTGATGCGTGTTTTCTTTTTGGCTAATTCAGGTTTTAAGCACACCATATATGAAGAATGGCAAACCCATTCAGCATCAACAGGTAGATATAAGACAATTCTTCTTCACATTTCGTTTGGAGCAGATTATAGTGCATATTCATGAACTTTGGTGTCTAAAGACATTGTTTTATTAGTAGAATTTGGAATAATTGTGCAATATTAATAGGATTTCGACAATAATATGGAATTCGAAGGGCCAAAACAAGATCTAAGAAGCCGAGGGTTATGTCTGGTGCCTATCTCAAGCACATTTCCGGTTGCTCATGAGACTACAGCTGACTTCTGGACGCCAACTTTTGGGGCCACTTTTAGGTAGAGATGGTTCGATAGACGTTAAAAACTCAACGGTTCGTGTCAAAAGGATGTGAATCTACCCAAAAAAAAAAAAAAAAGGTGTTAAAGTAATGTCAAAGCCGACCAAGATGGGAAATGATTACTTCAATACATAAAGGAGATTAAGAACTGCCTTAGCTGACTTGCAGTGCTAGCTGTACCAGTCTTGAGCAAAGAGCCAAAGTAAACAAAGGAAAAAGAAAAAGGGGAATGACCGCTACCCTTGAGAGATGGATAGACAGAGCTGGGGCCAAATATAAGCAGCATGATGTAGGCTAGCAAATGATTAGGAACCGTTGGAGAAGAATATCATCCATAGCTAGGTTATTCTATCAGCAACAATAACACAAACTAGTATTAGTCAATAGTACTCAGGGTCTAGTGAGCCAGCGTCAGGAACAAATGCTAAATTTGGTCTATGTTTATCGTTGTTAGCAGCTGAATTTAGCAGAAGGGGTGTTGCTCAAAATGCCTTTTGTTCCTGTTGCTCTTTGGGGTGGATATATAGATATATATAAAGAGCTGGCAATGTCGCCACCTTTTTTTTGTTGCTTAAGAATGAAAAGAGAACAAGAGACTATTATTGCATTCGTGAATTGGATTGTAATTTCAGAATCTAAGAATGAGTGGATCTCATTTCATTGGTTAGTTTATATATTTGGAATGTAACAAGAGACTATTATTGCATTCGTGAATTGAATTGTAATTCAGAATCAAAGAATGAGTGGATCTCGTTTCATTGGTTAGTTTATATATTTGGGATGTGGCGGTGGATGTCAGAAGGCGGCCCAGTGTTCCTGCTTTTAGGGTTTACGCATATTTCTTAGCGGGACAACAAAAAGGACGTACGCGCTTTCACAGCACGCTCTTTAGTGCTTACTATCATCGCACGCCACAATCGCCGTACGTATGAATATGAGCACACAGATCAATTCAGATAGCCCTCCTTTTTTTTTTTTTTAGGGGTTACAAATAAGAGAAAATTAAAACTATCTCATAAAAGAAATATCACAGATACCAGTCTATATAATTAAGGAAAGGGTGTAAAGAATATCATCCCAAACTTAAAAAATCGAAGAAATTTTATAACCCAATTTAGCTAGATAATTTGCTACAAAATTACCTTTACAAAGCACATATCTAATAGAACAAATCCAAGCCCTCGCAATTAAAGCTTGAATATCCAAAATCAAAACAGATAGAGGATGTGAAGATATAATACTACAAGTCACCATCCTCACCGCTACCATATGCCAATGTGACTGTGAAGCGGAGTCTGGGAAGGTCTCATAGTTCACAACCTTACCTTTACAGAGAAGAGAGGTTGTTTCCGGTAGACTCACTTGCAGATGTGATATGCAAAGTAATAATGCAGGACACAAAAAGCCACCAAAATTTTAAGTAAATAGAATGCGAATAACAGACGAAGACATACCTAAGGCAAATCTGATCTGGCAGGACCTGACACCTTGTAAATACCTTACACCTTTCACTGAGCCGCTCTGAGAAAAAGACAAATCCTATGTTTTAGGTGTCCATCGCGGGAATCCTTCCCCAACAGTGGGTTGAACTTCCTATGTAGGACGTGAGTCGTTGACCATTATTCTATCACGCCAAACTGTCCTACTTTTAGCAACTACCTCCGTGAGGCCCAATTCTGTCATATCTTTTTCGATCACTTCCCTCCAGGTCTTATAAGGCCTTCCCCTCCTCCGCTTGTAGCCACTCATATCTACGATTTCACCGCGGCGTATCGGAGCATCAGAGGGCATCCTGTGAACATGCCCAAACCACCTAAGCCTTATCTCTCTTAACTTATCTGCAATACTTGCTACCTGTAGTCTCTCTCTCACAACCCGATTTCGTATCTTATCTCTTACGGTAATGCCACACATCTAGCTAAGCATACGCATTTCTGCAACTACCAACTGTCTCGTGTGTCAACGCTTAGTCGGCCAACATTTGACCCCATAGAACAAGGTGGGCCGAATCGTCATTTTATAAAACTTTCCTTTAAGTTTTACGGGGACTTTTTTATCAACAAAATAATAATATGTTATGTTAAATTGTATACTATCATAAAGTATTTATCGAAGTGAAACTTAATTAAACTATGCAAATTAAAAATATTAATCAAAAGAATTAATTAGGTAACTATTATTTAATAATTAATAACAATAATTTTTATTTTTTATATTGACAATAATTATTAATAATCACTAAATAATAATCAATCAAATTTTTCATTAATCCAAAATGTTTTAAACACTCATGTTTAAATTCTACGCACTTTTGCGGAGTTCGCTTCTCATTTTTATGCTTCAGTTCATCTCAGGCACCGTCATCTTTAAAAAAGATTGGGAATTAAATAAAAAAAGAAAAATAAACTACTAATGGATGGATCAACTATCTTAAGCTAAACTAGTTAGCTTGCGGTTAATTATTCTCAACTAATGTTATGAATATCATATTGATATTGGTACTATACTAGTACTTGTTAATAAATTTTAAAATTAAAAATAATCTCTGAAATTTTTAAAATTAAAAAATAGTCCCTCAGTATATTGTCCTCTATAATTTATAATTTTACATCAATCATGTCCCCAAAAATCATAACAATATAATAACAATAATTTAATTAAGAACAATACAAAGTATTTAAAATATTACAATTTTATTATATAATAAATGATAATTACATCAAGAGATCATCAAGTACAAAGAATCATAAAAATCCATGATTCTCTAAGCATTACAATAAAAGTTCTTACCAAAGAAGCAACCATGTAGCGCCCCCTTACTATAGAGTACCCACCGGAACACCCGTAGGTCATTCCGGTACATACCCTACGATAAGAGACCACTACTGACAACCACCA
>JANKOD010000002.1:26411746-26426171 GCA_026284645.1 Erythroxylum acuminatum
GATTTGGATTGAATAATGGGACTTGCATATGATTATGAATGAGAATTATTGAAGTGTTAGGTATAGAATTGCAATGTTGTGTTTGGATTTTCGGACGGGAGGTCCGATGAGTTGGAGTTTGGTTTTGGGGCATTAGAAGTGAGTTTAAGCATTTACATATTTTTGGGATTTGGAAAATGCAGCCATTATGCTGCCGAAATTTCGTTAAATTGTGTATGGCTTGTTTGAGAATAAGATATGTGTGATTGTTTATATGGCAAAGGAAAATTTGAATAAGAGTTTTAAAGATGAATTTAAGATATGCATGATTAAGAGTAATCTAGTGATTTGAGATTATGGAAAATTATGGCAAAGGATAGTGAGATTAGAAAGGTTGAATTTCCAAATGGGAAATTAGATAGTGTTGATTTGTATAAGTTCTAATAGAGATGAAAGGAATGAAAAGAATGAATAAGAATGAAAAAAAATTATATCGGTTTAGACCGGGTTTGGCTTAGTCTAAGGTTTTCAACGCGACCCTTTTATTTTGTCAAAAAGTTTTAGTTCACGGATGTCAGAAATTTGTTCGGTTCGATTGAACCGTTCGTTTACTTTGTTTTCGATTTTGCTTCTGATTCATTTCGCTTCGAAATTCGTTCCTTCTATTTCTGCTTTCGAGTTTGCTTTCGTTTTGTAAAACCGATCCTTTCGTTTGCTTCTATTTTCCGTTTCGGTTTGATTTGATATCTTCGCTTTATTTCCTCTTTTCGTTTCCGTACGTGTCTTCCGCTTCGCTTTGTTTTCGTTCTTTCGTTTTCTTTTGATTCCGCTTTTCCGATTGGGATCCGGTTCCGAGATCAGGTCCCAACAGATTGCATAGTGTGATTAATAGACTAATATGCTAATATTCTAAGGTTCTTCTCTAGCTAATAATGCTCATTTATTGCTCTAATGCCTTAATACTCTCCCAACTTTCCCTAAATGACTCAAGCAATACTTAAATAGTTATAAGTAACTCTTCCAAAGCTTCAATCATCATTTGGGAATCCTTAATCATAAAAATTTCACCTTGAACCATTATTTTTAATTCATGGTTATTGATATAAATCATTAAGCATCAATCCTATGTCTTTCATTATCAATTTAAAGTTTTCAAGAACCAACCATAAATTTTCTTAAAGTTTTTTCAACCTTGCTTTCTAATATTATCTATCAACACTTAAATAATTTTATTAGAAATAAAATATTTTATTATTAATAAAATTATGAATAAAAAACCTTATTGCTCAATATATGTGAAATATGATTGCTTTTGCTTATGTTTTCGCTTGAAAGTATCTGTCATTTATTCATTAAAGACAAATAAATCTAATGAGCATCCTTTTATGCACATTATCCTTACATTTTTAGGTTTATTTGTTTTTAATCTTATATTAAAGCAAGTTGTAAGTGAGTAGGCTACTACAACTTTAAATTGTTTTGAGCTTTCAAATGCTATTTACATCCTCCTTTTTATAGTCCATTTTATGATACTTATAACAATTATATTTTTTCTTCTTAAAGTTCTATTAGAATCATATCTAGTTAAATTTCAATCTTTCACTAGGCAATTCTCAGTGTGTTGTTAACACAATAAATTATTGACTTAATAATGTTACATATGTCCAAAGCTTAACAAAATCAATGTAAGGAATTTAATTAGGAAATTATAATGAATCTAATATGTACTTAAGATAAGAAAATATTTATTAAAATTTAGAGGGAAAAGAATAAAAATGATCTTTATTACAAATATAATCACATATTTTGTTATCAGCTAATGATGCTAATAAAAGTTTGATTTATCTCATTATAAAAACAAGACTTAGACTTTTGCTTAGGTGGTTAACTTTACTTAAATGTATAGGAAAACTAATAAATTTATATCTTAATTAACTAAATAAGTTTATATAGTTTGGGATGATTAGATTAGAAACTCTATCAAATGAGATACTTAAATTATTGTGTGAAGATATAGCAAGGAGTTTCTATATGTGTTCTTAGTGAAGTTGATGATATTTTTAAAAGTTAAAATAAATTGCATTAACTTGAAAATAGGAATTTAGTACAAAAGGAATCCAAAGAAAGGAATTAGCTTGTTTCTTCAAATGGATTAAAGACAAAACAAAAGATGCAACTAAGACTGCATTCCAAAGTCAAACAAAATTATAAGCATAAGAAGTAGTCGATTTAAGTTTCATCTTCACAAGATAGTTTCATTTGGAAAGTGAAACCTTTTAACCTCTTAACTAGCAAGTTTGCATGGAATTGATTAGAAGTAGAAACCTTACAGTAGCTTGGCATAAAATTGTTTGGAGTAAGTGTTTACTGCATGAAAACTCTTTCTTATTGTGGCTTAAAATTAAAAACAAATTAAGTACAACATATAGATTAAACTACCTATCTCAGTAGAACCTATTGTTTATGTATAAAAAAATGAGGAAACCAGACCATTTGTTCTTTGAATGTAACTATGCAACTAGTGTTTGGAAAGTGGTGAAAAGGCTAAGCTTATGGACCTACACCAGAAAGTTATTCTCTAAAGCAATTAAATGGCTATTAAACCATTCTGATTTACTAAGAGCTACTTTTGAAGTATATTTAATTTCTATTGGAACTTGTGTGTAAGCAATATAGAAGGAAAGGAACCTCAGAAGATTTAAAAGCAAAGCCAATGGTTTGGATGGGAAAATATATGAGGTGGTTCATGGCACCGAGGAGTTGATTTTATTAAGAGACATAGCTAAAACTTGCAATCCTAACCTAGCTTGTTCCTAAAGAGTCTAATATCCAAGATTTCTACTCATGTTTTATTGTTTTGTAAAAGGGTTTTAGTGGATTTTGCGAATTTTGTAAGCTATCCCCCTGAGGTTTCTTTTTTACACTTACAAAATTTCATTTTCTTTATTAAATTTTTCAAAAAGAGATTTAAGTTGCATCTCAATCTTAAAGAGCTAATGCTAAGGAGCCTCCATTCCATTCTCGTCAAAATTGGGGAAAAGATGTATCAATTTCCCCTTTCCAATTATTAATTACTAGAGACATTTAGCTTAGTAAAACCAAGCTACAAGGTCAAAAAAAATAAAGCACTTGATGTCAACCTAATTGGAAGATTACAATCAAAAATGAATGTAGCTTCAAGAGATTCTATAATTTCTCTAGAAGATCCTTATACTAGCTAATATAGTAAGTATAAAATGAAAAGATTTAAGTAGCAAGTTTTGTAGGAAAAGACAATAAAATAAAGAACCTTTAGTTTTAAAATTATGCATTGGCTCCATCTATATTAGGGTTGGTGGATGATTAGTTGGTCTTTGATAGATTTGGTGAGCTCTAAAAGTAGGATATGAATTTATATTGAATTATGCTAGTAAATTCCTAGGTTCGTTTTCCTTCATAATTGTAAATTGTATAGCTCAAGGATATTTTCTAGACTATGAAATCCCAGTTACAATTCCTTTACCTTTCACTTAACCACTACAACAGTTTTTTCCAATCGGTGATGGTTGAAGAGAAAATACATAAGTTTTGATTTCCAATCCTTATAAAAGCTAAGAATGGAAAATTAAAGAAAAGATGATACATTGATTCTTGATGTCGATTACAAAGTACACATTTATTTGTTATGTTTAGAAATATAGTCAGCCTATCTAGAGCACTTGTCTTTCTTTTCATTTCTAACCAAATAATGAAGAGACCTTTAGCCAAGCTTGTTTAAACTATACCAACTTCTACCAAACAAACTTTAGAACCTTATCCCTCATAAGCTCTTTGTAGAAGTTATTAAAGAATATACCTAATGAGTGTCTACATGATATTATATAATCCTCTCTATTCTAGTTCAATGTGATGCTCAATATAACATTGATGAAGTATTTGGTAAAAATTTAAGAATGTTTATATCTCTAAAAAATAGCTTTTTTGACTATTACAATAAATAAGATTATTCCTCTCAGTGGATTTAAATCTAGAATGGAAATTAAAGGCCTATAAGTATTTCAGCTATCATACCAAAAATCGGTGTAATCTTCATTCCCAATTTTATATTGAAATTTTAGTCTCACTATATCTCTGAGCTTGAGTAGCTAAGTCATAGTCCAAGAAGAATCATATATTGGTTTAATGGACCAAAATTTGGCTTTTCTCAAGTAATGAGCATAAATCCACCTAACCAAATGGGTCTGCTTATCTCTTAGAAT
Organism: Erythroxylum acuminatum; assembly: GCA_026284645.1. Classification (NCBI taxonomy): domain Eukaryota; kingdom Viridiplantae; phylum Streptophyta; class Magnoliopsida; order Malpighiales; family Erythroxylaceae; genus Erythroxylum; species Erythroxylum acuminatum. The sequence goes on from JANKOD010000002.1 coordinate 26,415,964, forward strand.
TTTCTAAATCCTCTTGATCACAAGGATTTTGTTAGTGATTTTAATGGACAACACTTCTAAGCAACCCTCATCTCTTGGTCTACATAACTCCTTCCACTTTATTTTTGCTAATGAACTTCTAAATAAATTCCCTAACCATAAATTCTTCTCATAAACTTTTCGATTGATTTGATGTTATTATAAGGAAAGATTATATAAGAAGCATAACATATATAAAGGATGATCAAATTAAATTAATCAATTGAATTCCACCTAATAGGGTGAGGTTTTTCTTACACTAACTTGAGATTATCCTTTGAATTTTATCGATTAAGGCATTGGAATATGAGGATGACGACATTTTTGTGGAGATTTGAATGCCTACATAGGTAAGATGAGGCTTCATTACTTTTAATCCTATCATATTCAGATCTAAGAAGAAGAATTTTATACACTCCTAGATACAAATGAATGACTTTTATACTTATTGATGGAGAGGCCAAATAAAAATTTGAATGAGGTTATAATATTCATTAGGGAAAAAAAGAATTAAAATCAGTATTGGAGAACAAGAAAAAGGTCATCTGCAGAAGTTAGGATGTTTATTCTTAGTCTCTTATATTTTAAATGAAACTTGAAGCTTTATTCTAGTTTAATCACAAACTTGGTTAATCTTATAAGAACCTACATATTGAAGGTGAAGAGATAAGGGGACAGTCGATCTCCTTTTCTCAATCCCCTAGCACCCTTGAAGATCACTGTAGGCTCTTTATTAACCATAATACTATAAGAAATAATAGTTCTACACTACTTTATCCATTCTGTAAAAATATTTGACAGGACAAAGGCTTTAAGGGTATTTAAGATGAAGTTCCAATCAAGTGAATTAAAATCCATTCAAAAGTATATTTTAATGGAATAATTCTTACAATATTTCCTATTGTATTTCCTAAAAAATTTTTGGAAAAGTAAGATATTGTCTCCAAGGTGTCTACCTTTGATGAAAGCTCCTTGACTTAAGTCTCTATGGTAATTAAGTATAGCTTTAAGCATGTCAACAAATAACTTGGAGATGATTTTATAGATAGAGTTATAACAATTTATAGGCTTGAATTCCTTGAGAGTGCTAAGGGAGTATACCATAGGGATGAGGCAAATATAAGTTTTATTGAGCTTCTTAGGCATTCTTCTATATCGAAAGAATTTAAGGACTCTTTTAGTGATTAATGATGTTTAATATAGTCTTAGGTTTTATAGAAGAAGAGAGCATTCATTTTATCTAGACCAGGAGACTTATTAGGATCGAGGGGAAAAGAGAGCAAATTTATCATTCTTTCTGAAAGTCTTAATAAAAAATCATATTGTTATGTAATAATCTTGTTTTTTATAATAGTCCTTATGTTCTCAACAAAAAAGGATCAATTCATAGAAGTGCCAAAGGAATTAGTGAAAATTTTTATAGCTTCTTATTTTAACGTATCTTAAGAGTTAATCAAAAAGCCATCCTCCTTCACCAGAGACGTAATTATATTGTAGTTCCTCAATAGAAGTACAATTTTATAAAAGAAATTGGTGTTTCTATCACCATCCTTTATCCATTTTTTCAATGACTTCTACTTTAAAATAGAAAGATTGACTTTCATTACTTGATTTTATCTTATTAAAGAAATCTTTTATAGATCTTAGATTCTCATTATATGGAGAGCGACAGAGAGAAATTCGAATCAGATTCAACGTCCCCTCAACTTTAGAGAAAGCCTTAGCATTAGTACTATTTTTTTTATTAAGGATTTTGAGCTTTTGTTTGATACACTAAATCTTCCTCATATAGATAAACTTCTTATGTCTCTAAACTTTAGTGCTTAGACCTTCTTAAATAGCTTCTTCAAAGTCATCCACCTCTCTACGGAAATATTAAATCTGAAAGGAGAACTTCTACTAAATGAGATGAATAAGTTTTGTATTAAGATAGGGGTATGATTCAATGTTAGTAGATTGCTAAACATGGCCTTGCTTTCAAGAAAAGTAGAGATCCATTGAGCACTAACAAATTCTCTATCTATATACTTTATCAAAAATCATCTTAATTTTTGCTTATTGTTCCATGTGAAGAAATGCTCCCCCATTTTCAAATTTGTGTCTTGAATTTGGCTAACACAATTTATGAAGTCTTTAACATAGCTCTTGAGTCTAGTATTGCCTTACACCTCTGTAGGATAACGTTTCTTATAAATTCACTTAGAATAATCTAAGGAGAGCTCACAAAGGTGCCATAACTTTTTTAAAAAACATGATTGAGAGCATATAAAAATGTAACTTGAATCGTTATCCAAGCGAATCATATGGTAATTGATATGAAAAAGTTAGCAACATACTTCGCGAAATATAGATATGCTTTATACTAATCACTAAAAATTAGCATTTTAAGTATGGATATAAATTCTATCACTGGTTCTTCTAAACTCAATTCATCCTTATATTATTACTGCTAATAGTATTTGGGTGGTGGTGGCTCTTAAGTTTCATAATATTTTTATAAGAAAATTTATTTCTTCCCCAATTCTAGATTATATATATTATTATAGGTGTTTCTGTGAATTTGTTAGTATCTCTTAGTAATCAACTTCAAACATTGGTTCGGTGAAGGAATTCAAAATATGATAATCATTTTTGTTTTGTTCTCCCTTACATAACACTTTATAAAACTTCATTCGGTCTTATTTGTTCACTTATATTATCGATTGTATTCTTTAAAGCCTCTAGCTAAGCTTCCAATATGGTCAAAGGATCTTTAATGTGTATTCCTATAAGGTTTACTATCCTTACGCCATATGATTTCCATTTACAGTCATTCATTTTCTTATCCTTAATTAACTTTAGGGCAACACCTATATTTTTGTAATGTAAGGCTCCCTCAACTGCTACATTAACCATCTACTTTATAAGATAGTTCACATTAAAGTAGAATCTCTATGGTCGCAAGAAAGTAGGTAACTTATAGTTTAAACACCACCTTAGCAGATTCTAATATCTCTCATAAGCTTTATAGAGTGTTTCATTGTCATACTGCTAATATGAAGAGATATCACTAAGAGGCTTTGCATGATCCCACATAAGTTTTTATTATCTGCCCAATTTAAAAAGTTGACAAAAATGTAATCAATGTAACATCAAACATATAATCAAGAGATTAAATATTAAGAAAATGAAAGAATATACAAAATAAATCATATATATAAAAAGAATAAATTAGCTTAATAGTTCCTAAATCTCCTAAACATGAATTGCTTCCCTAACAATAGTTCTAAAAACTTGACAAAAGTTCACTATCTACTTTAATTTTCACTATTACTAATATATTACCCATAGCTAAAGCAAGTGCACATATCATTAGTAAGCAATATAATGGAAAATAAAAGATGATCCCTTATCAAAGCAATATGGATCTAGAAAATCTTAAAACTAATAACTATTCTAAACTAAATTAATAAGAAGATTAATATTTGTAGATTTGATTAATGAAAAATAAAATAAACAATACTTAAATTGGTAGCCAAGAGAATCAATAACAAGATAGATCACCAAAAGAGAATCTAATCATATAATGATGTTTAGATAAATCTAAAAAGAGAATCAAATCATATTATGATGCTTACATAAATACTTCCTCTATTATGACTTTTGATTTTATAATTCAATTAACCTAGAATTGATTTATCAATCTAGATAAGTAGGATATTCTAGACACTGAAACTAAACTCTCTTGAGTTATAGTCATCTACTCTTTGATTAATTAGCATGTATCTATTCCAAATTAACTTCTCTTTAATTGCATTAAGATCTAGAAAATCCCATAAAGGGTTTATGTTGGACCCCGAACATTTCTTAGAAGTTAGAACTATTAAACGAGAAATTGATGGCGATTAGTTATGAGTAAAAAACAAATGAATGAGAAATTTTTGAATTAGAAATGATAGACAGAGTAAGGTAGTGAATGATAAATGGGGATAGAATCATGTTTTGGTTTGGTGTTTTTGTTGGATAAGAAATTTTTAAATGGGAAGAATTAAGGTGAAAGTTAGAAGTAAAATGAAAGTAAAATGAAGTTGAATATGTGTAGCAAATTGATGAAAGATATGTATATATGTGTACGTTCTGTTATTAGTGTTCATGATTACTCATGGACTATAATTTCTTTATGGATGATATTGATTTGAAATGGAGTTGAGAATAAGGAGTAAATGAACTAGAAAAAGTGATCTTGGTATGAGTTGTGTTAAGGAAAGATTTTGAAACAAAATGTGTAGTTGATCTGGAAAATGTTCACTGAGTATGCTTCAGTCTTTTAGCCACAACTTTTTCTCTAGTTATCCAAACGAGATGATTCTTGATTTGGATTAAACTAGAAATATATGGACACATTTCTTATGGGGACATCAAATTTAAATTCTTTCTTTAAAAATCTCAAAATTTGTTATGAAGTTGAGAATTGGGTGCAGCACATTAGTGGATGAATGTAAAGTTCGTGTTCTGAATTCAGTGGAAATGCTAGATTGATCTAGATGGACTTAGACAAAGTTATGTTCTAGAAAGTTATAGATCTTTCTTTTATTTTCCAAAGGTATATAGTATGACATTTTTGGACATCTGAGTTGAAAGTTATAGTCCTTATAAGGGAAGATGTTCAAGACTATAATCGCATCGTCTGTGATGATGTCATATCGTCTTGTGAAGCTGCTTCTTCTATGTTTGACCATCTGCTTCTTCTATGGTTGACTTTCTACTTCTTCTGTATTTGACCATCTGCTTCTTCTATGTTTGACCATCTGCTTCTTCTATGGTTGACTTTCTACTTCTTCTATATTTGACTATCTTCTTCTTCTATGTTTGACCATCTGCTTCTTCTATGGTTGACTTTTTGCTTCTTCTATGTTTGATCATTTGTATTTTCTATGGTTGACCTTTTGTATCTTCTATGGTTGACCTTCTATATCTTCTGGTGTCGAAACTTCTTCTGTGCATTGTTTATTTTACATCTTCTAGTCTACTATTGACCCTTTAGCTGACAGAATCTATCTTTGAGGTCTTCATGAAAGTTGTAGATCCTAAAGTTCTCTTTCAATCCATCTAAAGAACACCTTAATCCGATATCTATAGGAAAATTTATGGTAATTTTCCCAATTCATCTGACCCTTCATCTCACCCTATCATCTGGTCCATTTTTGTTCAGATCATAGAATTTGTTTTCGAGGTCTTTATGTAAGTTGTAGATATTGAAGTTCTCTTTCAAAATATCCAAAGAACACCTTAATATGATATTTATAGGGAAAGTTATGGCAATTTTTCCAATTCGTCTAACCCTTCATCTGGTTTCATCTGAGCCTATCGTCTGAACCATTTTCGACCCTTCAGATGATAGAATTTGTCTTTGAAGACTTCATGAAAGTTGTAGATCTTGAAGTACTCTTTCAAACCATCTAAAGAACACCTTAATCCAATATTTATAGGGAAATTTATGGCAATTTTCCCAATTCATCTGACCCTTCATTTGGTTTTGTCTGATCCTATCGTCTGGTACATTTTTTACCCTTCAGATGATAGAATTTGTCTTCAAGATCTTCATAAAAGTTATAGATCTCTAAGTCTTCTTTCCAACTGTCCAATAATAACCTTGATCTAATATCTCTAGTGAAAGTTATACCAATTGTCCCACGAAAGGTGAAATATGATTGAGGGCAAAATCATGTTCAATTCTTTTGGCCATAACCTTGTTATCCGACCTGAAAATGAAATGATTCTTGAACGCATAGATTCTTAACACATTTTTTCTGTCCCTCCATAGAATTTGATAGCATTCGATATTAATTCGAAAAATAAGGGTATCGATTGGGAGAGTATGAATTGGATGTTATACTGAACATACTTCGGTATTTTGATAATTTCTGGATCGGTAGAGCTCCAAATGAGATGATTCTTGTTTCAAAATAAACTAAAGAAAGGAGTTACAAATGGTATGAAGAAATCGAAACCAAATTTAAACTCTGAGACTTTCAATTTCTGGGCGGAATTTAAGTATAGTGTACTGTTTTAATATAAAAACAGTCTGAAAATGTTTAGGCAATACTTTTCGATTTATGAACCAAATTGAATGATTTTGGTGTCATTAGAAACTTAAGACAAGGAGGAACATTTTTCTAGAAGAAAGTGTTATGTCAGAATGTTCAAAGGTATTTTTGGCAAGACACTTAAGCATAAAAGACATAAGGCATAAATGGAAGGGCAAATTGGACATGTCTCAATCATTAAGGGCATAAAAGGAAAAAGAAATTGGGGTCTTTTATTTTAAGAAGAGAGAAGAACGAAAATTGAAGAGAAAGAAGAGAGAGTGTCATAAAGAAGAGAGAGAAATACGAAGAGAAGAAGAGAAGGAGAGAAAGAAGAGAAAACAAGCTAAGGTTTCAATTGTGTTAGCCTTCAAGAGAGATTTTAAGGTTGTTCAAGAAGGGAAAAAGGTAGAGGAAGAGAAGAGCTTCCATTTGAGCTAAAGATCTCTTCATTTGATGAAAAATCAAGGTAAGATCATTTTGAATCTTTTAGATTTTGGAAGGATTTTAGTTCATGGAGTTTAGAAAATGCATTGGTTCAAGTATGATAGAACCAATTTTAGTGATTGTGTTTTGAGGGATTTTCAATTGAAAACCCTATTGAGTGAGATTTTTGTTATTATATAAAGGAATCAAAAAAGGCAAGAGGAACAAGAGAAGAGGCATTTTGAGCAAGTCTATAAGCAAAGAAATTAAGGTGGGTACATGTTTATAATAAAGTAAATAAGCCACTAATGTTTTCTTGAATCAAGAAAGTAAATGATTTAAATTGCATCATAAATGTTGCATTTATTGCTTCTTGAATGAATTGAGAAATTGCCATATGTTTGCTATATGAATTGTGTTAATAATTTATGAAAAGGTTTTGAAAATGATTCTTTATGAAAGGATACAAGTTTATGAAATCAGGTTTTCATAAATGATTTTTGAAATATCTCATGTTTATGAAAAAATCGAGTTTCGGAAAAGTGCCATTTTGGGCAGCAAGTTGGCAAGTTATGACATACATGTTATGTGGGTTTGTGGTGGTCCCCTAAGTTAAGTCACGTACACCTTGACTAAATTAAAGGCTTCTCCCGCATGCCCGCTAGTGACATGGAACTCCTTCATGGACTCCCATAAATTCACGGCTACGCAAAACCATTGTGTGGGATTGCGCAGTACGTTTTGTTCATGGCTACACAGGACCCTTATGGGAAATGTATAGTACGTTCTATTTTTAGATCCACCCAAACCATTCTGATGTGCTTATGTGCTTATGTTATAGGAACAAGTTGATGCATTCTGTTTTGTAGTTTGTAAATTTGACTACGTGATGAGAATCTTATAAACAAGTGCTTTATGGATTTTCAATAAGAGTTTTCTATGATAAGTGAATGTTTCAAAGGTTTTGTTTATTTTTCGTTATAAACTATTACCCACGAGCTTTCAAGCACACCTCCTTTCTGTCCCATCTTCAGGTGATAGCTAAGAGATCAAGTGATCAAGAGCCTAAGGAAATTTTTTCAAATTTGCTATTTTATTTTTTTGTAATAAGCCAATGGTGTGGCTCTTGATATGTAAATAAAGTTTTTCAAACTCTTTTGCTTTAGTAATGAAATGATAGATTGAAGTAGTTTCGGTTGTGTATGTTCATATTGACTTCTGTGTAAAATGGTTGAGTTGAGGTAATAAGTTTGTTTTGATATTTGACTGTCGTGGGCATGCCACCCTTGTAGGATGATGCCTAATAAGGATTTATAGAAATAACCCTATAGGATAATACGCTCAGTATCATATTTCGCAAGAGTTGGGTTTCAGAAATGAGATCCAATAGTTGTGGTATCAGAGCAAGAAGATGAATCGATGATGGTTAAAGGGATTTTATGGGAATACGCTCACGTTTCATGACATCAGATCAAGTGTTGGGCTCCGGAATCAAGCTGGTCCAACATTAAAGGTAATGGAGTGAGGAACTGGATACATAAAAGTGAGCAAATCTTTTTGCTAGATCACACGTTGATGGAGAAGAAGGTAAGAATTGCAGTCATGCACCTAGAGGGAGAACCACAAGAATGGTACCAGTTGGTCAGTAACCATAGGGGAACCCCGGTGTTGGGAATAACTAAAGGACTCCATTCGATAAAATTTGATGAGGAGGTGTTTAAAGATCTAGTAAAAGATTTCAAAGAACTTTGACAAGAACATTCAGTGCAAGAATATTATGCGAAGTTCGACTGATATTCTAATAAGTTGATCTTGCCTGAGGAATATCTCGTAGGATTTTTCTTAAAGGGAATGAAGCTAGGATTGGAGGTTTCTATTAAGCTCCTCGAACCTCAAACTTTGCAACAAGCATATTCAATGGATAGGAAACAAGAAATAGTTCTAAACCAACTAGATAACAATACCTTTTATGATGAGAGGTAGCCTAGTAAGGACCCCAACAAGGGGAAGCAACCACTACATCACTGAAAGTGGGGCCCTTATAACCTCGGGTTCTAAGGCTTTGCTGGAAAAAAGGCTACTACTGACTTTGGGATCACAAGGGACTCTATCAAGGAGCAGACCAACCAAGAATATCATCCCACCCAAAACCACCAACAACAAGGAATTAGATGAATGAAGAGCTAAATAACTTTACTTTTAGTGTGATGAAAGGTATGTCTTTGACCACTATTGTAGAAACAAGCAACTCTAGATTCACATGATTGAATGTGACGAAGAGATATGAAAAGGAATCCTTGAAGAAGAATGAAATCTTAGAGAAGATGAGGTTCATAATATTTCTTTCCAGGTAATGATAGGAGGCGGCACAAACGAGGAATATATATAAATTTGAGTGATAGGCTACCACTTTCAAAGGCCCTTATAAATATGGATAGATAACAAGAGCATGCACAATTTTATGATCGAAGTGATAGCCAAAAGAAGAGTTTATTAGGTTGAAAGAATTATAAAGTTTCACATCATAGTGAGAGAGGGTTATGTATAACTAATGTAGCAAATACCAAGGATTTACATGGTGCATGCAAGGAGTGTCATTCACAACCAAAACAATTGTAATTCTATTAGGGAGTTATGATGTAGTCCTCAGGGTATAATGGTTAGCTGCACTTGATGTCTTGTGTAACTTTATAACAAAGACTATGAAATTTAAGTGGGAAGGAAGAAGGGTCACCTTGTCAAGTAACGAGAAATAGGAGGCAAAATAATATCAAAAAAAAGTTTGAAAAATGATCTAAGGAAATAGTGTCAAAGGATTATACATGATTCATCTAACCTACCCTATGAAACCACAAATTTGACAAATGACTTTAGAGAAGCAGGAGCCCTCTATGGACAAACTGCAAGTATTGCTCGTCGACTATGAAACCTTGTTTTAATAACTTCATCAGCTTCCTATGAATTGGGCTCAAGATTATAGGATCAACCTCAAGGACGGAATAAATGCAATCAATGTTTGCCCTTACCATTATTCAGGAGAAAAAAAAAGATGTAATTGAAAGGGCAGTTTTAGAGCTCTTACAGCAAGGCTTCATTTAGAGAAGCCTCAATCCATACGCCTCCCCCATAGTCTTGATGTGAAAAAAAAAATCATAGAGGATTTATATTGACTACCATGCACAATAAAAGATAAGTTTTTTATTCTTATAATAGAGGAATTGTTTGATGAACTCTAAAGATCGAATAGGTACTCTAAAATGGACCTTAAGTCTAGCTACCACCAGATATGAATATAGGAAGAGGACGTTGAGAAAACGGCATTCACGAGGGGCACTATGAGTTTCTTGTGATGCCATTTGATTTAATGAATACACCTTTCACCTTTCAAAGATTGATGAATGAAATATTCAAGCTTTTCCTTTGAAAATTTATACTCGTTTGTTTTTTACAACATTTTGGTTTACAGCTACGATTTCTAGCAAAATGAATGTCATTTAAGAGAGACCTTGATGTTTTGCAAAGACACTAATTATACTTAAATAAAGCTATATGAATATTTGGAGCCATACAATTGGAGTATTTAGTTTATGCAATCTTCGATGATAGGGTGGTGAAAATTTGAAGGAAGTTTGAGAAGGTTAAAAATTGGCCCACTCCAAAGTCCCTCAAGGAGCTATGGGGATTTTTTAGGCTCACAAT
>JANKOD010000002.1:26437984-26448752 GCA_026284645.1 Erythroxylum acuminatum
CAAAATATATTTTCATTTGAGGAAAGAAGTTATCTAATAAAAATTTATTGTTTGGTAATTTCATATTTCATTTACCTATAGTTAATTAAATTAGTGAGCTTTTATTTAGTACAGAAATATACACATATTACTTTCAATATCTTTTTATTTAAAAAATCAAAAGTTAAGCATAAATTTTTAGTTTACAAACTAACTTGAAAAGTTAAATCTAGCAAGAGATGCTAAAAGCTCAAAATTAGATTAAAATGAATTGTAAGCAATTGAAGTGTATAGATATTTTAAGATGTTTAGCAAAAAACAAAAAAATATAAAATTAACAAATTAAGGAAGATTTTGAAAGTAGTCAATATTATGATATTATATGAAAAAAAATTAAAGAAGAGAAAATAAATCAAATTAAATTAAACAAAATTGTTAATAAATTTAAAAGTATAAACGAAAAATGCAGTAGCATGGTTAACTTAACTAGGGGTGAACATTTGGGCTAATCGTGCCAAATTTTTACTGTTCGGGTAAAGGCTGAATTACCCAAAAAAAATTCCATCTTACCCGGCCTGAACCCAAAATTTCATTACCTGAACTTACTCGGCCCAATCGGGTAATTTGGGCAAATTGGGTAATTTTGGGTTACTCAAAATTTTGTTTGGTTCTCTTTCAAAAATTACACAAAATAAGTAAATACTTGAATTACACAAAATAACACTCTTGTGGATCTAGTTATAGCGATTTTCCTTCAGATCTTTGGTGCTTAGTTACTAGGGCTCTTTCTTCTGCCTGCCGACCTTGGTGCTATCTTTGTTTTTACTTTGGTAGATCTGCTTGCTTCTGCCTTCTTGCGCGCATCAACAACACTTTGGCCGCTTGTGCAAGAAGAAGCAAATACAAATCCAGTGAGAGAGAGTGTACTCAATCATTACCTAAAACAAGAAGCAAGGTAGAGAAAAACCCATTGAGAAGGAATGGGTAACAAAATAAGCTGCGGATAGAGAGAGAGAATGAAATAGAGTGATGAAAACCCTAACGGAACAGAGAAGAACAGAAGTTAGGGAAAAAGTGGCGAGAGGGGAGAGAAGAGTTGGTAATTGAGGAGCTATATACTAGAAGGGCAAGACCTAATTCGGGTAATCAGGTAACCCGAATTTTTTTCGAAGTTACCCGTCCCAAACCGAAAACAATTCAGGTAATACCCGGCCCGACTCGATTTACCCGTATTTTAGCATTTTATTACCCGAATTAATTCGAATACTGCTCACCCCTAGAAATTTCTACTCAAGCCTGTACTTAACCTAAAATTCAATTGGGTAGATATAAGGTATAAATCTAAGTTAAATAGACCTAAAAAGTCCACAGCTTGGCCCAATGTGTGTTTTATTAAAAAATTTAAAAATTAAAAATGATATTATTTTATTTAAAATAATGTCATTTCTAGTAACTTTTGGACTTTACTACAGACATAGGCCCACCCTAACTTGACTAAATTTAAGGATGTCAAATTTGGCCCGGATTGATCGGAGCCACGGGCTATGCACAGGCCGGCTTGTGACCTGACCTTTATTACAAAAATGACATCATTTTTTATGTTTTTCTTTTAAAAAATATATGGTCTATGGCCTGTCATGCTATGGGCCAACCTATCCTGACTCGGCTTGACCCATTAACATTCTTAACTAAACCGTCGCCACTGCTATATATGTTTAAGGAAAATTGATTTTCTGCCCAAATGATCGATGTAGTAACCAACAATTCACTATAACTTAATGGGAACTACCTAAAGCAGAGAACGAAATGCTATGACTAATGCCATTTGCACCCTTGGTGGTCAACCTTTTCTGTCTGTTAACGCAGGAACTTACTGGACATCAAAAGTACAAAAGCACAAGTGTGTGCTTCCAGTTCTGTGGAATCTCTACGCTTAGTCCTGAAGCCTGTTCTCCATCACCAACAAAACCTGAAAGGTCAAAAATCGTAACAGCAATGGCTCAGATGTTACGACAGAGCTCCAAGTTTTTAACAGAAATGGCTCAGAAGTTATGACACAGATCCAAAGAAGAACATTTATTATTTTGCCATCATTTCAGAAGCTGCTAATACTTTATACACTTCTATGACAATTGATGCCCAAATTATAAAAGCTTTGTTTGATAAATGACCTACAGTCTTTTTTTTACGGATTGAAAAGTTTTAACTGTTTGAACTCAATTCGTTGATTTTCAAAACGTTATTACGAGGAATGTTTTCTGCCAATAACTGAGAAATTAAGGAACTAAAAAAACTATCATATCCAAAAGTTATTACAAATTACTAAAAAAGATAGAGATAAAGATAAAGACAAAGATATAAATTTGACTTAATTTATACAAATTTTAAAAAGTTAATCATTAAATTAAAATTTTCAAAAATTAAATACTTTTAAATTTATTATCTTTAATTATATTGCATTAATTACTTTTGTATAGATCTGACATTTACGTCCCTTTTTATATCAATATTTAGTATTTGTATATTGTAATTAATTCAATTCAATTCAATCTAAAATTAATACGTTAAATTTAAATTAATTATTTTTATCTAAGTTTAAAATTTAAGAGATTAATATAAACAAATTTTTCAAAATAATTTTATTTTAATTTAATATATTAAAAATATAGTTTCAATTTTTAAAATTTTAAAATTAGAATAACAAAAATTTATATTTCCTTAAATTAGAAATTAAATCGATATCATTTTTAAAGACCCAATTTCATATTACACTTGTTAGTGTTGCATTTGAGGAAAAACTCTAGGTGTAATTTGACGAGACTCATTCTCAAGCTTATTTTTAATGACATTTTAGTGATTTCTTAAGTTCTTTAGTTGGTCCTTGCAAATCTAAGAGGATCTTGAGAAGTTTTTAATCGAATTCATTCATTATTGACAAGTTGTATTGAGAGGGTTTTCAGTGCTTTTAAGGTTCCATGGAAGATATTTGAGAAAAGGATATGTTGACTTCTTTTGCTCTATCTAAATCTTTATGAGAATATTTAAAGAAATACTAAGATATAAACAACAATATTCTTGTTCTTATAAATTTTTTTTAAGTCATACCCTCATATGTCATTTTACACATAAACAACTAATACTAAATAACTAATTTTATCAAACATCTTTAAATAAAAGGTTGATGTTATCTACTGGTCAAATCAACTACATTAATCCGATGTTAGCTAACCATTAATAGAATCAGCTAATAACTAATGCAATATGTTGATTTCCAAGCAGAGCTAAAACTTTACATTCATTAGTAAGCCCAAAAAACTGACCAATGTGAAAATTCCATGTTCACTTCTGGTTGGGTCGGATGCATCGGGCCCAAGTCCAATCTCACAGGCCGATCGATCAGTCTCACCCCATAGACTGATTTGGGCTTAATCCACACATTCACAACCCATTAGCATGAGGAACCCTCCCATGCACGAACGTAAGGGGCGTGGAAACATGAAACCTAGCAAGAAATCCTATATAAGGTACCATCTTCTCTTAACAGAGGTATGCCGTCTTAACCCTAGTTTTCTCTCAGCATTCTACAAACCCTACCTTCACCAAAAGACTAACTTGAGCGTCGGAGGGGCTATTCGGGATCTCACCCCCGACGTGCCTTTCTTCGTTTTGCAGGTGTTTCTACGTGAAGATCATCACAGGAGGTTGCCAAACGATGAATCCAAACGGCAACGCACCGTTCGGCCAGAATCCGGCTGAACCAAATACTAACGCAAGTTCATTCAACAAAAAGAACCCAAATATATTAAGTACACAGTTATGCAAAATAAAATGAATAATGATCTATAACAAAGGAACAAAACTTTCTTTGAAAAAGAGATGAGCCTAAAGATAAAGCAATAAGATAACCATCCTAATTAGAGAACTTTAAAGTAGCAATCACTGTTATCATTATATGATATTACTATAAACATCAATTTAACATAGTAAAAAAGTAATGAGTAACCATAAATTTATTAGAAAAAGTTCAAAAGGAGAATATGAAGAATGTATAAGAGATAATCTAAACATCCAACTAGCAATAAACATCATTTTAATGTAAAAGTATTTAGGCATTTATAAATTACTAAATACAAAGATCATTAATTGTCACAACTAAAAATTATTAGTTATCACTCTAAATTCACAATAAATTTACCAATTACTTCAACACTTATAGATTATTTTCCAACTTAAAAAACCTCTAACTAGCACTTTACCATAAGATCAACTATTGAACTTGTAACATATTTTAATGGATACTTCGCATACAAAACAATAAAACCTTTAAATGATAAGTGCCTATAACTAATATTAAATATGAAACTTTATTGTATCAAGCCTAGGCATAGTACTTTAAATCACACAAAAATCAAATATTCTACTCAACCCAATGAAATCCTTTTTAATGGTAAGTTGTACTGAAATGAGAATTGCATTAACTAAAAAATATACCTCATTTATAAAGTGAATGTAATGTAAATAACTGTGCTTAAACTAGGTTCCACTTCCAAGAAAAGTGAGGTATTCACTAGTGACTTTCACTTAATTCTGATGCCCTTTTACTTCTACAAGCTTGGTATGAGAAACATTATAATACCATATATGCAACCCGGTGGGTTATCATTCCCTGTAATAGAAAATCAAATTATTAATGAGCTTATAAGATAATATAATCATACCTTTTCCCTTCTTTTATACCACTTAATTGAGCGTCTATATCGTTCAAGAAGAGAAACAAGGTAGGTTAGATGTTCGACAAGGGAGTGCCTCTTCCAAGGTTTATAGTGCTTAATAGTTTGGAGACTCTTAATTACTCTAAATTATCAAGATATAGGATATAATTGTGTTTAATCCACTTTCTCCTAAATATGGCCATTCTATTTTTTTTTCCTTATGTTGATATGATTTTGAATATATCTTGCTAGTTCCAGGTTTCAGGTTTTTTTAGACATATTAAAATTTAATTTCTTCTCAAAATTACCTAAAATTGATTGGTTCTTCACATCATTCTTATCTAAATATTTATGTCTAACTGCATTAATTTTGTTGTTATTATATTCGACTTTTCTAACTACTAGTTTTAGGTTTTTTCATAGTCTCATTAGAATCTTATGTCTTCGCAAAAGTATCTAAATTTGATTCCTTCTCTTTTTGGTTTCTGAGAATCCGTATCTTTTTTTTATTAAGGTCAAGATGGAAGCTGAGGCCAATCCAGCGAAGTTAGTAGCTGAATCTCTAAAAGATGCATAAGAGTTCTAATCCACATGTAGCAAAAGTAACTATTGATCTACAAGCTTGTATTAACTTCATTATTCTGTGAAGAGATAACAAAAGATTTTTTTTGTTGTCCATGGGTTTCTTTGCTTCTTATTGGTGTTGGAAGGAAAGGAGATGAGAAAATATTAGAGGAATTATAAGTTTGGGTGATGATAGGAGAAAGGATACGAGACGGGTCTTATTAGTACTTTAGATGTGGCGGCGATGGAGGACCATTTTTTTTTTGGTCTTAGACCAGGGTATCTACCGGCGGACCAGTGACTAATCCCCTCGCTAGTTTGTAGGCACCTCACAGGGTAGGACAGCTGGCCCAAGATTTTAAGGCTGCTTCATACCATATTTTGTTCTTCTTTTCTTACTATGACAAATAATAAAACTATCAATGAAAAAGAGTAAAAAAAAAATGAAACAATGATTTCTAAAAAGATGATGGAGACCAGAGAGAGAGAGAGAGAGAGAGAGAGAGAGAGAGAGAGAGAGAGAGAGAGAGAGGAATATGTTTTGACAAGTAATTTTGAAGACACATATTTTATGTTTTTTGTGATGATGTTTTGTTTTCGTACTTTTGAAAACAAGAAAACACAACTTTTGTTATAAAGCACATTTTAACAACTTTTCATATTTTTGAGTTTTGAATATAACAACAAAACATTCAAAAGAAAATTGACAACCTTTAAATTAAGAAAAATTGTCATTACAAACATAAATTAATATAGTAATAATAACCAAATTCGAAATTGATGTTAAAAGTTAAACAAGAGAGAACAAGGATGTTCATCGTGAGATCATGACCTACTTTTAACTTAGTTCATGTTCCTCTTCTTTGACTATGGCAAATACTAAGAACTACCAATAAAGGAATTCAAGAAACAATGATTTAGGAAAAGATGATGAGATTAAAAAGAGAAGAAAAATAAAAATATTTTAACAACTAATTTACCCTTGAAGGCATATATTTTTATTTTTATTGCAATAGTATTATGTTTTCTTATTTTTTGAAAGCAAGAATTCATAATTTTTATAATTATAATAATTTTCATATTTTTAAAAATAACAACAAACAATACAACTAAACAACTTCTTAATTAATAAAGAAAAAGAAAAAGCGCCGTTACCATAAACGTAAGTTTAGTAACAATAACCAAATCTAAAATATTAGGAAGCAGAAAGGAGGCAATGAGGATGTCCGCACGGGATCATCAATTAACTAACGGGACGTCTCATTTCAGGTATGATTCGGAAAATTTGGACAAACTTTGGGGGCATAACCGTAACTTGGCAACACCTTCACTAAAAGCTTGGTCCATGCCTCCTCTTTCCTCGTCAGCTCCAAAACCTCGCGAACCCTTTTCCCCTTTTGTAGCCAGCGAATTGTGTTAATGGCCGCCCAGTTTCCCGACGACTTCAAGTGCCCCATTTCTCTCGAGATTATGTCCGACCCGGTTATCCTCTCGTCGGGTCACACCTTTGACCGGGCCTCCATCCAGCGGTGGCTTGACTCCGGCCACCGTACTTGCCCCATCACTAAGCTCCCACTCCCTGACCACCCTCCTCTCATCCCCAACCACGCCCTTCGTAGTCTTATTTCCAACTATACTCTTCTTTCCCCTCCTAATTTTCAACAATCCCCCACCAAGCCCCAGCCGTCGCAGTCCCAGACTTTAGTATCCACTCTCGTTTCCACCTCTTCGGCTTTTGACTCCAAGCTTCAGTCACTCTCGCAGCTCGCTAGACTCACCAAGCGCGACCCGGGTCTTCGTCGGGTTCTGACTGAATCCGGAGCTATGTCCGCCGTTCTCAACTGTATCAACTCATCCGAGTCGGCACTCCAAGAGAAAGCCCTTTCTTTATTGCTCAGCCTCTCGCTTGATGACGATAACAAGGTGGGTTTAGTCGCGGAAGGTGCGATTGGTCGGGTCGTGGATGTTTTACGGGTCGGGTCTCCGGATAGTCGAGCTATTGGGTGTACGGTTTTGACTAGTTTAGCGGTGGTAGAAGTTAACAAAGCGACAATTGGCGCTTACCCAAATGCGATTCAGTCGTTAGTTTGGATACTGAATTATGGGAAAGGGAGAGAGATCAAAGAAGCAGCAACCACGTTGTACGCTATCTGCTCGTTCCCGAATAATCGGAGGCGAGCCGTGGATTGCGGGGCGGTGCCGATTTTGGTTAGGTTAGGAGGATTGGGACTTGAGAGAGCTGTGGAGGTTTTGAGTGTCTTGGTGAAGTCAAAGGAAGGAAGAGAAGAGATGGGAAGCGTTAGTGGTTGTGTTTGTGTTTTGGTGCATGCGTTGAGGAGTGGGAGAGAGAAAAGTGTTCAGTGTGCTCTTTCTACACTCAACTCTTTGTGTTGTTATAGTGGGGAAATGTGTAGAGAGGCTAAAAGTGAAGGGCTTTTGGAGATATGTGTGAGGCTGTTGGAGGATGATAACGAGAAGATTAGAAGAAATGCTTCTTTTCTTGTGACAACTCTAAGTGGGAGCAGCTAATAGATGGGACTCCTTTTGATGCTTAAGGGATGATGGAGGTGAGTTCTGGGTTCTGGGTTTTCTGGGGTATGGTTCGTCTATTGTTGGATACTTGTGTGTACAAAAGAAAGGTTAGAGCTTGAAACTGGAAAGGTTAGAGCTTGAAACTGGATATGATTTTTTCTTTTTCTCTTTCGACAGGTTTTGTATATTTGAATAAGTTTGTCTGTGAACTGATCTTTGTAGTTCAAAACGTTTCATATTTGTTATTAGAATTGTAATTGCCTACATTTTTAGGATTTTTTGGGCTCAAGTCCAGACTTTTTGTTTTCTTCCCAACTTTTTTCGAAGCTTTCTTGTTGAACATGTTTGTTTATGCTAAATGGTTCAGTTTGAACCAGTTTCATGCTTATTGAATGAATTTGTATTGACATTTTAGTGTACAACTAGTTTACTCATCGAGATGAAGTCATTCCTTCTAGTTAAATGGTCTGTGATTGCTTGCTCTATACTTGTGTCTTTGTAAACATTTTTTGTATCTGTCTTGTTCTCCAATTATTTGGGTTCTGCATTAATAACTATATGATTAAGCTGACAATAATGGATTCCATGACTACTACGCCAGTTGACATCCAAAAGGAGGCACTGGAATTGCATTTCAATTTCATTGCTGTAAGAATTGTCTGTTTCCCCTTAATCATACTATGAATTGCCTTTATATATTAGTTCTCTTCTTCTTAAGCTCCAGGTTGTTGAATTGTAAATTTGATTCCAATTTTGTACTGCAGTGGAAGTCAAGCTGTAAGATGCATCACTGTGTATAGAATTTAGCATATTTGTATGCGACTCTCGATCCTTGATTGACTGTCTGCATGAAGCAGGTGTATGAACTTGTACCTCTTAATTGGCATTTTTATGGTGCACCAGAGAAGAGAAATATATGCAAACAATCTTCACTTAAAGCACCTATAAATATTAGAGCCTGGTAGATGCAGGATCTTTACCACTTGAATTGTGTCTGTGTGAAGTATTAATGATTGACCAATGAATCATTGTGAAGCAAGGCCCCCTTATCACCTCATTTGGATCATGCCTGCATGAATTGTTAGTTAACTGGTTGTTTTCTTTAGTTTGCAGTAATTATTTTTATAATTTTTCTCGTATTAACCAAATTTGGAGTTAAATATCGTAAAATGTTTGGTTATCCCTAGAGAATACATGATGCGCACAGAAAAGACCAACCAAGAGACCGGAAGATGGCATGTGCAATTCTAGTTATATACAATAACAGTGAACAAAACTATAGACGTATGCTACCTGTCCTTTTTGTTATTTTGATAAAACAAGTTTATTAGGGGATGAAAACTTAATTGTCAACAAAGTGCTTATGTGGGAATTTTTAATCTACCATAATTTGTTAGTAATGTACACACTAAATGTCCAATTTGGAGCAAAAGAAACACAAGTGGTTAGGACTTGGAAGATGGAAATCATTGTCGTATTTCCTACTTGGAAAAGTGTTGAGCTTGCAGTGGCCGCCGTGGCGTCTATGGAAGATATAGTCATGAGTGTCATAGATCGCGTGCTCGTCTCGCACTCTGTTTCTTTGTGCAGGGTATGTGGTACCAAGTTTCTTTTGGGTAAAGCCTATATCTTCTCTTTTTGTTGTTTACTAATTTGTCCGGCGTGAATGGGCAGTTGTTGATGGAAAAAAAGAAAAGAACAAGTGAAGGTTTAGTCACAGAAGCCGAAGGTTCATGATTTTTCACTTTGCACTCGTGACACTTGCGGTGGCCTACGGGTGCTATTTCAAAGAAACGATCTCTTTCTTTTCTTAGATTCTTCCTCTCCTTTCTCTTTTATATGACAAAACGATTGATGTTCAATTTCTTTATATCAGACTAAAAAATTAAAAGTTATTCAATTTAAAATATTAATTTAAATTATATATAAATTATATCAAATATAACAAAATTTAATTTATTATAAATATAATATGTCTTTAACTCTATTATTAATCCAGAATTTTGTAATTAGACTCAAATTTAAATCGACAATTATGTGCATAATAAAAATAATTTAATTTAAAATTAAAAAACCCAAATGTTAAAAAAAAAATTAAAGAATCAAACCTTTACTTATTATTGTCTTCTTTGGGTTTCAAAAATAGAGTTCAAAAGTCAGAAACAAATGGTTTTATAAAAAATATTGTAAAATCAAGACTATTCCAAGATAATATCTTTCTTAAATGTAAATTAAACGTCAGATTTTATCTCCCAAGTGTGTGACATTTATGTTTGAGACCTTTTCCATAGAATCTCCAGGCGATCCCTTAGAACTATCAATATCAAAGATGTTGGGAATCTATTTAAAGTTTGTCCCAACAAAGCCCATCTAATCGAATAGAATCAACTTGTAAGGAAAGAATAATGAGAATGAATATTGATATTTAATCCAACAATCTAATGATTCATTGGTAGAATTTCTATCACTTAATATGACTGGACTGATTCACTTAAATACACAACACATTTTTGAACTTAACGATTGTTTCTTCAATGCAGAATCATAAAGGTAAGGACAGAAGGAAGAGGAAGTAGTAGAAAAAAGACAGAGAAAGATGTGAAAGCACAGACATTATCATTCATTTTCTGAATTTCATGTTGGTTCGTTATAATGATATAGACCTGTGGACAACTCATTTGTCGTCATAGACATCGTTGTTTGCTTACATTTCATAATGGTAAAATGTAGTGCTTAAGTAATTAAGTTCCTACTATTGTATTTCCTATCTATACGACTTCATTTTCTTTTGTTTATTATAGGTCGTTTTAGTTCCCGCCGCCTTCATAACTTCTTACAGCTGATCGCCTTCCTTATATTCAAACAGATAAGCATTGTCCAATGCAGTGACGGAGCTATGTGTATTGGAAGGGGGGCCATGGCCCCCCCTTTCAATTTTTTTTTTTTTAAAATTACTTATATAATTACAATTTTTAAAATTA
>JANKOD010000002.1:26467588-26477612 GCA_026284645.1 Erythroxylum acuminatum
AATATTTAAAAATTATTGTTATTTTGAAATATTTGTTGTCATTATTATTTATTATTAAGATGTTTGAAAATATGGTTAATGTAATCAGTAAACTAGTAAAGTATGTAGTACAACTGTATAATATATTAAATGATCATTTTGCAATTTTTAAAAATTTTAAGGACTATTTTATAAATTTAAAAAATTCCCCGAAACGGTAACCGGTACTGACCGGTGCCGGTACAGTTCCATTCCAGAGCTCAATCTGGTATCGAACTCGGTACGGTATTCATAACATTGGTGATGAGTCTATTTTTATTTTTGGTATTGTTTTTGTCATAAAATTAAAATAGAACTTTGTTGATCTAATTGTGTAAATGATATAAAAGTTATTCTCATTTAGGTTTGGTTTGAAGTTACTAAAGCGCAAGCATAGAGGTGCCACCAAACGCACCAAAAAATACGCACAGCTAAAGCTTCACCACTCTTTCCCAATCCAGAAACCTCTTCCCTGTATTCATGGCTCAAGGTACATGCTCCCGTATTTCTGAATTCCTCGTACTTGTTGACGGACTCTCTGGTTTCATTTGGTTTGTTTCCAATGATCATTGAATATGGAAAGCAGGAGAAGAGAGGAAAGGGTCAGAGAGCGCTGCTTATGTGGAGGCATTAGATGCGCTTTCTTCTTTGATAACTAAACGCAGTCGTGCTGACAAATCCAACAAAGGCGACCGCTTTGATTTGCTCTTCGACTACATCAAGGTGTCTGTTATTGTTGTTGTTGATAGTTGTGTTTGGTTGAGATAGTTAAAACGGAATATGTTGCTTTTGTTCATGGGGTTTGTAGATACTGGACTTGGAAGATGCCATTTCAGATATGAAAATCATCCACGTCGCGGGCACCAAAGGCAAGGTACTTTCATATTGTTTACCAGCCCTTCGTTCTTCCATGTGTCTGCTATGACTAAACATATTTTTGTTCTCTGAAAAAGGGCTCCACATGTACTTTCACTGAATCCATTCTGCGTAATTGTGGCTTCCGCACTGGGCTTTTTACATCTCCTCACCTCATTGATGTCCGTGAGAGATTTCGTTTGGATGGGTGAGTTTGCTATTCTGTTGAACACATAAACATTATTCCTTTCCTGTTCTCAGAATCAAGCAATCCTTTCTAGCTGTATAAGTTCTGTTCATAAGCACTTTTTTAGTATTGGTGTATTGCTTTGTTTGTTTTACTATCTCTTCTGTACCAATGAGGACAATGTCCCTCCTACTTCATCTTCAACTCTTTCTTCCTTATTTCTCCCGGCATAGTTGTGGCATTTGCTATGAATTTGTCATTTCTTTTTGCATCTGACTTCATATAGTTCCCCTTCTTGTTGCCTACTACAGTGTTGACATATGTGAAGAGAAATTTCTGGCTTATTTCTGGTGGTGTTATGATAGACTCAAGGTAACTTTTAACCTTCTTTCCTCCCGCGTCTAATTAAAATTTTCACTTGCTCTATGTTTCTTCTTGTGCTGTCTCCACAAGTGACATGGAAGAGCAATAAATTGGATATATACTAATGATATGAAACTGTGGCATTTTCTTTTTATGCTTTTCATGTGCACGGATAAAGTTGTGTTCTCATTCTGTATTTTCAAAATGTTGCTGTTGAAATACTAAAGAGGAAGATAAGTTCCATTTAATCACTTCATATTGTAATCTTCCTCCCCCTCTCGGTATCCACAGTACCACTTTCTTTTTATTTCATTCTCTGGATGATGAAGTCGTCTTACATTTGTAAATTTGACATATGTTATGGATGAGTAGGACAAAACTACGGAAGACATACCAATGCCTACTTACTTTCGCTTTCTTGCCTTGCTTGCCTTCAAGATATTTTCAGCTGAGCAGGTTTGATACTTACAACTTATGTCTTCAACGATTTCCTTTGTTTTTAAATAAAAGAATTTGAGAGATCTTCACTATGTGCAGGTTGATGTCGCTATTTTGGAGGTTGGCTTAGGTGGGAAGTTTGACGCAACAAATGTGGTATGTGCACTCTTTGTTTCAAGAATTATCTAATTGGGATGTTATGAATTTTGTTTTGCGGTTTCAGGTTCAAAAACCTATTGTCTGTGGAATAGCATCCCTTGGGTATGACCACATGGAGATACTTGGTTAGTTTTCTGTTTGACAATGATATGAAGTCTTGTTACTGCTTACTTGATGGTATTGGTTTCAAAACTTTTGGGCAGGCGGGAATTTCATTTTTGATTATGGTTGATGCATAACTTTTGTGCAGGCCTTCACAACAACTCCATGGCTAAGTTGTTTATAGTCAATTTTCTGAGTCTGCACTCAATATTGTCTTCTTCCTGATGTGTATGAAACAATGAGGAACTTCTTGTGTTAAAAGAAAGTGCTTGTTCAAAAATGCATTCAGTAAAAGCTTGTTAATTGGCATGGTCTTGAATAGCATTTCTTTTTATTTTTGAGGAATTGCTGCATGTCTTATTCAATTGAAGTGAACGTACATTTGCGGTGTGATTTTATGGGGATCTCTTAAGTAACTTATTATGTGGACTTAATCCTGCTTCACAGCTTTCCTTTTGATGCATTTGTTTTCCTTTCTTGGCGGATTCTTTAAATAGGAAATACTCTTGGAGAAATTGCTGGGGAGAAGGCTGGTATTTTTAAGGTGCTATATAGAACTATCTGCCGTTTGACCAAATTGTTCTAAATGGAGTAAAAATACACTATATCTTCTAAATCAAATGAATCCATTATTGTTTTATCTAACTTCACTTTTTCCAAGCAGCATGCGGTTCCAGCATTTACTGTGCCTCAACTTGATGAAGCTATGTGTGTACTTGAAGATAAGGCTTCTAAATTAGAGGTAAGTTCTCTCATACTGTGGAGATGTAATTTGCTTTACAAGTTAAAATGCATCCATCAACTCCGTCCCAAATATTTAGAGCTGACTTGTGGAATTATATATTTGTAATCATCCTTACTCATTAACATAAGAAGTCATCTTGCTATTTGGTATGGTTGTTTAATAACTCACTTTGACACTCAAGCCTTATATCTAATTATGAAGCAATTCTGAGATATAATTTACTTGAATTTTGCCCTCATAAAATGCAAGGGCTTAGATAATATATCAAATTTTGTTATTGTATAAGATCTTAGTATATGCATTTTAAATTATCCAGATATGTATATGTACATATTCTTACCATACCATACATTTCAATTAAAATAATAGAATTCTCCTGTCCTCACATTATTGAATTGTGAGAATAAACTTTATTTAATATTATATATAGAAGAAATCAAGTATAGGCTTTTAGTTAACAAAACATGCTTAATAAGAGACTTCAATATGTCATAACAAGAAAGATTAATACTTTTTTTTCTGCTTATTTTATTAAAATTACGTAAATTTTTAACAAAATAACTTATCAAGTATCATCTTATATGTGTTTTAAATGCTACATGTTCTTTAAAATCTACAGTTTCTTGTATCACTTATTATTAGATGTATATAACATTACATGTTAATTATAATGGTACAAAACTTATTGTCTTCTAACATTTTTGAAATTTTAATAACTTTATGTTATTAATTATCAAATGAGTTTATGTAGAAAATAGCTTTTTCACCAAATTTATAAATGCTCTATACTAAAAAGTGGCACTTATCAAATTGT
Source organism: Erythroxylum acuminatum (assembly GCA_026284645.1). Taxonomy (NCBI): domain Eukaryota; kingdom Viridiplantae; phylum Streptophyta; class Magnoliopsida; order Malpighiales; family Erythroxylaceae; genus Erythroxylum; species Erythroxylum acuminatum. Next base: position 26,471,270 of record JANKOD010000002.1, read on the forward strand.
GGTGAGCCAACTCTACTTTAGTTATACACTGTTTGCAATTTCTACCCTTCTAGAGTTGCTTTCAGTCAGTCAAGCCATTCAATCAATGTTTTGATAGACATGAGCAAGTTGCCTGCTTGAAGTCAAAACCTCATCTCATGGTTCCCAAGTACATGCAGGTCTTAGAGTCATAGCCTTCCAACTATTATTTGACAAATCGTTCCAACTACAGGTACCACTTAAAGTAGCACCTCCCCTGGATGTTAACTTACTAAATGGTCTAAAACTTGGACTTGAAGGTGAACATCAATTTGTAAATGCTGGTCTTGCTGTTGCACTTTCTTCTACTTGGCTTCAGAGAACAGGTCACCTCGAAGTCAATTACTTGGAGCAGAATGTAAGTTTAATATGCAGATGTTCACAATCTTCTCATTTGTCTTGGTGACTATTTTTGTAATGCATTTGTTTGGAACAGAGCTCTCTTCCTGAGCAGTTCATTAAGGGGCTGACAACTTCTAGTTTACAAGGGCGTGCTCAAATTGTTCCTGATCATTATATCAACAATGGAAGTTACGGTGATCTCGTGTTTTACTTGGATGGAGCCCATAGTCCTGAAAGCATGGATATGTGTGCGAAGTGGTTTTCTGTTGCCATCGCTGATGACAATCAGCAAAACCAGATAAACCATCTGTCACAAAACAACTGTGGATCCCCAGCTGATTTACAGCAGAGATACCAAATTGGTGAATCTACGAAGAAAATGCAGGTAAGTGTTGACCTTTCAACCTTATATTAGTATCCTGGTTTCACGAATGTATTGAATTGAGATGTCTATGCAGACTTGATAATGAGTATTTGAACAGTAAAAAGTGGAAGATCAGTGTCTCCTGCATTTTGTAAAAAAGTTGCAAGAATAATATGATGTGGCCATCTTGGGTATCTCTGCAGCCATTAGTCTTTTTAGCAGACTTGTCTTTCCGTTATGTGTGTTCACATGAATCATATTCTGTCTAGTAATTTGTTATGTAGATAAGCTCAATTTTAATACAAATTCTTACACTTATATCAACAATTTTATCAATACAATTAATGATTATTATTAGAAGGCATTAATTGTATTATTAGTGTTAAAACATAAATATTAGTTTTATCAGGAGATTATGTTAAAGTTCCTTTAGAGTTTGTTCAACGTGTATATTGGAAATACAATAATAACTCTAATTAAAGTTTTTATCGAATTGGAGTTTCAGTAGAATTTATAAGATTATTTCATAAAAAAGTTTAATAGTGTAGATATATAATTATTTACATGATACTAAATTTAATCTTAGTGTCTACATTTTCCATATGTTTGAAATTTATAAGTATTCTCATTGTGAACTTAATTTTACATTTTCCTTTATGTTTAGATACTATTGTTCAATTGTATGCAAGTGCGGGATCCAGAACTACTTCTTCCTCCTCTTGTCAAAACATGTGCTAGTCATGGTAAGTAATTGAGTTAGAATCGTGTGGATATAACTGTTTTTCTTGTTCATTTTGAAGTAACATGTTTCCATTTGTCTGTTTATCATTAAAAGTGTAATAAACTACACCGAAGCATTTGGCATGTTAGGAATTAATTTAGCATTTGAATTTGCTAGGCTATGTCAAGATACTCATCCTCAAATTAAATTTATAGGCGTCTCCTTCACAAAGGCACTCTTTGTACCATAAGTTAGGAATTAATTTAGCATTTGAATTTGTTAGGCTATGTCAAGATACTCATCCTCAAATTAAATTTATAGGCGTCTCCTTCACAAAGGCACTCTTTGTACCAAACATATCTGTGTATTACAAGGTTGGTTCTCATGCTTTACCGCCAAGCAATTCTCAAGTTGATTTGTCATGGCAGTTCACCCTTCAGAAGTTCTGGGAAAATCTCATCCAGGGTGATAAAGGTATCAGCCAAGCAATTCTTTCTGTTTAATGTTAAAGCTAAAGATTGTGTTGGTTTATGCAAGTGCAGTTGATGGTTTCATCACGATGTGCTAGGTAAAGTTATTTTCTTACCTAGCATTCCGTGTAGAATCGATAACTATTTGATGAGTTGCCACAAGAAGGCCACTTCCTATATTCGGTCACTTGTAGCTAGTAAAATCTGTTTCTGGAATTTTAGATATCTTTTAAAGTTAGAAAGGATTTCAAGAATACAGAAAGAATACATGTTATGATACAAATCCTAATATTGAATGAAGAAGCACGACTGAATGGGTGTGGAAGTAATATTTTCAAGTTTTAATATTTGCAGTTATGTTTTTTGGAAAATGATTTCCCAAATGAATAGAGTTTGAAGTTTTACTTTGATTAGCAGGAAATACGGGTGACATGTTTTTTAAAACTTCTTGCTCTTGGTAGGGGATGTCAAGAATGAAAATGCTGCTTGTGAGGAGTTTCAAGATGATTTAGGATTGTCTGTTCGAACATGTGAAAATAGTGCAGTCTTTCCTTCTCTGCCATCGGCTATTAAATGGCTTCGGGACAGTGTCCAACACAACCGATCTATTCGCTTACAGGTATCTTTCAAAGCATTTTTTCTATTTTGAGTCTTATAATCTGCTTAGTTTAGAAGTTATCCCAATCTTAAGACAATTTTAGTCTTGGCAAACAATAGACAAGTACTATACTCCTTTATTTACCATTTAAATTTTCCTTGAATAATTCCTCAGGTTCTCGTGACGGGTTCATTACATCTCGTGGGTGATGTGCTGAGATTGGTCAAGAAGTGAGGCTATCCAAATAGTTTACACTCGCCGGGACTGGTGATGCTTTCGTAAAATATCCACTGGGCTATAGACGAAAAAAGCTAGAGTTGATTGTTCAGAATGAATGATTTTAAACCAGCATCATGTTCTTGGCAATTTGCTTCCATGCCTGCGTCATTGGAAGTTTTGGCGAACTTGTTGAAAGCAGATTTGTCATTCAGCGACTGTGCAGACATCTACAGTTGCAGCAAACTGATTGCTTTGTTCTGACAAATTGATGTTACTCCAATCGAAATACATAATCAAACATTGTCATTAGATTACTGTTCAGGGAGGTGACTTACACATTTGTACCCTGGAAAAACATATCAAAGTAATTAAAGAAAATGAAGTACCTGGATCGCCATTTTGCGTTGGTGCTCTAATACTATGAATTAATGCTAACTTCTTTCTAGCAATTATTTGAAGTTGGTTTTTCCAAATATTAGTCTAATAATACAGATTTAAGTTCAGCAGATTTAGTTCACATTTCTGGAGCAAATTGAATGTTTTCACCATCCTTGTAATGTTTCTTATATGATAGTTAGCCGGTCATATTTTTAATGAATAGTCCATGATTTCTGTGTTAAGTGATGGCTTTCTGCTTCTTTTCCCTTGTGATGTTAGATTTAAGTTCAGCAGATTTAGTTCTCGAATGTGGATTAATAATTTCGTTTAAGATGTTAGAAACTTGGAATTGATTAAAATATTTTTGAGGTAATTTCACTCAATAGAGAAACTGGTGTTGTTTGCATATCACATGCCTGAATTTATAAATCCATCTCCCTAATCCCTATTTGAATCGTCATTCCGTATAAACTTTGTTTTGCATTTCAGGGCTTCTTCGTTTTCGGAAATCATTAAATTTAATGATGTTTTTTTAAGAAATAAAGTAACATTACCTCTTTATAGTTTGACTTATTTTAAAAAAATTATAAAATACTCATATTTTGTTAAAACATATAATAAAATTATAAAAAATTGTATATGTTCATTTAATAAAATATGATTTTTAAATATTAATTAGACAGGAATCAAGCAATTCATATGAAATGTTTATATCTTCTATCTTTTAAGTTAAATTCATGAATTTTAAAATATTTTGATTGTGAGAAATAATTTTTTCTATTTAGAAAGCAATGCAGGAAATTCAATTCAAAATCATGTTATATTTGATTATACAATTAAAGCTTTTATATTTTCTTAAATTAATTACATATACATCTTTAATATGATAAATTCTAGTCTTTTAAATTAATTACATATACATCTTCTAATTTGGCTTTGGTTATATATATTTCTACGTAGGATTCACCTAAGAAAATTAAAAAGTTTGGAACAAGTAAACAAATGGATAGTATGGACTAATATTTGGATTATTAAGTAGTAATATAAATAATAAATAAATCTTGCGTTAGTCCTTAAAATATGAATTGAGAATAATAAAATAAATACAAATATAATGGGCACAATTTATAAAAGATGAAAATATGATATAAAATAATAAATTTCAATAAAACACATAAGTAATAATGTAAAATGACTAGGGGAAAAGAAATGTAAATTGATCTATAGTGATTCGATAAACAACAATTATTTATGTATATTCTCAATACTTTTTTTAGAATTATATTACAACTCTTCTTTCAAGACACAGAGTAATCTTTCTATATGCTTTTTTTTAACAAGGAGAATCTCTTTCATAATGTTCCTTAATAGTTAAAAGGAACCTTATTTCTACTCAAAATATCACTAATTATAATTAAAAAAAAACACTAATAAAACTTACAACTCAAGTTATCTCATTTTATCACTTGAATAATACCAAAAAGGCTCACTAGATATAAGATAATAAAAATGTCCAAATACTTATAAGCACTTAGAAGTATATTTATAAGAAACCCTAATAATTTTCAATCTAAGAACTAACGAAAAATATTATTTGTAGGGTTTCAAAAATCTTACTATTCTTTTGGATGCAAAAACTAACTATTACAATGGCTAGTTCTAACATATTGGTTGACTGTAGGTCATATTGTCGGACCGATATACATTCAATGCAAATATTCACTATCTGTTTCACATTAGTCGACCACTAGGGAATATTATAAGACTAATATTTCATTTGGAGGATATTTGTTGACAATATCACACTATTGGTTGATCAATGTGTCAAGTAACACCCGTGTTACACATTTAACTTATATTGATTGACTACTAACCTATACAAGATCATTAAATGTCCCCAAAACATGATTTTAATAACTATAAATGTTCAAACTTGATTTTTTCATGCAACTATAATTAGAATAACATTCAAAATATCTCCCAAAAGCTTGAAAGATCAAGAGACTTTTCTAAATCAAAAGATTTAATACATCTTGGTGAATGAAAATACTTGTATAATAAAGTAAGATGAACTGTTTATGTATGCAGAACCTTTAAGATTATCAAAGTAATAGAATGATATTACAATTAACATTATAGAATATTAAATGACCTTGATATGTTTTCTTCTTCTTTTATTCTAGACTTGATCTTGAATTCAAAGGTTTTAAACTTCAACTTTTGTTTATCATCTTTATAAAGTATCTGATATGTGTTTAATTGTTGATATATTTAATCATTTACACTTAGCGATTATTGACATGAAAATACTTAAAATGCTCACTTTAATTCATATATGATTTTAGGGACAATTTGGAAGTAAAGAAATTAAAGTGAATCGAAAGCACATCATATGGGTCATTTTTTGAAGATTAATTTTTACTTGTCTTCATGGAGCAAGAAGAAGAAAATTAAAAGACAAGAAAGAAAACACAAAAGAAGACAACCAAGAAGTTGCCAAATAAAATAACAGAGTAGTTGGAATGAAACAAAAACGGTAGCAGTCCATGAAGAAAACGCCAGCATTTGGACAAGGTAGGAGCACCAGGAAACGACTACGTTTCAGTGTGCTAGGCCAAAGAACTTAGCAAGTTAAATTGTCAAGTCCAGCTACAGGGCCACCGAAGAGTTGCGTGTGTTTTGCGCAAAACGCAAGCAACGCCTGCGCTGCGTTGTGCAAGCAGAAGCAAGAATGAGAGGAGCGCAAATGAGGTTTTAAATAAGGAGCAACTTAATTTTCCCATCAGACGCTATAGGAACAAGGCAACAACTGGGTGAGTGGAGGCGTGAAAGCAGCAACAGTGCAAGCGCAGGTGTGTTGCGTGCGGCTTGCTGGCATGGCTGCATAGGGAGCTATAGTGAAGACAAGGAGCAGTGCAGGCGTGAAGTGAAGCTTTGGGCAGTGAAGGAGAAACTAGGAGATTTTTGGCTAGGGATTAGAATGGGGGCTGAAGGAATTTCTTGGAAAAAACCCATGAAAAGTTAGGCATCCTAACGCCAGTTCGGAGGCGACGTCGACGTCGACGACCCAAGTTAAGTATTTTTTAATTAGTTTGTTGTTTCTTTCTTTCATTAGGAATTAATTGTGTTATCCTATATTAATTGATTTTAGTTTTATGTATGGATAATCGAATTTTCGTTATTGTTCGATTATTTGTGTATGAACCCATCGGGTATTGTGAGTTGATGATTTT
>JANKOD010000002.1:26477712-26495077 GCA_026284645.1 Erythroxylum acuminatum
TAACGATCGTATCTTGATTAAACAAAACCTAAGAGAAAACTCAAGTTAATTATTAACTCACGAATAATAGTTGTTAGGAGAGGTTTGAGAACAAAAAATTAATGAAATATGCTTAATTAGGGTGTTGGCTAAGATTGAACCAAAAAAATCGGGTCCCTACTGAATTCCCCACTTTTATCATTTCTCATGTGTTTTTTTAATTTGTTTTTATTAGTTAGTTTTATTTTACACACTTTCAATGAGATCGACCTAGACTCACCACTGCTATAGTAGTAGGTTTAGTTATTTTATTTTGACTAGCGTAACGACGCGCGATCAGTATCTTCTCAAGTTATCTACAACTACATCTTGTTCTTATATAGCTTCTTCTCAAGATAATAGACTTATTAGTAGTAAATATATTTTTGTTATTCAAAACATTAACTTGAACTACCTTAGTTCAATGATCTTTGCCTTTGATGATGACAAAATATTTGTGAAATTAGATAGCAATAATAAAATTAAGCGTATAAATAATTTTCCATATCATATAAATGCTTAGCTCTGTCTTAATTCATGCATAAAACATAATTGAATATTAAGAAAAAAAATCTATATTCAATATCAACTATAAAAGAGATATCTATATATATAGATAAAAGAAATTTACTTGAGCATATAATACTGTATATATAAAAGTCACTTATTCTAAATATCATCACTCCTACTAAATCTAACATCACTAAGTTTCTCTCCTCATATTTGGAACCATAAAAAATCAATTAGTTGGAGAAGGAAAGCAAGATTGAATAAATGATAGGTTATCAAGATGGTGCATGGTGATTTTCTTGGGCACCATATTATGTAGAATGAAATTAGCAATATGAATTCTCTCTCCTAGCATAAGGGTGGAGTAGAACCAAATGTCATAATACAGAAGAAAGAAAGTTGTAATTAAAGAAAAGATGATGAAATCTTGGAATGACATTGATACCACGAACATCTTAGGTTTTTTTTTCATATGTTTTGCACTGAAACCTAACTTAAAAATAGTTTTGACTCTATTAGAAACAAAGTAAGGCCAAATTTGATATTTGATGCAATAATTATAATAGGTTGGATTTTCAAAAATTGGATCACCCAAAATTTCACTTATAAGATCACTAGTGAGATAGATGTCTATACCTTAAAATCTATAAAAATAGGTGAATGACATTTCAAATTACTTAAGGTTGAAGGTTATAATAAAACAAGATAATGTTTTTTGAGCTAATATGGCAACCCTTTATAAGTAGGGATTCTTATCATTGATCAAAGAAAAAATGTATAAGAATGTATGCTTTGAATTGTTCTATATAATGGGAGGTAATCATATGGTTTTTATATAACTCTCATAAAGCATAATCAATAAACTAAGGTGAGAGAGTGCAAAAATAGTCATCCTTATAAGTGGAATGAATATGGGGGAGGAGTTGGAGAACTTGCTTGAGTCCTAAGAGAAGTGGGGTTAGTTCCACCTCGATTACGTACTCTAGACATCGGGTTGGAGGTCTCTTTAGTTCTAGACATGAGAATAGATGAAGGACACTAGATAACAAGGTAAGAAAGTAACTAAGAAAGGTTCTAATTAAGTATGGGTACTAATGATGTAAGGTCACTTAAAGATCACATGAATAAGTGTATGCAATATCACTAACTTCATTCTTAGTCCTTCAAAACCAAGTTTTGTGTGATAGTATACAAACATTGCTCGACTAAAAAAAATCAAGATCTTTGAAAGAAATGGATTAAAATTGAATCATTTAATTAAACAACTAAACCTAGAAAGTTTCAGAGCATTTATGTATAAAAGAATCTGTAATTTGATGAAAACAACCCCAAGGAATTCCTAATTTGAAAATTTTTCAAATTCTTTATTGTGTCGAAATGATGTTTTTCTATTTAAATTAAAATTAATTAAATTTGATAAAAATTAAGTGTTAGAATAAATCAAATATAGTTTGAATTACAAAAATTATGCATTAATTGCCAAAAAGCTTTCAAAATTTTAAGCTATTTTAGAAAAATCCTAAATTTCATTATTCAAAAACGCCAAAAACACAAAATCAACATAGATTAATGACGTTTTTATGCGATTGATTTTACAAATACATTAATTCAATCTCGAATTTCATCAATAAAAATAAATTTGACCAATCTCTAAATAATTAAAAAGTTGAAAAACTAACGTACAGTGTTTCATAAATATAAAACATTATGGACAATTTAATGAAATTAAGTGTAAATTAAGCTAAAAAAACATTAAATAATATGATTTAAGCATTAATGGAAGAAGGAAGTAAGAAATTTCAAAATCTCGAATTTGAATGTTAGGGTTTACCCTTTAAACACAACTTGAAGATTTGATGTTTGTGACTTGACAGAGCTTGAAAAAGTTATGAATGAGTTTCTTGAGCTCTTAAAATGCAGTCGAAAGAGTTGATAATCATTGGATTGGAAAGGATGAATAAGAAGGGAGAAATGATCAATGTCATGAGTGTAATATTGAGAAAAGCTTCAATTGTAAGGTTTATTAAGGGTTTAATGAGTTTTTTACAAGAGAAAAGTGGTTTAGAGAAGGAGTAAACCTAGTTTTGTGAAGAAAAAAAATGAGAAGAGGAAACTAAGCAGATCAGTCCACATCAAGTTCTTTCTTCTTTCCTTTGTTTATTTTCTTTAAGCTTGATGTATAAACTGAGATTGAAGGTGCTATACACATTTATTATGTTTTAATTTCAAATTAGGATTTGTTCTTGACTTATTTTGTGACGATCATTTTTTTATTTCAATACAATCTTATGATGTTGTGATATTTGTGGTTGTTTATTCTTCAACAATAAATCGAAAGAGTGAGTTGAAAGTAATACGATTAGGTTAGGTAATGAGAGGTATTGACCTAATAAGTTACGCAAATGTAAAATTGATAATCATATGAAAACGTTAGGCTATTTTTTGTGAATCGAGAGATTGCAAAATCTAAAATTTGTAATCAATTAGGGTTAAATGTTTTGGTCTTGAGAGAGAGTAATTAAAGCCTTGAGAAATCTAGGATCAACACCTAATTGAGTTAGTGGTTAAGGGAACAAAAGAATGATATAATGAATCCTAAGTTATCATCTTTGATCGTCCTTGTTTTATTGTGACAACTCAATTATTAAGTGGCTAAGTGCTCAATTTTATTTGAATGTTTTGATTTCGTATTATTCACTTTCATTCAAATCATATTTTTTAAACTTTAGACAAAGTTAGGTCTATTTAATTTTAGCTACTTCCTTGTAGGATTGATATCTTTAATACTATAAACTTGTAGATATTGAGGGTTTTATTATAAGTAAAACTTGCTCAACACCTTTCATATAAGTTGTGTTTGCTTTCCCCAAATCCATTAAATATTTGTTCTTCAAATTCGCTTTTTTCAAGCTTCTATGCTAAGTATCCAAACTAGGTATGGGGCTAACTATAAAGTCAACAAATTGAAAGATCTTCAAAGAAATTCAGACCTTAAATAAAAAATAGACAATGTGAAGTTCTTCCAAATGGCTGGAAGGTGTTTAGAGCTTATGGTGGAAGACAAAACAAAAAGAGTTTAAGAGCACTATTAGGGATGTTAAGATAGTGCATCTTATGAACATCTCTATGATATGAGAAATGAATTTGGTGATATGAAAAGTAACTTTCGTGAAAGGAGCTCGCTTATTTGTTTCCTTTGATCTACCCTTTAAGTGGTACATGCAAGGGATTTCTTTGAAATTCTGCACTTGGTCAGTAGCTTCAGAACATGATGCTGCTACGAAGTTGACTGAGTCATAATTCTTAAAACAGAAAAGTAGTTCAGACATCTTAGCCTAGAGTATTTATTGATTGCTCTCGACTAGCTTAGCCACTCAAATAGTTTTGTAATTAGTTTTCAAGTATATTTTTTGCTTCTCTTTATTAACGTACCTCCCATCTCCAGCCTTGGGCTCCACTTAGAAAAAAATGTTAAAACCTAAATGATGTTCTCCAACTTAACATGCAAAGTGAAGATTAGGAGGAATAGAATGAAATACTAATGCAGGCGTGAATCTTTCCTAGTTCTAGTAACATAGAAGGAGAATCATGTGGAACAACTAGTTACGGATTGATAGACGAGTATGCTTTTCACTTCCTCTAACAAATTATTACTATAAATCAGAAGAAAGTGAGGATCATTGCTAGTTTCCTTTCGAGATTCTTTTAATATTAACCTAGATTTGAGACGTGAAAAGCACATCTTAGCGACCCTCTGACAATGTCACAGTCAATTCATTGGACATCAACTTTCCGAGAGAACTTGATTCTGTCTCTGAAAGACATCTTTCAGCACAGAATCCAGGTCGCTTAGGCTCAGGCAAAAACGTATCCTCAGCATCCAACATTAGGAGGACCGAAGCCATTGTTGGTCTGTCTTCTGGACGCTGTTGGACACACAACAGTCCTACTTGGATACATCTCATTGCTTCAGTATCAGAAAACTCGCGCTCTAACAACTGATCTACCAATTCCAGGGCCTTTCCTTCGTTCCACAGCTTCCATGCCTGTAAAAGTTCATCTCAGATAATAAATTTTAATACTTCCTGCATGCTGATGATCAATATTCTATATACTGAAGAAATCTTTCATTCTCTGCACTTACATGGCCCAAAAGGTTAAGTTTGTGGTCTAAATGGAAAAATCCCCGGTTCCTCTTGCCACTCACCGTCTCCAATAGTATGACACCGAAGCTGAAGACGTCAGATTTTAAGGAGAAATGTCCATCTATGGCATACTCTGGAGGCATATAACCACTGCATCCCTCGAAAAAGCAATGCAAGTTCAGCAACAAAGTTATATGATATGAGAAATGACAATAATCCAAATCTTTGTGTTGCTTCTTACTAAGTTCCGACTATCCTCTTTGTATTGCCTTCTACCTGATCTCCACCAAACAGCTTTGCCATTCCAAAATCTGAAATTTTTGGATTCAACTCACTGTCTAGTAGAACATTACCAGCTTTCAGGTCCCTGTGGATTATTCTCAATCTTGAATCTCTATGAAGATAAAGAACTCCTCGTGCTATTCCCACAATGATTTCTACCCTCTTTTTCCACTTGAGTAATGGTCGCATCATCTCATCTGCATAAAATATTAGCTCGTTGCATTTTAACTGGAGATTTGGAGAGGGAAAAAGATCCAGTTTGTGTTATGAAGCATGAAGGACTATTTCGAGAGCCGATGATAAAGAGGGCAATGCTTGAACGTAAAGTGGAGATACGAACCAAATATGGAGGAGTCCAAGCTGCCTTTTGGCATATACTCATAGATTAACATCCTGTCTTCTCCATGGATACAACAACCTAGAAGCTTTACAAGATTCCGGTGTTGGAGTTTGGAAATCAAAATGACTTCATTCTTGAACTCTCGAAGGCCTTGCCCGGAGTTCTCTCTGAGTCTTTTTACTGCTACTTCTTGTCCATATAGCAACTCTCCCTGCACATTTTTTTTTTAATTTTTTCCAACGTTTGGAAATTGCATAAATCTATCACGAAACAGAAGATAATTTTTTATGCTCTAATCAGTTCCTTTGTTTTTATATTTTGTACTATAATGTCCATGTTCTGAAGGGTACAAAAGCTCAAGATTGTTAAACAATACAATATCATGACAGAAACAACTCTTACCTTGTATACTGGGCCAAATCCACCTTCGCCGATCTTGTTAGCAGCAGAAAAATTGTTTGTAGCAAGTTGGATGGTGGTAAACTCGTACACAGGGAGTTCAAGATCATCCCTCTGACTCTCAATCCTGTTGACATTGACTTCATTATTTGGTTGATTTTCTGTCAACGTGAACAACGTCGGATTTAGTGAAAAGGAAACCCCAAAATAGTATTAATATGAGAATTGAAAAACCGAAGAATCTCACCTATTTTTCTTCTCTTAGTCCAGACCACAAACGAGCCAATTAAAATCAAGATAATAAGTGCCGAAGACAATGATATGGACACAGCGATTGCCACATTCTTTTGTTTAATATGAACAGCAGCATCTGCCTCTGACAAGCACAGATGAAGGATAAAAATCTATATCATTGACCAATTACACAAGGTACAGACATTGGTCATAATTGTGCACTTGATTATCTAAACGCAAGATCAGGTCTCCACCATGGCAAGAGTAGAGATATTTGAACTGGTTCTTAGGCCGACAGAATTGTTGATCAAATCTCTTATAATTGACACTGGCCATTAGAAAACAGTGAAAATCTTTTGTCTACAATGACCAATGGAGGTCATCTGCTAGCACTAGTTTGTCCTGAAATTAGGAGATCTGAAGAAAAGAAGTAGAAAGATTCTTACCTAGTTCCGAAGCTGCCACTCTTACATAAAGGTCTTGCCCAAATTCGGCTACTTGTCTAACGTCAATCAAACCTCTGGACCAAGTCACGCAGCTATTGCCAGTATCTTCAATGTCAAGTTTGGCATAAGCTACACAAGTGCAGTTCTTTAAGCATTCTGCCTTGCAATCATCAGTGCTGTTGCTTACGTTCACTCGAAATTCTGAAGCATCTGGCAGTTTCAATCCGGCTATTTTCATAAATCCTTCTTTATTGCCGCAAATTTGCGGATCCACTGGAATGCATCCACCTGACCAATCCATCACTTCCCAGTCTTGGGGTGATCCAGGTTGAAAGCCCTTCATACAAGAACAAAAGGTGGGATTATTTATATCACAGACGCCATAATCACCACATAACCCGTAAGTGTCACAACGGTCTTGTTGGATAGTGAACAGGAGGTTCCAACTTGAGAGTCTATCATTCCATGAGAAATGTTGGACCAAGCCAGATGGACTCAAGACAAACCTTGAAGTGAGGTTGTTCATGATTTCGTAGGAATAGTACACATTATCACCACTGGAGACAAATGTGGGTTGAAAAACTGGGTTTGTCATGAGAGCTGGCATACCACTAAACTGAGTCCCATACCATGGTCCACTGCGAAACTGCTCTGTAGATCCCTTCCGAAGAACGAGTTGGGGAAGCCCCCCAGGATCCACACTGTATGTGTAGTCTCCTGAAGAGGGATCATTAGAGCTTTTCCAAGATGTCAGGTGCCAATTCAGATCAGATTTCTTGCTCCAACCCAGTTTCATGCCAGCTAGCAATGTATCAAATGGATAATCAAAACTTTGCCATAAGAAGTTATTTTTGTTGTTATCACTATCATCTCTCAGAATGAAGTTTCCAGTGTCTAAAAGCTGTGCAACTGGACTTCTTACACCATGCGAAGAACTTGAAGACCACAATAGGCCTTTTGTTTGGTTGAGGAGAACAACATTCCCATCAACCGTGAACGTTAACGTTCCAGAAGAATTCACAAGTGGGATATCCCTATTTGCCACCCAGACAACTGTTTGAATCGGTATACTTTTATACCATATTCCTAAATATCGAACACTCGGATCTCCACGACTAAAGAATCCTAGTTCGAATTTACCACCTTCTGATACCATGGTCTGGCTGTCATTAATGGACTGCCCAGGAATAATTTTGTCAGCTGCAGTAGTGTGTTCAGGAAACAGAAGTATGAAGGCGGACCAAACAGATAGAAACAATTCCCTGCCCATTAGTTTTCCTATAATTTTCATCATCTTCCATTTCATTAACAATACCAAATTCAAGTTGTTAGATCTTTCTCCGGTGCTCCCCCATGTTGTTTAAAGAATGCAAAAAAAATATTTCTAGTGCAGAGTAGTTGAATATTTGGGTCCCATGGCGTCTTCTCAATAAAATGCCCCCAATAGTCACTTGAGAGAATGAAATAAATTTACCGAATCTTCTGTTCAATTTTATGGTATTTTATTATGTCCAATAAATCTCAACCATTTATTTATGTGAGCTCCGCATGGATCCGCAAAAATAAACGTAAGATCCACATAAATAAATGAAAAATGGTTGAGATTCATTCTTACAAAATAAGACATCATAAAATTAGATAAATGATCTCATCTCCAAAAATTGCATAATTATTCTTCTAGAATTAATGCAGCACCCTGAGTCCCATGAGCAGGGAAATCTGTGAGTATGAAGGGCCGGTTTTATGGGAAGCGTACTGGTATTTGTTAATCCGTAACAATGGAGTTGTCCACTGAGCGTTCAACTTTTCTATAGAAAATAAAGGCTCAAACATTGTCTCGCTAATCAAGACGCAAACATCAAATATCTTCCCTAATGTATTGTCAGCAAAGGTCATACCTAATCCCAACAACGATAAATAAAGTATTCTAGCAGGGAAAAACTTCAATGAACAGGTCCTACCATCAATTCGAGTGGGAAGGCCACCTCTGAAGATCAAAAGCTGAGAAATAGTTGCTGTTTTCCTCTTTCTCACCGACAAGACTCCAAATGTCACTAAGGATTTCCTAAATATCAAGTGACAAAAGTTAGATTTCACTTTATAGACGAGTTATTTTCGATGTAGTTTTTTTAGAGGTGATCAATATTCTCTCCTCTTTTATTATACTTTCGACTGAGTATTATTTTACCCGTAGTCTACTCCATCAAAATTGAGAGATGAAGCTTCAACATGTATATTGCGAAAGAAATCAGTGTGCAGACAGTCTATCATCGCTCGCAACGATATCCAACCCAAATTTTCATATTCTCCTCCGATAGTCATCATAAATCATTTAAATCGTGATAAGCACGAAGCTTTGTACCCTAGATCTTTGTGTTAGATAGGGCATTAGCTTTATTTTGTTTGGTTTTCTTTTGTATCAAAAAAAAAAAAGAGTTAGATTTCACTCTGCCCATAAACACTTTTTTTTTTTTTTGAAAGGACCCATAGACACATTTAAACTGTCACTGAAAACAACATGGGCACCGCAACCAAAGACCATGGCTTGTCCTATGCAATAATGGCATGTTAATAAGTACTCATCTAGAATATAAGATAACTGTCGCGAATCAAACTTGTAGAAAGGATGGATTTTCACTTATGTGGAAACTCAGGTAGGAGAAAGTTTACCATGGAAATAGAAGCTAAAAGGGAAATAAAGAAGAAAGGGAACTATTCAATACTTTTAATGTATGCTAATATTTTTGTTAATAACAAGAAAGCAGTGGTATTGGTTCATGTATTACAATCAATAGGTTAGTTGTAGTTTAGTCACGTAATTTCTTAAAGGTATTCTTTATCTCATATATATTCTGATGTAAATGATAAAGTCCTTAAAAAAAAGTATATAGCAAATAATATTAATTATAATCAAATCATAATTATGAGATTGATATTACATTTTATGTATTTTTCTTAAATTATTCCAAGCCGTTGTTTTATTGAGACTAAACGTAAAAAGATAAAGACAAACACACATTATGTTTTTTTTCTTATGAATAAAGTAGTTAATTTTATTGAATAAAGTATGAAAATATTTAAACAAACGTGTACATGTTTGTTAGAGAATAAGTTTACTGAACTGACTCCATATGAAAATTCAATTTGAAACATTAGTTGTATTTATATAGAAATTCTCATTCTGATGATTATATAATTGATGCTTTGACTTAAAATCACTGAATTATTGCATATAAGAATTGATATATTTTGATACTACATATGACTTATTTTAGTGAAAGATAGCTCAATTGATTGTCATTAGATATAGCATAAATTGTATAGAGGTAACTAAGTGTTTAATATAGGATTCATCACCTTAAAGTAATTAAGGATATTTCATAGTTATCGTTTAGTATTGATTAAAAAAATTTCCGATCAAGATGATATGACACTTTATAAAATAGTTTACAAATATCATATATAGAATCAATTACTAATGATAGATAACTAATATAACTAGATTAAAATATATTGGACAATGATTTCATGGTCTAGATTTAATATAAATAATGTGTGACAAAAGTATTAAATTTTATGTAAAAATTATACATGAAAAGGTTAGCTAAAGCTAATTTGACATTTCTAAATATTTGGGTAGTTATGATAAGTTGATAGCACCAATCTTAATTAGTGCATATAAATTGTTTAATTAGAGAATTAAAGATAATTATAGGAGTTTAATTTATCTAATCTTGAATACGATTAAGGATTATAAATTATATTCATTGTCAACATATTTAGAAACTTAATAGATCACACATAGAGAACGGGTTAAAAAGAGAAAAGATATTTTTAATTAAGTTGGATTTGATTGTAAAGTTTGAGAAACTTTATGATTAAATATAAGATATCTAATAAATAAAGATCAATATGAGATATTAGATTTTATATGAGCCCAATTAATATTTAATTAGAATTAATTGTAATTCTTATTAAAGTTTAATTAAAATTAAAATTTTATTTTAATTAAATTACTAAAAGATCTAAAACTTATTATAAATAGGCTTAGGTTCTAAAGGAACTAGTATTTTTTGCTTAACGCTCTTTATAATAATTGTAGAGTTCTCCCACCGTGTTTTATGGATACCATTAGAAATCGAACACATGTGTGGTTACGGTGGTTGAGATAAACCAATTATGAGAGAAACAATAAGAAAAGAATCAAATGTCACAATAAGGGATAAATTAAGATTCAAATTTAATTCTATTTTATGTGTAATCATATTGTATAATTTTAAAGTGATTTTAGCTTTCAAAAAATTATAAGGAAGGGTGTAGTTATATTCCACTCTCTATGGGACTGGATCCTACCTGATTTCCCATTAAGTGCTTATATAATCTAATTATAGTTAATTAAGGTTTTAAATCATCTAATGACTTTAGTTGTCTTTTTCTAAAACGTGAAATTTGGAAGAATAAATCAACCTATTAAAGAAACGACTAATTTTGGTTAGACAACCAACACCAAATGTTTAATCCACTTAGATTCAACAAGCTCACATCCTTTTCCTTTTTAAACATAATGTTGTAGACAAAATGAGTACTTTTCGTTTAGATGTCAGGTTTTGATCACTTTCAATATTTTTCTCCACCTATTGTAAGATACTTGCTTTGTTAAGCACTTGTTACAAACTATTCGTCACACCTATATATGAGAAGTAGAAATATTTGCTCAAGACAAGAATAGAATTATCATGATTTGCTAGTATCTATACTTTCTCTTACAATATCATTGGACGATTTAGAAATCTATTAATATTTTTATATTATTATTATTATTTGGATAATTATCCCGATTTTTCTCTTATTTGTTTTTATAATTAGTATTATTGAATTTGTTAAGTGGTTATTTAAGAATATCTTGGAGTTTATTATTTGGGCGGTCATGATTTATTGTTAGACATTAACCTTGATTTATGGTTATAAATTGTTTAATTAAGAAATTTAAAATAAATTAAAGGAAGTTTTAATTTATATAATTCTAATTATGAACTAGGATTATAATTTACAATCTTTTCCAAAATATTAAGAACCTAAATGCGTCATACATAAAAAAGAAGTTAAAAAGTGAAATTTTAATTTAAATTAAGTTGGAATTAATTGTGATGTTTGAGAAACTTTGGAGATCAAATATAAGATATTTGATTTTATTAAAATTAAATTATAATCATAAGTAGAGTTTAACTTTAATTATAATTAGGAAGTTTAATTTTGATAAGGGTGAAGCTCTTTTGTCTTTCTCTGTATATAAGAGGAAGGTATACAAGAGTTAACATTCCTGCCTCTTAAAAGTTAAGTTCCTTTTCTCTTCTTTGTAAATATCATTATAGGCTAGACACTTGGGCAACTCATGGTTAACACCTCGTGAAAAAGTTGTTGTAGGAATTTGAAATGCGTGCAATTAAATTACCTTTTATGATATATATTTTTCAAATTATTTAACTATTGACATCCAATTAGAAAGTCATACATTTTTTTCACTGTGTTCATGATTAGATCACGGTTAGCTTCCTATTAACGGTATCAGAGCCTCCTTTAATTGTTTAACTTGACTAAAGTTGCTTAATTATTATTGATTTGATATGATTAAGGCTTAAAAACTTTTTTAATGAATTCTCTAATACAGATTAAAGCAATAATTAATTAGGGATTGTTTTAGTTTTTTGAAAAATAAAACAAAAATGCATACCCCTTTATTTTGCTTTTCTATAGAAAATTAAATATGGCTCCTATATGTTTTCTTTGTCTCTAAAAATTATTTATGACCCATAGCTTTATATTACTTTTAAAAATCCCCCCATTTTGTTTTTTGAAAGGCAACGCATGTTTCATTCTTCAACCTGAAAACTAAAACATATTAAGTAACTTATGGAAATTTTATTTTTATAAAATATGTGCTCTGATTTTGAAACACCATTGCATACTCCTTGCTTTTATTTTTCTTTTGGAATGTCTTATGGCATGCTTCAAATTGAATTTAAGTTTTTGGAATATAAAATTGCATGCTCCCAAAGTCTTGATTGAGATATAGAAAGCCATAAGGTGTATGTGCCTCTATATTAGGTTATGGATTTCTATTTATAAATGTTTTTCATGATGAATCTTTGCAATTAACGTTACTAGTCGCTGGAGTAAGTGACAGAGTTAATGGCATTAACCATTATTAGTAAGGACATAATCACCTTTGTAGACAAATTTTAATCCTTGGACCAATTGCAGAAGGAAGGGTCGAGCCTTGGACAAGGAGGTACATGAAGCTTTAGTGATTAGAGGAACCTGAAAAATTGGAGGGTGAAAGGAACAAAGGTGATGATACCAAGAAGATGGAGGTAAAGGAGACAATTAGAAACCACTGGAGAAGGTAAGGGAACCCCCTCATTTGACTCTATCTTTGCTTTAAACCATTGAGTTTTTTACTATTAACTAGCACACTAAAAGAAATAGTGGTCACACATTGCTTTATCCAACTCAAGAATTTAACTGGAAAGCCAAAATCTTCGAGGGAATGAAGCAAGAAATTCCAATCAACTGAATCAAAGGCCTTTCCAAAGTCAATTTTCAATGCACAAAGCTTACCTAAGCCCTTCGTTTATTAACCTTAAAATAACTCTCGAGCAAGGAGAATATTATCTAATATACTTCCTTCAACATAAGCTCCTTGGGTTTTGTTTATGAAGGAGCATATCGCCTCTATTAGCCTCGACACCAATATCTTGGAAATAATTTGATACAAGGTATTGCAGCAAGAAATGCGTCTAAAATCCATCAAAGAGTCTAGATTGCGTATCTTAGGGATGGACAAATGTGTGATAGATTGATTTCTCTTAGCAATATCTCACCATTGAAGAACTCAAAGATTGCTTTATAGGTTTGAACCTTACTCCATTGCTAGGATTATTTAAAGAAATATACAATGAGACCATCTAGTTTAGGGGCCTTATTAGACTTAAGATTCCTTAAGGCTTTATCCACATCTTTAACACTAATAAGCTTTACAAGTTCAATAGCTTGAGTTGAAGAAATGACTATGCTAATGAATGTGTTAAGAGTCTACACGAAGGATCTACATTTAAGACTAAAACTCGAGCACTTTTTAAAGCACATGAAAAATAGGTCCTTGATTTCTTTTTATCCCTAAACTCTCTCCCCAGAGTCTTTAGTTAGACAAATGATCTTATTGAAATTCCTCTTTGTACGGATTGCCAAAAAAAGGAAAGTTAAGTACCTATCCCCTTATTATAACAAGAAAACTCTTAATTTTTGTCAAAGAATTGAGTTTTACATCTCAAGCTTTGATGTAGTTCTCGTGAGCTTACTTCTCCTTAGTTTTATAGTTATCATTCCAAGGATCCATATATAGGTTGCTTTTTGTAGAGTCCAATATCCTCTTAACCTTCTTAATTTCTAAGCTTTTATTATTCATTAGAGTCTTATGTAAGGTTTTAATCTATTCCTTCACCACTATGAGCTTCCTCACACACTTAAACTACTCAAAGCCTTCCACATTTTAGCTTATTCTAGCTTCGACTACCTCCTATAATCCTTAATACTTAGCAAGGAAATTGGAAAACCTGAAGTGAGATATTCTTATTAAGACACTAACTAAATTATAAACTTTTGTTGGAGAATGGTTTGATGTTAGGTGCCTGTCGAAGATAACTTTACTCTCCTAAAATTTAGTTAACAAGTTTTGGTTAACCAAAACCCTAACCAACTTCCTTTTAAGGAACCATTCCCCTTGTTATTTATTGGACCAAGTGATTCCCTTTGTAATTGAGATTTGTAACTTCTAGTTTCCTGATACAAGTTTTGAAATCAATACATGGTGGTCTAGAGTCAAACACTCCCTTAGATTCAAAATTGAAAAGGTACAGTTGAAGTCATGATAGGTAATTTTCTAAATTTTAAATTAAAACCGCTTATCCTGAAGTATACAGATAGGAAATCACAGTATAGATAGGTATTGTCTCACAGGGATTGGTTAGTCACCGAAATGATCCAAATTTTATTTTGTTCAGGAAACTCAAAAAATTAGATTTGAAAGATCCAAAATATAAAAATTAAGAGTCATACATACCAATTATAGTCAATCAATTCTTGTCATTGGTAATCCAAAGTACAAGATATTGGAATTCTACATTCATGTCACATTCATTTTAGTTTCATACCCTAGAATATGTCAATTAAGAGCAATTTGTCTAAATCACAATTCATGTGTGTATGCTAATATTATGTATATGAATACAATCATAAAATCATATCACAAATGTACCAAATTCATTCTATATGATGTCACTCATATAATTCAATAGTCTAACACTTTAGATCCTTCAATAATTTAAGAGACGGGATATTACATTTAGCTTACACTTAGTGAATTATACCATGTCTTTGCCCAATCCCTCAAGGTAAACGAAAACAATCTTAACCTTATAACATCATCAGACATCCCATTACACCTAAAGGTATCACAATCTCTAAGAAATTTGCAAGATAGGCGTTGAGATCTTCGTTGGACAGTCTATAAAATTGCACACTACTCTGAAGTATGTTGAGGATTGCCGGCTTGATCTCAAAATTATTGTCTTGAATCGCTGGCCTTGCAAGTCCTTGAGGACTGAAACCTGGCCTCATAAAGTCCATCAATGTCCTCTAAGCTCCTCCTTGCTCTCCTTCTTCTGCCATATTCCTTTGTATTTTGTCTTGACATCTAGGTCTTCTTAGCTCTCTTCCGTGCCTTGTAATATCTGAAAACTCTTCTTCACTAAACTCATTAGACCTTCTTACGTTCCTCGTGTTCATGCACCTGCAAAAACTCAAGGAAAAGTATCAAACACTCTTAAATGGTTAGATTAGCATTAATAATGTCTCTTGAAAAGTATCAAACACTCTTAAAACTCTGAAATGTCTCTTGAACTCTTGAAAACTTAAATTCAAAAGTGACTCCACGTCTGTCTGCTTGCAGGCCACGATTATGGTGCTTAATGTATGATCATGGCCTATTTTTCTGCTCTCTGTTACAATCGTGGCCTTATGCTGAAGCTTTTGTCATAACCGTGACAGATTTCCCATATATATATATAATTAAACAAACTCATCACAACACCACACACACATATATATATATATATATAAAATTGAAGCTTTAAAACATGTTCTCACCCAAAGAAAACTTAAAACACAAATATTTATGAACTAACATAATTCTTAACCTAAACACACACTAAACAATCAAATTAACCACTATATACATATCAAATTACCTATAAAAATACAATGCAATCTACACCTATCAAAGCTAGGAAAAAGGGTTTTGTCCACAAAATATCCAACAATAGTACTTAACCACCTAGAGGCATTTGATTGCAACACTTCAATAGGTGGGGAAATAACTTCATTACTAGCACCTCTGTTCTAAGAGATGAAGGAGAGCTTAATGTTAAAAGATTTATCGCCTATAACCTAAGACTAAGTCTTCCTACCTAGTGGAGCTTTAGACATATTAGTGGTCTAACCAAGACTAAAAATAAGAACCTGAATTTTTGAAGGATACGTATGAGGAAAATGGGTGAAGGAATTGGAACCATGAGAGGTGATAGGGGTGTAAAAACATTCGAAACAAACAACATGAGAAGGGGGCAAGGGAGGCATTAATAGAGCTTAGCTTAGCATAAACAAGAGAAGAGAGGGTGTATAAAGGTGGAAAAGGTGGAAAGTGTCCTCCCAATGATTTTGTCTAATTAAGGTTTGAAGAAGAGGGGGATATTTAAATGAAAAAGGAAAAGAACCATTGTGTCAGGTAATGGAGATTTAACTAATCGTTCCTAATCTGTAACCAAGCAAGGCCAGAACATTAAAAGGGAAAGATCGAGAATAAATTTCCCTTAATATGGGTTAGGAAGTGAAGTTGTTTGGAAAGCCACAATGGTTGGATGGAAGGGAACTAAGAACAATGAACTGAAGTGGAGAAGAAGAAGAAGATTTAGAGCAAGTAATAGAATAGTAGGGATGGGTAGAAGCATCATACTAGATTATTGGGTTAGTAACTTTAGGAATGAGGCATAAGAATTTCTTATTAATCTCCTTTAATAGCTTACCTTTGTCAAAAAAATTCAAGAATTGCATCATTCACCATATTCTTTACGAGAGGTCATGCTTTTTGAAAGAGACAACCAGTAAGTTCATCGAGGCCTAGAGCCTTATCAAGACTCAACTTAAAAGCGACTCTCTCAATGTCTTGAGCATTCACAAAACCATTTAACATCTCTAATTGATCTTTAAAGAATTGGTTACTGATAGAAACCTAAATAATTGCACATACGAGGCAATTGAGGCTTAAGTTCCTATAGAATTCTTGAAGA
Source organism: Erythroxylum acuminatum (assembly GCA_026284645.1). Lineage (NCBI taxonomy): Eukaryota > Viridiplantae > Streptophyta > Magnoliopsida > Malpighiales > Erythroxylaceae > Erythroxylum > Erythroxylum acuminatum. Next base: position 26,494,490 of record JANKOD010000002.1, read on the forward strand.
AAGTAACTACCTCTTCTTTCAAATCATTTTGATTTGTCACCAAAGCATTATATGATTGATTAGGAAGCATATCTTATTGGAGTTCCTTCTTACCAATATCAAATTGTTGAAAAACTTTATGTTTTAATCACTATTTTAAGTCACTGTGCTTTAAATTTTTATTTGAATAGTGAATTATGAATAGAAACTACATTGGTATGGTCGTATAAAACTTTTTTTCTCCTCACTTAACAAATGAGGATCACGTGGATGTTATACTATAGACGACACATTCCCATGAGTGCCACTGCTTCTTCTTGAATTTTAACTTTGGGAGTTTTTTTTTATAAGGCCAAACTTCTTTATGTAAACAAATAACTTATACCTTAAATTATACGTGATATTTCTTTTAAACTTAGAGGCCATTAGTTCGACTTTGTTTTTTTTATATAGTTTATATAGTTTTCATTTTTTGTTTTTATTTTCCGTTTTCTGTTTTTTAAATAAAAACAAAAACTTATTTAGTTGTTAATGTCAATATAGTTATATTTTTATTACTGATAATAAGTACATGTTAGATGAAACTTAAAAATAAATTATTTTTAATTA
>JANKOD010000002.1:26495177-26517997 GCA_026284645.1 Erythroxylum acuminatum
AATTACATATGAGATAAAACTTAAAAATAAATTATTTTTAATTAAATAAATTTATTTTAATCTCTTATATAATATTTTAATAATAAAATTATTTTATTTTGTTAAAATAAATAATTTAAATTCAAAATTTTATTTAGAAATCAATATTTATTTTAAATTTAATTTAATTATTAAATCAAATTTCATTTAAATTTTATATATTTTGAAGATATTTCAAATTTAATTTCATTTATTAATAATTATTAAACTTAAATTATTTACAAAAATTAAATAAAATTATAAAATAAATTAAATTTTACATAATTCTTATTAAATTAATCTTAATTAACTAAATAAATAATATCAAATTAAAATATCATAATTTTTATTAAAAATTAATATATTAAGTAATTAAATAATAAATATTTAATTGATAATAATTATGGTCAAAAACTAAAAAAACAAAAAAAACTTTTATAGTTTTCATCTTTTTTTTTTACCGGAAGATATCAAAACTATAAAAAGAAACCAAAAATAAAAATAAAAACAAACAAGCCCTTATTTTCAAAACACACAATTTGATTTATATAAAGTAAAAAGAAACACTGTTTGCATCAATCTTTCATACAGTGACTAGTCTAAGGTTAATATTAGTATCTGAACCCAAGATTGACTTACAAGAGTTATTAAGTACTTGTTTTATGAATCCAAGGGGTGTAGTTGAGTGGCAGAGACTCATCTATTCTTAACTAAAGATTAAGGTTTTAATCCTTGACTTTGGGTACGGAGCAACCTTAAATTCTTGGGCCAGCTGTCTCACCCTATAAGGTGCCTACAAATCAGCGAGGGGATTAATCACTGAATCTACCGGTAAATATCCTGGTATAAGACAAAAAAAAAAAAAACTTGTTTTACGGAGGAATCCAAATCGATTGCTGCTCCTTAAATATAAACATGAAACGACAACGTCGTTCGTTCGCATCTTCAACCCCGTTCCAGTGTTCCTAACTTCCTATATCCTTATAAAACTTCGCAGACGAAGGCCCATAGCCACACACTCTATCCCTCCTGCCACCGTCCAACGCCGTTGACGATCAGCGAAAATGCTGGCTGTATCCATGGGGTAAGAATATTCATTCATTAATACAAATGCAATACGCAATCTCTCTTTCTATATTTGCTAAATGGGTATTGAATAGTGAGAGTTTTTAACAAGCAGAAGTTGGTGTAGTGGAATTTGTGGGATTCCAAGAAAGTGTTTGATGACTTCTCCTTCATTAGTTCGTCGCTACTGTACCTTCTCCTTGTCACAACCCATAACTCCTTCAAGTTCTGTAAAGTATTTCTCCTCTCTATCTCTGTTTTCCTTTTAAAAGTTCATTCATTGGTTTCCATGGGAGGATTAGTTACTTGAAAGACTAGTTCGTAACTACAGGAATGGCATGGTAATAGATATATTGGTTGTCGTAGGTATTTTCTCTTACTTTCTGCTTTGTTAGATAAATATCCTTTTAACTGTGAAAGAACTTATTAAAGTTTCCATCTTTCTCTTTCAGGAAAAGAATAGTGTCTGGAGTCCAGCCCACAGGATCTATACACCTTGGCAATTATCTTGGTGCTATAAAGAATTGGATTGCATTTCAGGTTTCGTTTGCATCATTCTTAGCAGATCCCATCATAAGTAGAACTTTAAATACTGCTTCCTCTTTCTGTTATCTGTTCTTGCAATTGCTTTTTTGTTTCTCCATAGCTATTTCATTTTTTTTTTCTTTTAAAGATTTGAACTTTTGATGCAAGAGGTAGTCATCGAGAAATGATGCCTTAACTATTTCTTGGCCTTTAATTTTGCTTGCAGGATACTTATGATACCTTTTTCTTCATAGTCGACCTCCACGCGGTATGTTTCAATATCTGTTAAAGTTTGTAAGCTCGACATTGTGCATTGTGCAATCCAGATGACATAATGAACCCTTGTAACAATTATGAAATCATTATGATGTTTATGTCCTTTAAATTTCTTTCTTGGGCTCTGTTTACCAGCTAGGAATATTGCTTAACTCGTAAGTGATGTTTGTTTCCTTAGATTAAAAGATCGATCGTCCTTAAATTGATGGCATTTCAAAGAATGTACTTGTAAATGCATTTGGAGCAATCATTAACAATGGTTTAATGTCCTTGCCAAAGTATTGCAATCAAGTGAAGATAAGAAACTTAAGCAATGTAAAAGGTTGTTTAAAAAAGGGATCTGATTTGAGGTAGCCTATTGGAGAGTAAGAAAGTAGTCGAGCTATATTAATTAAATCGTCATGACGGAGAGATGCAACTAAATGAAGTTGCTACTTATGTGGATTACCAACTAATTTGAAGTTAGTCAAATCCCAGTCCTTTTATGTACTAAAAAGCATTTCGGTTTTAAGAAGCTGCCTAAATATTATACAGAATCTGGTGCAAAACCTTTTTAAGTTTTAGACTTAGTTTACTTTCGTTTCTTATTATGAAAAATGTTAAACTCCAATATGGATTGATTACCTGACTATTACGGGGTTGAATATTTGGGAATTTAATTTGATTAGTACTGATGGATGACTTTGTAAAAGAGCTAATATAATGTGTTGCATTCTAAGACAGGGATACACTCAACCTTTGATTCATTCTTCTTGGTTTTGGAGTAACTTCAGGACTAAGATTCAACCTTTGCTTTAGTTTTGTTTATTCTGTAAGTTGACTTTTCTTGTTTCACTTAATTTTGAACTATTATCACATTTATGATTTTAGATTACATTGCCATATGATACTCAACAACTAGCTAAGGCTACAAGAGAGACTGCAGCAATTTATTTAGCTTGTGGCATTGACACTTCCAAGGTTTTTCAGCTATTATTCCTCTATAATTTTCATGGCAAGCAGTATTTAAATATACAAATATTTGTATTTATTTAATTTCTCTGATTTTTGCATGCAGGCTTCTGTATTTTTACAGTCTAATGTCCGTGCTCATGTTGAACTTATGTGGCTCCTAAGTTCTGCCACTCCTATTGGCTGGCTAAATAGAATGATTCAGTTTAAAGAGAAATCCAGGAAAGCTGTGGGTATTCATCTCCACTGTAATATTGAGTTGCTCATGTTTCCTTGAATTCCTATTCACTAGAATTGTAAGCCTTAGCTATCTAGTTTGTATTTTCATACATTAAAATGGTAAATATGCAGTGGGGTCTATACTGCCCTTGATTGTGCAATCATCTTCTTGCCATAGTAATATTCTTCAAAACTTTTTTGCTAAATAGTGTTCACTTCTTATGATTCTACTTCTACCTGTAATATTAACATAATCTCTATGTCATTATAGCTGTAGTTAATAATGTTATCTGTACATTTCCTTTTTATTCTACTATTGTCATCTTTGATTTCATAGAGATTGACTCTTATGATCTGCACTTGATCTTTGTAGGGAGACGAAAACGTTGGAGTTGCTCTTTTGACATATCCTGTTCTGATGGCTTCAGATATTCTTTTATATCAGGTGGTTACATTTTTCACATGTGAAGTGAAAAGCTATGCATTTGTTGGAAGATTTTATTGAGACTTTCCCCCAAGGTTACATGTTTTGGAAACAATAAGAATGGAAAAGGAGGATGATTAAAGTTGATGGAGTTTAATGTCTTATATAGTGCACCTTATTGTGATTTAATCACATCAATTCATGTTTAGATGTTTATAAGAAGTGATAATTTGCTGGGAGTGCAAGATCCTTACGTGTTTGCAGTGTGACTCCACAGTCTGACTTTGTACCAGTTGGTGAGGATCAGAAGCAACATCTGGAGTTGACTCGTGAGTTGGCTGAGCGCATTAATTATTTATATGGAGGAAGAAAGTGGAAAAAATTGGGAGGGTAAGCAATTACTTTTTGGCGTGGTTGGAGATTCTTTGTAAAGATTATATGTTGCGATGCCCGTATTTAACTTTTACTGAAACTTGGTGTTCTGGTAACAGGCGAGGAGGACCCATCTTTAAGGTGGATATTTTGTTTCCATTTTATACTTTCCAGTGTCATCATGAATAAGGAGTAATTAAAGCAGTTTTTTAGACCTTAATGTAAATTTTTTGTGTAGGTTCCTGAGCCACTTATCCCACCTGCTGGAGCTCGAGTTATGTCTCTTACTGATGGGCTCTCAAAGGTTGTCTGCAATTAATTTTAATTGGAGATTTGTATCTTTAAATCGTTGGCATACCATGTTTATTTTGGCACTGTTGGGGGCACTTACTAAAATTGAAAATTGCTAAGATTAGATTATGAGCCAGCTGTTTGTATCTTTAAGCTTATTTTAAAGATTTACGTGATAGATTTCATCTTATATGTTCTATGTCCTGTTGTCTTGTTATTGCCTTTTCTATTTCAATTGATACTCTCATCTTTTGTAAATATAAGATCCTTAGTTGCCTTAATAGTCACAAAGCATAACTGGTAGAGGAAGTAATTCTCCATTAAATTAGTCTTGTACTATTCTTTCTCTACCTCATGGAAAAAGTCTCTTCATGACTCCTGGGATAAGTCACTGTAGTATCTTGGTATGTTGTTTATGTTTGCTTATTTAGTTAGCACAGTGGCAAAGCACCCTGCACTTTTCCAAGAAGTTGGGTGTTCAATTCTTCACCAAGGTGGGTAGGGCTTTGGGTAGTTACTGGATTTGCACTTTTACAATTTATGAAAAGAAGAATCTAAGACAACTGGCATGTGTGACTTAGTTCTCCAATTCATGTTGCAATTCAGATTTCCCCCTACAATGGTCCATAGACAAGGAAGGGAAACCAAGGCGGTATTTAGTTCTGTTCTTGGTCATGTTCAGAGCTTTTATGATTTCATAAACTCCCAAAAGCTGATTATAGGTTTTAAAAAGAAAAATTGACTTTTGACCATTGCTGGGAGTGATTCTATACACTTCCTGTTGGAAGATCTTGTCAGGGATCAGTGGTAGAGCCCCCAAACATCCATTCTTCATAAGGGATGTGAAGCCTCCCGGGTATGATGATATGCCCCAAGTGAAGCCCATGGCCCAAGACACCCCACTTCATGGAGGAAAAGATAAATAAGTGTGCTCTAGTTTTCCTTCTACTGTACCTTTTAAGTAAAGATGTGAAGAAACAATTCTGTTTATGACAATGTTGTCCATGAAAAGATTGGCTGTTACTAGTTTACTGTATGTATATTCCTGTGCCTGTTTTTTTCTATCAAACTGTGGCTCAAGATTTTTGTCCCTAATTCCAATTTATAGTTGATCACTGTAAGCAGTAAAATGTAAAAATGTTAACTGAAAATAAAAAACTGCTAAATATCTAATTATTCTTTTCTCATCATGTTTCAGACGCTTAATGACATTTCCCTGTGATTCAATCTTGTAGATGTCCAAATCGTCACCTTCTGACCAATCTAGAATCAATCTTCTTGACTCAAAAGATGTGAGTTCACGCACTTTACCTATGTATTGTAATTTGACTACTTAGTGTTTAAAATTATTGATTATTGCAGAAGTATATACGACTACAGATCTTTTCCCTTCTTAACAATAATGGGTATTTTTAATGTTCCCACTGCAGTAGTTTAATCTGTTTTATTCTTTGTAGATCAACCAATTATACTGTAATCTGTTATTTTATTTCTAAATTAGAGCATATCTTCTCTTTCATATCATTTTTTTCCCAAAGAATCTTGCCTCCCAGACCAATTGAGACTGTTAAGTGGGAGTTGGAAAAGATGTTTGCGACTATGAAGCATCATCAGTGTTAAATTTGGAGACTGGAAACCAATAAGGTCTAGTGCTTCAGTGAATCGGGAAACCAAGTATTTTAGTTCTGTAGTTAAACAGCTTAAATAGTTTTTAGGAATCAACAATAAATGGTGAGGAAGCATGAAATCCAGGATACTCAAGTCATTTCAAATCAAAGGACTGGAGTTTGCAAGTTGATGTTTTATGAGATCTGATATTTTATCCTTTAACCCAAAAGTGTGAAGCATGGAAATCAAGATTTTAGGTTTATTTCTGTTACATTGTAGATGTTGTAAGTTTGCTATTTCGATTAATGCCTATGGTTGGTAGTGATTAATTTGTTCCCTCATGAATCTTTGATTGCGAGAACTTGTCTAAACTGTTAGTGAGAGATTCTAATGTTATTTCTATTTTACTTCCTCATTGAGTTTGACGTTTTATGTTCCTTTTACATTTGCAGATGATAGCAAACAAGATAAAACGTTGCAAAACGGATTCCTTTTCATGGTATTCTATCCAGAAGGGGGAAATTGTTTTTCCTTCCTCTGTTAGTCTTCTTACAGGAATGATCTAACCTGTATTGTGTTTCAAAATCTCATGTGCTGCTTTTTCCTCTTCTTGCAACTCTTACAGCTTGGAATTTGACAATCCTGAAAGGCCTGAATGTAACAACCTTCTTTCAGTATATCAGCTTATTTCTGGCAAGACAAAGGAGGTGATGTAGTTAATATGTTGTTTGCTTAAGTTGCTTTATAATTCTTCCATTTCTGAAACTTTCTATCTTGAATTATCTTGAGATATTCCTCACCCGATTTCCGTTGGTATATATGGATGGCAGGAAGTTCAACTGGAATGCCAAGATATGAACTGGGGAACATTTAAATCTATTCTGGCGGATGCATTGATTGATCATCTTCATCCCATCCAGGTTTTTATGCATAATGACTTGTTCTCATTTACTGTCGATTAGGATTTTGAATTTGCATTTCAAAATGTAACTGATGTCTCGTTTTGCCATTAACAACACTAGTTATTAGCGGGGACAAAAAGTAGGTGCAATTATTTCTTCAATCACCATATCATATTAGCGGCATTAATTTCCTTTTGGTAGATTCTGAACCTGAGATTGAGCTGACTTCAGCCTGTGAGGAAAAAATGTGAAAGTGCAGCTTGTTAACATAACATGCTAAGATGGTTATCATTAACTTGATAATAAACGCATGTTTTGGGACCTGCATAATCAAATGCAGCCTGATTTAGAAAGGCTGCTGCCTATTTTTCCATATACAATAAGCTATGATAGATGAGAGTTCTGTTAGCATGTGATCTGCTAAATATAGGTTTAAATTAGATATGCTAAACATACTTTGAAACTAGCTAAATTAGCTCTGATATTGCAAATTAGCCCTGATGCTATGTAAAAGTAGAGATAAAAAAGAAAGAGAAAGAAGAATATATTTAATGTGTTTGAATGTAAAACTTATTCCACACACAAACCAAAAAGGTAGTAAGTTATTTTATTCATTAAATTTATCCCGTTTATCTATGATAGTGGACGGTATGATGTACCATAAAAAGATAACAAAATTTTTAAGCAATATCTAAATAATTCTGAAATGTTCCTATGTTAGATACATAGTAATACCTATATGTCAAATAGTAAAGTTTCAATGGTCACCCTCAAGTTTGTAAGTAGATGTTTTTTAAGGACAGTCAATCTCTTGTTGCTGAATTTTTTTAAAATAAACCATAAAATTACAAAAGGAAAACCAATCCTGAAAGTAAAGGAATAAGCATCTTGGTTGCAGAAGAATAGAGGTAAAGACAGAGAGAGTAGAAAAGAGATATTTGCTGGAAAAGAAGAAATGAGGGTAGATATAACATAAGTTAGAAAAGGGGAAAGACAAGAATTGAGGGAAGGTTGTTTATTGGAAGGAAAGATAAAAGTAGAGGTAATGGCACTTTCTATGTGCTACTAGAAAGAAAGACATTAGTACTGATGCTCTCAATGGACTATTGGAAAGGAAAACAGAGCAGATGTAGTGATGCTCTCAGTGGACCATAAGAAAAAAAGATGAGAGGAGTTTACTAGAAGACAGAAGATATCAATGACAAATGAAACACCAAAAGATTATAAAGAAAAAGAAACAAAGGTTGTAATTTAGGTTTTGGGATATAAACTTTAGGCTTTGAAGAAGAAAGATGAAACAGAGGTTAGTGATTCAAGGTTTAGGATCCAAGCGTTTAAGTACTAAAAGGAAGAAATAGAAGTTTGATCTCAGGATTAGAATTTGGTTCTAAAATTCTGTCAGATTAGATTTTGTACTATATCAGGATCAGAATTTGGTTCTAAAATTATGTCAGATTAGATTTTATACTATTTTAACTTTCGTATATTGTGAAAACAAAGATACAGAAGAAAGAGAAAGGTGAAAAACATATGCAATGGTCTAACATGGTTGGACTGTAAGTTTAGTTCACCTATTTATAAAAATTAGGGTAATAAATGTTCTATACATAATAATGTTCTTGTACTAAATGATAAAGCATATACTTTGATGTTATAATTCCATCCGTCTTCCATTTGTAAGGTTCCGCTAAATTTTTCTTTGCAAGTTTTAGCCGGTAAACATAAATTGTATGAGAAAGGAATGAGAAGGAAAGAACTCATTTCATGGCAAGTACTGAAATCGTTGTGGCCTTTGAAAATGAATGGACGAAGACTGTACTTTTCATCTTGAAGTGAAAAAAACCATGTTATTTAAGATTAGCAAGTCAAAGAGTTACACTGGTAGTAGTGCGACATTGAGAACCTCTCCAATCAAATAGTGCCAATGCTACCGCCCCGCTATTGATAGTTGATAGCTCTCATAGATTTGAGCTGGTAGGACAATTCTTTGTTTATTTTCTTTCAAAACGCGTGATTTCTCAGCAGATACTTGATTTGAAGATAATTAATACTGATACTACTCGGTGATGAATGTAGTATCATTTACTATCTATAGGAAAGATCTACTTTGTAGCTCTATAGTATCGTTGTTAATTTGTGATGCTTTGTTTCAACTGGGATGTTGATGTCCTCAATCTGAACTGAAGACCTAGGTTTATAATTCTGCAGGTTCGGTATGGTGAAATAATATCTGATTCAGCTTATTTAGATAAAGTCTTGGATGAAGGCGCTAGTAGAGCGTCAGAAGTAGCAGATACTACTCTTAATAATGTATACCAGGCAATGGGATTCCTGCGAAGATGAGAAACAGTTGGTATCATCCAAAAGCGTCTATAAGACAACAAACTGGAGTTATTAAACATCTGGAGCATATTTTGACAGCAATTTGTTGAGTAGACTCATAATCAGGTGTCTTCTAGCATGACTTGTAAACGAGGGTTACAATTGGTAGAATTGCCTCACGTTTTTCTTCGATTTCTCCAACCATTTAAGAGTCCTCGTTGAGCTGATTTTGTAAGTCCAATTTCATGGAAGTTGGTAAATTTTTATTTTCTGTTATCTCATTGTTGTTTTCCTTTATTCTGCAACTTGAATTTGATATAGGTTCACTTTCTTTTTACTTCCTCGTCTAATGTGAAATGCATGTTCACATGATTGCTATATGGCTGAACTAGGAGTTCAAGGAATTCTTATCTACATTGCATGATTTGAGCAAACAAATTTTCGCAATGATGGAATTGCATATATTTTCACTAATCGTTGGATCATGAGAAGAATCACAACTTAAATTAGTATAAATTGCACTAAGCATGTACTCAACCAAAATCTTAAATATTGAGACGGTAACTCTTTTTTTAATATTTAAATTAATTTTTTATATCCATTCTAATAAATGATAATGGTGAATTTTATCCACAAGTAGAGCTTCTGAAGACTTTAGACTTAATATTCTTTTGCTCAATAGCTACCAAATACATTGTATATCTTCTTAAACTACGTTCAATTATATTGAAATTTGTAGTAACTTACTCTCAATTTTATACAATTTTACTGTAAAAGCTAAGCATGAATATGTGGACAAAGTAAGACTCGCGAACTATCTCAAGGAATTAAAAAAATATACAGAAAAAGGGAAAGGATGCCACAAAATGATGATATACAAACGTGCCAGATGAGGCTTTTCCCTTTAATCACCTGGCATCTAACCTTGTAACAGTGACTTGGTTTACAGAGAAAGACTCGTCTTGCCTTCCTGAAGATGAATCAGTTTCAAAAGGACTCCTACCAAGGCAGAACCCTGGAGTTCTAGGCTGAGGCATTGTTGCAGTTTCACTGCTTAACATTAAGACCACAGACGACATTGTTGGCCTATCTTCCGCACGTTCTTGAACACACAGGAGACCTACTTGTAAGCATCTTAAGACTTCAAAGGATGAATATGACATCCCAACTGATGTGTCTAACAATTCTATTCCGTTTCCTTCTTTCCACAGCTTCCATGCCTGCGGCATTGTGATTACGGTTTCTTGGTCATTAGAAAATCAGTTTTGCGTAAAAGTGAATTGGAACCAAATATAAATAAGAGACAGAAACAAGGAATCCTATGCAAATTCTTAATTAAATGGACGTCATAAGCTAAGACAGACTTACATGACCTAGAAGATTAAGCTCAGTGTTTGGATGATAAAATCCTCGGTTCTTTTTGCCGCTTACAATCTCCATCACCAGAACACCAAAACTGAAAACATCTGATTTCACGGAGAAGATTCCATCCATTGCATACTCTGGAGACATATAACCGCTGCACATAAACATTAAGACAAAAGAATCAATTAGCGAAAGGGAAATTGTTTTCTTAACCTGCAAACAAGTAGTAATTCAACATTTATACTTACTATGTTCCCACTACTCTCCTGGTGTTTGCTTCTGTTTCATCTCTACCAAATAATCTAGCCATGCCAAAGTCTGATATCTTAGGATTCCATTCTTCATCAAGCAGAATGTTGCTTGCTTTGAGGTCCCTATGGATAATTCTAAATCTGGAATCCTGGTGCAGATATACAAGTCCTCTAGCAATCCCACAGATGATATTAAAGCGCCTTTGCCAATTCAGTGACGAGCTTCTTCCTTTACCTGCAACAGCAAGTCAACCAACATGAGTGCCTTGAAGTCAACTGCAAACATTGTCCATAAAGGAAAAAAAGAATAACTAAGCATGTAAAAGAGATTGAAAGAGAATAACTGAATAAAGCAGAATCCAAGCTTCTGTTTTCCATGTACTCGTAAATGAGCATCTTCTCGTCCATGTCACTGCAGCATCCAACAAGTCGAACCAGATTCCTGTGTTGAAGCCTTGCAATAAGCCTAACCTCATTCTTGAACTCCTCAGCTCCCTGAACAGAGTTCTTCGAGAGCCTCTTTACTGCTATGTTTTGGCCTTCCACTAGTTTACCCTGGCATTGACAGGGTTACTTTTGTCAGGATCGCACAAGTAAAGGGGGCCACTACTCAGGATATGCATGGCTTCTAGGTTTGCTTGTTTTAGTGGTTACATATGCATATATTTTCTAGGGTCTGCTCTAAGATCAAGGAATTTACCTTGTAAACAGAACCAAAACCACCCTGCCCTATTTTATTTTCTGCAGAGAAGTTGTCCGTTGCCATCACCAAAGTGACAAAGTCGAAGAGTGGTAGTTCCAGTTCATCTGTACTTTTTTCACCTGAGTAGTCCCTTTTGCTTGAGACAACCACATCATTTAACATAAAGTCCTGGCTTCTCTCCAGAGGTCCTGATTTTAGGGACAGCAAGCCATTTACTTTTAATACAGCCAAATAGAAACTAACTCCACACACCTGTGAATAAATTTGTCGATCTTACCTTTCTGTTCTCTGCTCTGTTTACATGTATTTAACAATTTTTTCCTCTTCCATATAAAAAATCCACTTAAAGCTATTAGCAAAATTCCAGCGCCAACTGAAATGCCAATAATGAGAGCACCTACATGACCGCCGTTACCTAATAAAAAGGAATTGGAGATGGTGCTTAGTCATGTCCAACAAGGCAAAAAGAATAAGTGCAAGTTTTTTAATATTCAACATGGTGGATAGAATACAATTATACAAATATTAGTTTATATTATGATTTGTGGTTAGTCCTGTTATAAATTCAGACTTCAGGGGTATTTTAAAAGAAAAAAACAACAATTGATGGTGAAAGTTTTACAAACTTGGGTCCTCATAAATGAAAATGAAAATGAAAATTTGCCCACCTGGTTAAGGCAAATTAGACTAAATTGCTTCAGTCCATGACAAGTAACAGGGATTGTCAATTTCAGGTAAACATGATCCACAGAACCTACCATGAGGTTTGTCAATTTCAGGGTCATTAAAATAAAAGCTGCATATTAAGTGCTTTCAACCAATATTCTCCTTTTGAAAGCACACGTGGATTGACAAAAGCAGATGGGAATGAATGATTTTAAATTCAACTTTGGCTGGACATACACCTAACTCAACTACATCTCACCCCACATTTGTGTCCCAACTCCCAGGTCCATCCAAATCCAGGCCAAGTTCTGTATGCAACTCATAAGCTGAAAGCAATCACAAAATATGGATGATGCAAACAAGAACAATTACTAGGCAAACACGAGAAGGATTCCAACAACATAAAGCTAATTTAAACCTAGACTTCTCAGCCCCATATCTCAACCCTGCCAAAAGTTTAAATTAACATAATATGACATTCTCTTTCTAGAAGGAAGGATAATCGTGCGATTTTTGATGGGTCCATGGAATTACAATCCCGCCTACTATCCTCATTATTGTAGTTTTAGTCCCCAAAGAGAACCTAGACTGGCGCATCAAGTCAAATTTGCCGCCCCATTCTAAAGAACCAACTTTTGACCAATAGAAAAGCATTTACGTTAACTGACCGCCCCTCCTCCCTCTGTGAGGCCGTCACGCCATGGGAATTGGGGTGGAGGTGGGGTCACCCAGGCTGCGAGCGAGAACGGAGATTTTCACATCGTTCGGAATTCGAACCAGCGAAGCGCCCAGCCAGAGGAATCCCGTTCCCATCTCATGTGTGCACGGTATGTATCCCTCGCGTGATATGTTAAAGCAAGACGTGGGTCCCAACTCTATCTAGGTTCTAGGAAGCTTTGTAAGCTTTTCCCAATGGGTCGATATGGAAATTCAAGTTTTGACAAACTTTCACGCGTGAAATTATAATTTTCAATAAATAAAATCACCTACTACGTGCAGACCGCCAAATGCAAGTTAGGTGAGGCAGACAACTACCACTTTACCTTTCATTATATAGCCTCTGAAAAATGTGCAAAAACTTGAAATGACTCTCAGGTTGCTGAAACACTAATGGCGGCAAAACTTGAGCTCCTAATTAACCTACTCGAAATTGTCTCTAATTTTTATAAAATTAAACAAGAACATAACTGAAAATTTTGTGTACTTACCTATATCAGATGCTGCCAATCTAACGAAGAGATCTTGACCCCCTTCCGCATACTGCCTCATATCCAATAGCTCACCAACCCAAATCACACAGCCTGAACCTCCATTGGTTATGTTGTAGTTAGCATAAGCCATGCAAGAACAATTCCTCAAACACAACAATTCACAATCTGTAAGACTCATGTTCCTATCCACAAACGTCCTTGTGCTCTCCGGCACCTTCATGTTTGCTAGGTGCAAGAATTTATCCTCCATGCATTGCAAATTCGTCTTCCTCACACACCCACCTGATCCATCTCTCAGATTCCATGCCTGTGGATTACTAGGCTCGAACCCTCTCATGCATTTGCAAACTGGGGAAGCATTTGAATCGCATATACCGTAAGCACCACACGCACGGTAGTCGTCGCACTGGTCTTTAGGCGCATACCAAAACAGGTTCCACACTCGATTATCTGGAATCCAAATTCTTCTCTCAAGAACGCCAGAAGGAGTAACAATTAACCTTGAATAGAGGGACTTGCTTGATATGTGAAAAGAGTAATACACCTCATCTTGATTAGTAATAAAATCGAAGCTGATATGGTCAACTGGCTCCATTTCTGGTACCCCACTAAATCTTTCTCCATTCCATGGTCCACTACGATACTTTCTCATATTCTTGTTCAATAAGAACGCTTCTGGGAATCCATGGTAGTCTAACTTGAAAGCAAAACCACCTGTAGCAGGATCATTTATGCTCCCCCAAGAACTTATGTACCGTTGAAATCCTGCGTTTAGATCCCATCCTAGCTTCATGTCTGGCAACAAAGTGTCGGTGGGATAATCGAAACTTTGCCACAGGTAACGATCACTTTCACTTTCTTCTCTTAAGACGAGGTTTCCTGTGTCCAGCAACTGAATTACTGGATTACTAGCGTTGGTGGTTTGGTTTGACGACCATACGACATTCTCGCCCGGGTCAAGAAGAACAATGTTTTGGTTGGAGATCTTGACTGTTGCAGAGGAATTTGCAAGAGGTTTGTCTCTGTTAGCAACCCAGACCACGGTCTGATCAGGAATGTCCTTGTACCATATACCCACGTACCATTTCCCAGAATTAAGGGGAGTGAAGAACCCAAACTCAAAAATCTGACTTGAAGAGAGGATAGTTTGGCCATTGATGAGAGATTGAGAAGCAGATAATGTGTCCGCAGCGAAAGCAGAACAAGAGAAGAAAGAAAGGAAAGTGAGGACAAAAAAGATGGTGAAGCCTTTCATTCTTCAGTAAGTATTTGAGGATTTCGACGATGATGTTCTCGATCAGATTCAAGGTACTTGGGGCTCGGTACTGTTTGGGTTTCTTCTTGTTTTTGAAGACACCATTCGTTGTATGATAGGCATATAGGAAAGGAGAGCTAGTTGACCCTTAAACAATGTTTTAGAGCCGTGGTCATCTCTGTTTCACCTTTGAATGTGGCCTTCTCCGTGTCCTTTACCAAATAATAACTGGCCTGTATAAAGTAGTGTGGATGGGAATGGGACAAAGTTGGGCTAAAACTGCAATTAAAAATAATATGTGTTCTTGGATTTGTCCTTTAGTGTAAAGAAAAGGGGGCAGGTGTAAAGAAAAGGGGGCAGGAAAATAGGAACCGAAGTTAGGAGTCCAGATCTTCTGTTTAATATTATGGTGTTTTATTGTGTTTAATAAATCTCAACTATTTATTTATGTGACCTCTGCATGAGTCCCGCAAAATAAATAGCTAAAATTTCATGAAATAAAATAAGACAAAGTAATATTGGACAGAAAATCTGAATTCTGAAAGTAAGGCTCTCCACAGTGATTAGATTCATTTACATCACCTTACAGCTATTTCTTACATTCCGTCAAGGTACATGGTTAGGCTTTCGAGCAATAAAGGCTCCAAACATTTTGAAACAGTAGTCTTATAATGAGACATGTGTCAAAATCAAAATTTTTAACGCTTTCTACGTCACTATTTTAAGTTAATTATGGATTACAGGCATATAGTTAAACTAAAGAGTTAAAACATGTTTAACTTCAAACCAAAAAAGATTAGGGTTCAAATTTGGTTAAATAAGCTAAACAGTAACGAATTAGACAAAAGCATTGAGTGATGAGTCTAAATCTTATGTTCAGTTTTATGATATCTTATTCTGTCCTATGAATCTCAACCATTCATTTACGTGGGCTTCATGTAGGTCCCGCATAAATAAACGCGAGACTCGCATAAATAAATAGCTGAAATTTATAGGACAGAATAAGACACCATAAAATAGATAAAGAATCTTGTCCCTTGAGTTATAGAATGTATTCATAATTACATAGCTACAGCTAATGATGGCTTATCATTCCTACTAATAATTATACGGTCATCAACTTAAATCAGGCAACATTCTTGTACTTAAAATAGTTCTTAAAGGGGACTATAACTCCTATAACAATAGCGGTACAACCAAGCTATTATAAGTGAAAAATAATAGCTTCTTGTCTCCTACGAAGATATCAACTTTTTGCATTATCAGAGATGTTTTGTCTTGAGTTCCTAAAGTTTGGGAGCTTATGTAGGGCTTATATTATGCCAATTATCACACCAAAACTAAGTGATTTTTCTATCTCCAGTTTTGGATTTAATAAATCTACTTATCTAGTCTCTCAAAGCTAGCATATGCTTGACTGTCCACAATGTGTTTTATCCTGGTTTAATCTTCCAAATCCTTTAATTCTTGAGAAAGTATGAATTCATGGTGACGGATCCAGGATTTTAGTCTTGGAAGGGCAAGAACTTAAACCACAAATTTTTTGTATGGGCAAAGAACTATATATATGTATATATTCTTAAAAAATTTTAGTCTTGGGGGGCTATAGCCCCTGCCAGCCCCCCTGGATCCGTCACTGAATTCATCTACATGACCCATAGGGATTCTTTATCTGTTAGTAGCTTCAATTCTATAAGTAGATAAAGGTGAGAAGTCTAATAAACAAACATATACTATTAACAATAGCTTAGATTAGTTAAAGTCTTCTAGTATAATTCAAATTTTTGTTTTACCAATTTTTTAGCTCCTTTTGTAATTGGTCTATAATAGGTTGAAAATCATTGTCTCTAAATCTCTTTACGGTAATAGGTATGCCTAGAGACTTAGTAGGCATCTAGACTTGCTTGAACACTGTTAAAACTACTATTTGCTCACCTAACATTAAGGCACCAAAGATATGAAGAAGTATCTTTTAGCATTGTTAATTGAGAGATCGAGTATATCATGAAGGAATTTAGGAAATTGGTTAAGGCCATAATTAATTCTTTGTTCACTCCCCAAAGTAGAAACAAATCATATGCAAAAAAAAGTTTAAAGATCATAAGTTTCTTACGTTTATAGCAGAACTTAGAACTTAAACAACCTTGTATGGTTCACATTATCTGCAATAATTTGAGTTAAAACTTTTAATACATAGAGAGAATAAGGTGGTTAAGGGTCATCTTGTCTATGGCCTTGTACTCACCTGGGGTGCTTTACAGGTTCCTCATTAACTAATACACTGAATGAGGTAGTGGATATACATTGTTTGATCCATGTTCTAAAAAGAGATTGAAATTCCTAAACCTCTATAATACTTAGGAAAAAATTCCAACTGATTAAGTCGAATGCTTTGCGGAAATCAATCTTCAATGAACAACTTTGAAACTTTTTTTTATGGTAATTTTTGAATATCTCTTAAGTTATGAGGATGTTATTTCTAAAACTTTTGCATAGTATGAATGCTCCCTAGTTCAAGTTAATAATCTCACTTAAGATTAGTTTTAACTCTTCAAATTAGAGTATAGATATTAATATATGAATACATTGTAACAAGAGATTGGCTTAAAATTAGTGAGGTTTGAGGCATTAGGGATCTTAGAAATTACGCAAATGTATTCATCTTTTAGAGCATGATGCTTTTCCTAAAAGAATTTTAAGACAAAATCTCAATAATTGTTTCCCCTATGAGATTCCATTATTTTTAAAGAAGTTATTGAATCCATTTAAGACTGGGTACTTTATTAACTCCAATTATGAAATACATGTTTTGATCTCCAATTTAGTGATTGGTGCAATGATCTTTGATCTACAATATTTAGACATCAATATAATTATTAAAGTTTCTATTTCCTCCTTCCTGAGAGTTTCGTTTCTAGGGTTAGCATACAACTGCTCTTGGATATGAGATAAATGTTTGAGAGCTTCCCTTTTAGAAACCTCCAAATTAGAGAATTTACTTTTTTTTTAGATTTTAGCTCCATGTTAATGGATTGTAGCTTCTTCATACATATAAATTCTTAAAAACATCTAACTTGAGCGTTAAGGCGACTTTTTACAACTTCTTTGTACCTTTTAGATCTTTAGAAGGTGATTATTGAAATTAAATGGATCAAATTTTTGGTTAAAGTTGGTAGACAAGATTTCTATAAAGGAGTGATTAGAGTGAAGAGGGTATTGAAATATGCCTAATTATTTGGCAAGGAGGAAAGCTAACTCACATTTGTGAAGGCCCTATCTAATTTTGTTAACTTAGAATTCTATTCTCTAGGTTTTCAAACCCCAATTATATCACTCATAATCAATTTTGGTAAAATCTCTCCCTGAAACACTTAAATTCTAGGTTGATCATTTACCAATCTCTCCTTGACACGCTTACATTCTAGGTTGATCATTTACCAATCTCTCCCACACTTATTCTTTCAATGTTATTGCATATAATCAATTTGATCAAGGCTCCAGCACAATATGAACATATTTTGTAATGTAAGAAATTGGGAACAAATCATTCAATGAGCCTGTGAATGGATCAAAAAGCTAGCAAATGATCTTACGTTATTTCAAACAGCTTTCTCATATTGTGTTTACATCATTTAGTGAGAAAGGAATAATTGAGTCCACAACAAACTTGAGTTAGACAAATATGTGCTAATATAGAAGCTGTTTTATTAGATAAGGGAATTTTTTTCATTTGAAAAATGAAATATTCATTAACTAAAAATTTTAAGAGTGTAAGAGTATAAACTCCATCTTCTTCTCAATGTTGCAATCATTCTCTCTTAAACTTGAATTTGTAAAATTTCCCTTGTCCAAGAACAAACCTTGTGAGTTGACTCATATTTGTCCCTTTTAGAGTTGTTGAACAACCTCGTATTCCTTTCTCTCCAAGTGGAATAAACTGAGCAAGTTATAACTAGACTAATATCAAGATGATCTCCTCTCTTCATTCTATAAAGCTTATCATCCTATGCAAGTATGTCAAGCCACTCCTGGTGAGGACAATGCAACCCCATCATATGTAACATCCTACTCCAAATATACCTTGTATATTCACATTAAAAGAACAAATGGTTAATAGACTCAGTGTTCACATTATAGAACATAATTGATATATATGACTCCATTCAACTTATCCTTAGTCTTCAGTCTATATCTTGGGACAAACCAAGTAACAAATGGTGCCTTAGGGGTTTAAGCTCCTTTCCAAATTATGTTGAACCAGTTAACTTTGAGCTGCTGTTGAGTAATGGCTTTAATGTAACTTTGATTAGTAAATCCTCCTCTTTTGTTAGGCAACTAGTGTATATTATCTTCTTATGAAGAGTTAGGGAAATAGTCTGACAGGTATGATCTAACTCTATCACCACCTATGAAATCAATAAACCAATTGCTATGTTGAATGATCACTTTAACCCGAGATTGAATAGGTATTCTGGTGATAAAGGATGAAACCTCCTCTCTTAGGATTAAAGGGCTTTACAAAGTCTAATTATCAAACCAAAACCAGTTTGAGTGACCATTCTGTAGTACCAATGTAAGGATGGCTTGAAACTTAAACTAGCTAATGGGATATTTTCAAAATTCCTTACAAGCTATTCAAAGTAGAAACCCTAGTTAAAGCTACTGCTTTTGTATAGAAGTTTAATTTTCAGCATGTAACCTTCAAATAATTATAGGGTTTTAGACAACCTATATATTTGGAATGCAATTTATTTAACTTCTAAAAAAATTGGCTTTAATAAATAAGCATTTGTTTAGAGGTTGGATTTAAAGTTATTTACTAAAATTTGTACGTAAATATATTTTAAGCTATATATAAGGTACATGAGACCGAGTAAAACAACTTCCGAATATTAGCAAAATCATTATTAAATTTTTCTTCAAAAGAATCACTATTAAATTATATTTAAAATTTTATATTTTTATTAAATTTTACAATATTCGTTATAATTATTAAAAGTAACAATTAGTGTATGAAAAATTGTTACAAAATTAACTTTTTGTTAACCTTCTAGTTATTGGTATTGACGTGATGTGACTTGAGTAGATGATCAAATGAGAAATAAGTGTTTAGTGACAAAAACAGTTATATTAATTTTATTAAAAATTTAGAAACTAAATTATTCATGTCCATAAAAATTAGGTCAAAAGTTTGACTTGAATAATAAAATATGAAGAATTTTGAGGAACAGGTTGTCAATAGTTTTCAAATATCGGAAGTTTTAGAAATTTCTAGAAAGCAATCTCTAGGATATTTAAAGCTAGTGATTTAAGTTGTACATTTGAGAGCTGGGCCATTTTTTGTTGGAAGTTTAAAACTTTCACAAAGCAATAACGAGGAAGTCTGCATATTGTATTGTTTGTGGAGATTGAGTTTGAAACTTTGGCGTGTGAGTGCTGGTTTTCAAATTTCAAGTATAATTTGTTTTTTTTGAAAAAATTAATAGAGTATACAAATTGAAACATCTTTCAGAGTTATACTCCCTTGCTTAAACCAACCGACGACTATTAACATCATGCTTATCAAAACGACTTTACATCTGAGGCCCCACATTAACAACACGACAATAATTTTAGATTGATGAAGGTTCTGGGTTAAAAAAGTAAATTTTCATCTCCTCTGCTATTCGGTGCCCGTCATCTTCCCCAATTAATTAAGGTTATTTTTTTTCAGTGATGATGGAGCCATGGAGGTCTTGTTCTGCAGCCAATACTCGTAACTGAGACATTTCTGTTTGATTCATCGTAAGTCTAATTATTAGTATTGCTGGATTATAAAAATAAAAAGCGGTAGATAAAAAACTATCAACTTGTAACATTTTCATAGTTCGGAGAAACCTAATTGGTGTTACCTGTTGGCTTCTTTGGACCTGGCGTAATCGGTCCCTTTTTGATGAGCAGTTCTTTTAGTCGTCATCACCTATTTCTATTATTTTGTCTTATACAGGTCAATTACACCAGGCATCCGGGTGGCAAGGTAGAGTGGGCCCAGGCTACTGGCCTCGACATGCGCAGTTAATTGGATGGTGCAAGCCCCCTACTGGATGGGTTAAGCTAAACACAGACGAAACGTGCAAACAACACCCACTCTTTGCCACAACAGGCGGCATCATACGAGACAGTGGCAGCATTTGGCTAGGAGGCTTCAATCAGAACCTTAGCGCATGCTCACCAGTGACTGCCGAATTATTGGGAATGTATATTGGGCTCACACTCGCCGGAACCTAGGCTATCGTCGGATTGAACTCCAAGTGGACTCGCTTTCGGTGATCAATCTCCTATCGTCTGCGGCTAACCGGGCTAAGGCTCTCAATCCCCTAGTTCAGAGTATTCATGTAATGTTCACTCGAAACTGAACGGTTATCCATCGTCACATTTATCGAGAAAGCAACAGATACGCAGACTGGTTCGCAAACTATGCCACACATTTTGATTTAGGAATCACCACTTTTGTAAACCAACCTATTGGATGCCACCCGTTCCTCATTGTGGATATGTCAGGGATTCTGTATCCCTCGACTTGTAGTGTAAATTGTTTTCGATTCTCCCCCCTTTATAAAAAGAAAAAAAGAGAAACCTGGCGATAGAATTGTAAGTATACGAACTATTTAAAATGATGGTGATATAGGTAATCTTGGCGTGAGTTGTTGAGAACTCCTTTATTATCGGTCTATTATTGTTGGTGGTTCATTCACTGTGTTTGTACATATTATGGAGCCTTTAGTCTGCCCCCTTAATTAGATGCAACTTTGAGCATTTAATTTATTCAAAATAACATCTACAATGAAGACCGACGGACCCCCTTTAGCTGTGGTTTTCATAACGTTGTCCAGCCTGTCTAAACTGTAGTGATTCGACGAGGAATTGACTTTTGGCACCAAGTTTAGTGCGGGTAGGTAATTGCTCAAAAGTTTTATTTCTTGGCATCATCTCTTGATGACCTCAGCTTGTGGTGTGTGCGCTGGTCGGAGAAAGTTAGGGTAGCGTAATTAAGTATTGAGCAAAGCAAATAACCCATCTCTTAACCGTCAATCGTTGTTAGTTAATTAAAAAGGTTATGAAGTACATACGAATGGCTTCACCTTGGAACTGCCCTTTTAATCTCCCTGCAAGTGCGGACGCTTTCTGTTTCTTACTGTAGAAAATAAATAATAGAGCAAACGTACGGCATTAGTCCGTTTTAAAAAATAGCAATGCTCAACATTCGACAAATGACAGTACAGTCCAATAGAAAATAGATTGACTATCTTGTAGTTTTAAATATTTCATATTTTAATTATAATAAAACTAAATTTTATTAAAAACTCATGGCCTATTTTATAATTTTAAAAAATATCATATAATATTAACAAGTAGCAATAGTAAATTATGCTAGTTGGTATAACTTTCTTTAAAATTCTGTTTCTATACTTAATTCTCATTTACTGCTTTTATTCTTTAAACAATATATTTTATATTTTCAATTTAATACTTTTAATCTTTTCAATTTTCTTATTTATTTTAGATATATAAAATATACATGTAAAATATTATTGAGGGCTAACTTTCATTTTTTATTTTTTAAAATATTATTTTTAAAATGTATTTATATTTTTTTGTTGAAATATAAAAGTGGGAGTTTGTTCCACATTAGGAAAAAAAGAGAAAAGAAGACCAACATATAAGTCTAGTGGGCTACTTCATCTATTACCAATTAGTTTTAGGATGGAACCTCATTTAGACTTGTACGTAGTCTAACTTTCCTTCTCGTGTGTGTCCGTAGGTTCATCGTAAAATTCTAACATTTTATGACATATGAAGCAAATCTAATTTTATTTGCATGGTAGGGAGAATTTTGATCATTTGACTAAGCTAACGATCTAGTTTTCTAATTAACGACTAAGTAGGCATCAAACAGGTCCATAGACCCATCCATCCTAGTTTTAAATATTAGATGACGTATCCATAAGTTGAATGCTTGAGCGAAAACTGAGACTGAATAAAGTACATCCGGACTTTGGGCAATTACGTTACCATAATTTAATGTGTCACTATGAATTGGATTCTCTGGTTGGAATCGGCTAATTGCTTGGTTGGTTAATGGGTCATTTTCGTAGTGACATAAACCTAATTGAAATTGGATCCCGCCAAGCCGCTTTTTAAGTTTAACGTTCAATGATGAAGACTATGACACCATTAAGTTTTTCTTTATAAAGACAAATTGCATCATTATCAATAAAATTGGAACGATACAGAGAAGATTAGCATGACCCCTGCGCAGACACGCATAAAAGTTAATATATACTCCCTCCGATTCATAATAAGAGTCGTTTTAGAGGAATGCACGTTTATTAAGAAAGTTAATGAAATATCTTATA
>JANKOD010000002.1:26527805-26550955 GCA_026284645.1 Erythroxylum acuminatum
AGGATTGAACCACGGTTTGATCTTAAGCAGCTCCCTAACAGAGCGATCACTTCCTCCCGTTACCGGGAGTCGAACCTAGGACCTTGGACCAATTGACCCTGTTAGTTTGCCACCCAAGCTACCCGTGCGGGCATCAACATTGTTCTAGTTTGATAACTGGAGTGATTTGAGCCTTTTAAACAGCAGGAATAAACTTAGACACATGATTACCAGGATTCTTTTTCAAGCAAGAGTTAGCTGAATCTTACACAATGGAACCTGGAATTTCAATTTCCGAGCGGCTGATAGCTTTGATAATTTGTTACCTAGCAATCCACTTACAGGCGAGGAAGATAAGATAATCTAGTTACACACAAACTCCGGGGAATTTTCCAACAGTTCCTGCTATACGTCCCAAGGTCCGTTGGTATGAGCTAATACGGAAGAAATCTTTATCCCCCAAAGCAGCTTTTATAAGTTGGCTTGTAATGAAAGATAGGCTCAAAACAATAGCTAGATGGTATGGCATTACAAACAACTTGGATACCGGATGCTGTTTATATGAAAGGATAGTAAACCTCGGAATCATTTATTTTTACAATATAGGGTTTCACAGGATATCTAGGATAGGGTCTAAAATATATTACAAGTTCATTGTCCTCAGGATGAATAGATGAACATCATACATTGGACCATCAACATGATGAGCAAGCTGAGGATAAATGGAGTAGCTCTTAAGACTTCATTTTGTTGTGGAATTTACACAATCTGGATGCAATTTATACAATCTAGAATTAAAGAAATTGCAAGTTGCATACAAGAAAGGAGATGGATACACAAAAGCTGGCAAACACAACAATTCACTAGGTTAGAGAACTTTTTATAGCCAATGAAAATCAGATTAAGCTAAATCTATGCATAAGGAGTCGTTGGAATTTATAAAGCCCTTATTATACTACAAGAAAAAAAAGGTTTTTGCGACGAAAATTACTGAAAAAATAAAGCTTTTCTGTTGGGAAACAAATTTAACGACGGAAATAACGGAAAGAAAAGTCAGAGAAACGATTGTTGGTAAATTTAATGACGGAAGCTTGTGTATTAGACGGTATCATTAGCAACGAAATTTTGGATTTTTGTTGGTAAGTTAAAGAAAATTTACCAACGGATTTATAGAATCTCGTCACTACCTTATGGAAGGAATCCCATTATTTCGTCGATGAATTTGCCAATGGTAAATTGTATGTCCATCGCTAAAGTTACCGACGGATATATATGTTTCCGTCGCTAAATTTACCGACGGAAACATTAACCATCGCTAAATTTAACCGACGGAGTGATATATTCAGTCGATAACTTACGGAAAGATTTATTTATTCTGTAGCTAATTAGCGATGAAATGGTATTTTCCATCAGTAATGTATTGACGAAAGTTATCGTCCCGTCGCTAATTGGCATCGAAATATTGAAGTTATGTCAGGACATTCAACTTTGATAAATTTCTACTCCCATTTCTCACTTCCTACCCAAGTTTTTTGTTCATAATATTATGGTTTTTTGTATATTTAATTTCTATAAATAACATAACATTAATTGATAAATATCAGTAAATATTATCCTGATTGTTAATATAATAAAAAATTAAAATGTACACGAATAAGTAATCATTGTAATTAATTGTAAATTAAGAATTTGTACAAAAACTTAAGTGTAGCAAAACGTCAAATACATTCACTTGTACATGCGATGAAGGTGAATGCTTTGACTGTTGTGATGAGGTATTGTCCCTCCTCTTCAATTGATCCATCTTATTATAGAGTTAGGCTATGTACTCCATCAATTGTTGCAACTGAGTTGCCAGCCTCTCCACTGCGCTCTCAAGCTGGAGGACTCTCTTGTTTGATGCAAACCGCCTACTAGATCCAGCTGTAGTGGATGTGGAAGATTGCGAATAACATATAACAAAAAATGAACCTAAGCCGAAAATCCTTCCACGGTAGTACCTACCACCCACTGCATCAAGATACACCTGACTCTCATCAACTGTTTCAGAGTTTTGAGACTATCGTTCAATGCTTTCTTGTATTTGGTCTTATCATTATAATTGTTTATGTTAATAAGTGATACTTTTAAAGAAATAATATTAAATTATAAACTTTACACACATGATCTTGTCTACATCGGGTGTTGATGAAGGTCACACCATCATGCTTCTTATTGTGAGTGTGCAAAAAGAGCTGGCATGGTGAAGGCTTCCTGCCTATAGGCTTTTCCTGCATTAGAATAAAATTTATAGGTGAACTACAATTTACAAAAATTTTGGTAGAATTTCCTCTATTTTTATGATATTTACCTATTGTTAGAAAAAATTTTAACTCAACGACACAACCATTAATGACACCAAACACTTATAACATTATTATTCTCCATAATGCACATATATTTTCATTTTAAATTTCATTTATCAAATTACATTGAAATCAAATTTCATTAATCAAAGTACAAAAATCAAGATATATCTGTAAAGTTTTGATGCTTACAAGTTTAAGTGCATGCTCCTGGTGGGTCAAAGATCCTCCAGTATATATGGGTAGACTCTCTCCTACTGATCCTCCACGTCTGTTGGCAAAATTGTGCTCTGAAATGGAATACTACTGCCAATGTATCCATATTTCTTCAGATATATATGGTGGTTAAACACCATTCTTGTGTATTGAAGCAAGAAAGTCTCTATAATGTGTACGAGCTCACCTCTCCCATACATTATAAATTACAACATCAAAATTTGGATCCCAAAAAAATTCTTTCTGAAAAAAAAGAAAAACATACTATAAATACTTATAAACAACAATATTTATCTAATTAATGTATAAAAATAGATAAAATAAAAATGATTAAAGAACATATTTTTTTAACCTTAAACTCCTGATAATAAAAATCCTTTTTTGACTTACAGACATTTTTGCATATATAACCCCCAAAATATATCCGCTCTGTGAACTTAGAGGAGATATTTCTTGAGCACGTTCCAGACGGAACCAACCTAATATATAAGTTATTTTAGATAATTTTCCAATTAAAATGTATAACTTCAGTATAAACCTATGATGTTATAATGTATTAATTTTTTTTAGAAATTTACTTACAAATTGTTGAAAATTGTGATCTACGTTCTTCCATCAACTCCCTTAGCCCCATGGTAATGGTCGCCTTGCTTCATCTGCAACGTTTACCCCTTATATCTCTGTCAGTATAGGGGTGGTGGATGGTGTAGGGTTGTTGGATGGAGTAGTAGGGCTGCTGGATGGTATAACAGCAGGTATAGAAGGTGATGCTTCTTTTGGATGTGCAGTAGCATCTGCAGAATGTGATGCTTCACCTAGAAATGCACTAGCTTCTCCAAATCTTTGTAACCTGAACCTTGGCCGCATCATATCTTGTTTTCACTTTAGTGGCATATTTTAAACCTAAAATTCGCTTTTTATTGAACTTTCCAGTAATAGAATAATATAAATTCAATATATGACTATATATTGTTGATGCAATAATAGATTTATTCATATAATATTCTATTACAAACACAAATTAATCACTATCAACACTTAATTGTAAATCAAAATCATCATCATCTTCTTTTTTCGAAGAATTAAAATCAAACTTATGCTCCTCTTTAGATCTGTCACCCTCCTTATCCCCTCCATATGAAATTTCAACATATTCGTTATTTGGATCGTTCAAAGGTTCATTCTCGTCATATATTACATAAGTATTTATTTCATAAACATCTTCCTCAAAACAATTCACTTTCAATTATCTTATTTTCTCCTTTTCCATGTAATTCAAAAACACCTTTAGGTTTTACTTTGCAAACAGCCAACCAATCTGATTTATCTCATCGTAAGCTGGGAAAGGAACATAATACACCTAGATCACTTGCATCTCTAACTCGAAAGGTTCAAATTGTCTAAATCTTCTTTGCTGGTTGATATCAACTAGATTGTATCTACTGTGCACTTTTGTTCCAACATTAGGAGTTGGATCAAACCATTCACACTTAAATATCACAATTCGTTTTATTGGCAATGTAGAGTACTTAATTTCAAGTATCTCAATAATTTTACCATAGTAATACATCAATTCTCCCTATATGCAAACCCCACTATTTACTGTTGCCATTCTATAACCATGATATTATGTATAAAATTTGTATTCATTAACAAAATACGTTGGCTACGATTTAACAGTTCTCAAAGGTCCTTTCGTAAGATCACATATGAACTTGTTCTCTATTGGATTTTTTTAGGCTTACATAAATTTTTTTTTCATATTAAATAATATAGTGTCATTAATCACTTTGATATGATAATTCAACCATTTCAATTATTACAAGTGAAATTTACATATTTCTTAAATCATCGATGAAAGTGTCTTTCAACTTCTTTATTGATATCATCCTGTATTGTTTTGGGCATTAGCTTGCGTAACCATTGCTCTTATAATCTAAAAGCATTATTATGTATTCTAGTTATGAACAACAGTAACTTTAGAAACTCAAATAATCTATTTCAAAATCAACTTAAACTTGCTGCACGAAAGGATGAACCTCTTGACAATTCATTAAAATATAACCATGGCCAACCTCTTTTTCTTCTACTGTTAGCATTCTTCTTGTTGAACGTCTATATATTCATCCTGGATATGTGAAAATGGATAAGTTACCATCAATATTGCCTGTTTATCCCCTATCAAGGAACTTTGCTTTCTGTTGTGTGAACATGCGACTCAAAATAATCTGAACAAAATGTTCTTACTTCCTCTACTAAATAAGCATCACATACCGAACCTTCAAATGTAGCCTTATTTTTGACATTTTTGTTCAAGTGATGCAAATGGCTACATTACAAATAGGGTTATTACAATTTTATGATTAAAACATGCTATAACTTTTATTTAAATATTAACTATAACTTCCTCTTAAATGGATACATCCATCAATATTGAACCGAACCAGCAAGTTTAGCGCCATGTACTAAATATACGGGTAGATGCTCCGTACAGTCAAAGAAGCTCGAAGGGAAAATCCCTTCCAATTTGCACAAGATAACTGGAATTTTCCTTTTTAGTTTTTCCATTTCAGCCATCTTTATTCAGATGATGGTTAAGCTTTGGAAAAATAAACTTAATTCTATTATAGCTTCCCAAACCTTTTTCGGTAGTAACTCCTAAAATGCAATTGGAATTAGCCTTTGCATAAACACATAACAATCATGACTTCTCATCCCAAATAATTTGTACTTCCTCATGTCCACACACCTTGCCAAGTTCGAAACATAACCATTGGGAAACTTTAGATTTTAAAACCATTCATACAAAATTTTCTTTTGTTTTTTATCCAAAGTATAACATGCTTTTGGATGTTTACCGGTGTGAAGATCTTTATCTAACTCATTCCTTCTACAAAAAATTTTCAAATCAGCTCATAATTTTGCAGTGTCTTTTGTCCTCCCTTCAATGTTCATCATACTGTTAAAAAAATTGTCAAATTATTTTTCCAATATGCATCGGATCTAGATTATGACGTATCAAATTACTTTTCCAATATGGCAAATCTCAAAAGATACTTCATTTTCTCCAACCAAATTTTTTACTAATACTTTTATTAACTTCTTCAGCTTTAAGTTCTGTAACTTTCAGCAACCTTAATTCATCAATCTCCTGCAATATCTCTTCACCTACTTTGTGAGGGGGAAGAGGTGTTTTTACCATTCTATTCTTCATGAATTTTTTTATTGCTTCTAAATGGATGATCTAGAGGAAGAAATTTCCTGTGGTTGTCAAACCAAGATTTTTTGGTCCCGTTAGGAAGATAAAATGCATTAAAATCATTGCTATAGTAAGAATAAGTTAATTTTCCTGTTGTGATCCATCTTGATATATGTTTAGTGGTTAATTTGATTGTTTATTGTGTGTTGAGCTTAAAAATTGTGTTAGTTCATAAACATTTGTGTTATAAGTGTTCTTTGGGCGAGAACATGTTTTCGAGCTTAAATTATATATATATGAGGTGTCGTGATGAGTTTGTTAGTGTTTTAGGGCATTCAAAAGAGTTTTAGAGGAGACTCGAACCAAAACACTAGATTATGATCGTGGGGAACCTACCATGATCGAGATAGAAGCACCAACATTGGGCCACGATTGTGCCAAATACGCCACTATCGTGACAGAAGCTCTAACATAGGGCCAAGGTCGTGTGGAATCTACCATGATCATGATAGAGAACAGGTAGACTGGCCACGATCGGCACCAAGGGCTACGATTGTGACCTGTGCATAGACAAACGCGGAGTCACTTTCAGATTCAAGTTTTCGAGGGATGTTTTGGACATTTCGGACCCCAGAAAGGCATTAGGGTTGCTTTAATTGAAAAAGACTATAAAAGGATAATGATATAACCCTAAAAGAGAGCTTACGTTTTCTAGCTACATTTGGAAACCCTAAAGAGAGAGAGAAAGAAGAAGAGGAAGAAGAGGAGGGGTTCCAACGCCGAAGCTTCTCGATATAGGTGATCTCCCGACACCGTTGCTCTCCCGAATGATCTAACCTAAGTTTCATTTCCTCCCCATTTACTTTTTTATTCATTTAAATGTGTTAGATTGAGATGGGTTGTATGGATATGGATTTTGAGTTGTTCATGATTTTATAACTTTTCCTTTGAGATTTTGCCTATTTTTAATTTTAATCTAGTTGATTTGTGTTTACTTGAGTTAGGTGTTGTGATTAATTAATATATTTGCATATTTTGGTAATAAACCGAGAGAGTGAACTGGATAAAAATGATTATATTAGATTAAAGAGTGTTGACCACTCTTTAACACACACTAAGATGCAAATTGACCACTTGCATTAGCCTATCCATTAGCACACAAGATCCATTTAATAAGGTTTTGATAAATGGAGTTCATTGATTAAAACCTTGGACTTAAAGAGTTCTTTAAAGTTCATCATTTGGAAACTTAGTGATTTTTGCTCCCAAAAAAATTTGTTTTGAACTATGATAATCAAAGTTCGTTTTAAGAGGATTTTATCAAATTGATCATTGTTGAGCTTTTAATTTTGTTTCACAAAAATCCAAAATTACTTTTTATACACTTTTCTTTTAATTAGTTCAATTTAGTTAAGTTTTACAAATGACCAAAACCTCACCTTTTATCAATTTAGTTGCATTTCTTGACAATTAGGCTAGCTTAGATCATTTGCACTAGGTTCCGATTAAGTGAGACGACCCAAGGTTGCACTCTATATTGCAATCCTTGGAATTAAATTTTTGATTTGGTTTCCAAGGGATTAACCTAAAGATCAAACGAGTCGATCAGTAATCCTTACTGTTGAGCTCATAGTCCAACTTAAATTGCTAAAAATATGAGTTTAAGCTATTGATGATCATAATCGTCTGCGTGTTCGCATCCATATCCGCCCCAAGCATCTCAGCCTCAGTAACCGCAAAGATTACCTTAAGCATGTAATCCCGCACCGGTTCACCAAGTTTTTGTCTGAGATTATGAAAGGTTTGGATAGCTTTCACTCATGCAAACCTGGTCCTCACACCGAACATCTCATATAGGTAATGGACCATTGCACCAGCAGTTTTCATGCAAGCAATTTGATTTTGCAACATTCCATTGATAGAAGCTAGAATATAGCACTTAGTAGCCTTATCAGCATTCTGCCATCGCTCATGCTGTTGGACTTGCTCAGAAGTTGAATTACCACCCAGAGGTGTAGGCTCATTGTTCGTTAATACCCATGAAATTGGTTTATATTGAAGAACAATGTCAAGGTTATGTCGACATTCATCATAAATGTTTGCCTTCACATAAAAAGGCTAGGTTCATGTCAATCAAAATTAACAAAATAGTGTTTTACCTAATAAGCCTACCGATCTTTGTGAATAGCTTTAATTTTCATGAAAACCTACTTAGGGATAGTTACAATTTTGATTGACTGAATAATTATCAAAGTGTGTGTGCAAATGATAGAGGAAACTTGACATTAAGGTTTTGATCAGTATGTATATTTAATCTGAAGTGCTTAGACACAGGTTTCACAAGTTAATAAGTTAGAATAATTTGAGAGATGATGTTTGTAGTTAAATTTGTTTCGTTAAGTTCAATGCCATTGTACCAGTATTGCATATGTGGGTATGTTGTGTTTTTGTTATTTTGTTTTGCTTTAGGACAAGCAAAAGCTTAAGTGTGGGGATGTTGATAGTTGTAGATTGTATAATGTTTTAGTAGGTAGTTTAGTATGTGTTTAGTGGTTATATTGAATGTTTAGTGTATGTTTAGTTTAGGATTTTGTTATTTAGTTAAATATTTGTGTTTTGAGTGTTTTGCAGGTTAGATCACGTGACTGAGCTTTAAGTTTAAGTGTTTGAGGTGCCTTGATGTGTTTGCTAGTGTTTCAGGGAAAATATCGAAGAACGAAGGAGATTCGAAGGAGACCCAATCCAAAACAGAGGGCCACGATTTTGGCCAATGAGCCACAATCTTAACAGAAAGCCAAATAGGGAGCCACGATCGTTGCCTTTGTGTAGACAAATGTGGACCACCTTCTGGACTTAAGTTTTCAAGAGGTTTTCAGATCTTTTAGACCTAATAAAAGCCCTAGGGTTACTCAAAACAAAAATACTGTAAATAGGAAAAAGATGGGGCCCTAAAAGGGAGCCTCCACTTCTGCCACTTTGGGAAAGCTTCAAAGAAGAGAAGAAGAAAAGAGAGAAAATGAAGAAGAGGATAGAGAAAGTAGGTCTTTCGACACTGTTTCCTTTCTGGGTTATCCGATCCACGTTTCTTTCTTCTTTCCATCTTTATTTTAGTTCATTGAATGCATGAAATGATGATGGATCAGATGATGATGGATCTTGGACTATTGATGATGTTCTAACTTTTCTTTAGGGATTTGAACCGGATTCAATGTTAATATAGTTATTTTTTTGTGTTATTTTGATTGGGTGTTGTGATTTATTGTGAGGCTTGCATGTTTCGGTAATAAACTGAGAGGGTGAACTGAATAAAAATGATTGGATTGGATTAATTAGAGTTAGGTGATTCAATAGACTACACAATTAATCAATTCGGTAATTGTACGAAGATAGATCCCATATGAGACCCAAATGCTTATTAGAGAGCTTAAGAACTAATTAGGGTTAGGGCTGTTGGTAATTGAGAGATTACTCTTTCAGTTCTTAACCTAATTAGAGTTTATTAATTAGGGTTTGTGATTATAACTCGAGAGAGAGTAATCCTCCTTTTGATAGTCTAGAACTTACACCACAGTAACACATAAATGACTAGATTAGCATTGATGATAGGAAAATTCCCCTCTCTCATAATTTGGTAATCTTCTTAGTTGATTTCCATTATGACTTTTGTTTTGCTCAATTTCAATTTCTTTTGTGTTGAATTTACGAATTAAATTCTTGCCAATCTTATTCCCATGCTTACTTTTCTTACAATTTTTGTTTTCATTTTATTAATTTTTTTGAGCCTTAGATAACCTAGAATTAGATTAGTTCACCCTCCTCGTGCAATCCACTCTTCACATGCTACAAATCACGACCCGTGCACTTGTGTTATTTTGAGGGCTATAAATTGTAAAGCTTGCCTACATCAACAAAATGTCATTAATTAAATCAATAACTAATGGTTGATTACTAATATGAATGGAATCCAAATAGAGTAGTCATTAATTTTATGCTCTATGTCTAATCGGAACCTTGTATAATGAAATGATTGAATTATATGAAAAATCATGCACAAAAAGGTTATTCAAAACTACTGTGACATTTATAAATATTTAGGTCGTCGTGATGCATTGTTAGACACCAATCTTGATCTATGATTATAAATTGTTTAATTGGAGAATTAAAGATAAATTAAACAAAGTTTAATTTTCTAATGCTAATTATGAATTATAATTATAATTTATAATCATTACCAATATATTTGGAAACATAATAGATCTCAGATAAAGAATGAGTTGAAGAGAACAAAGATATTTTAATGAAGTTAGACTTGATTGTAAAGTATGAGAAACTTTACGATTAAATATGAGATATTTAATAATATTTAATAAAAAGGATCAATATGAGATATTGGATCTTTTTTTAGCATAATTGGCATTTAATTAAAATTTTTTGTAATTCTAGTTAAAGTTGAAAAAAAATTAGAATTTAATTTCAATTAAATAACTAAAACGTTCAAAACTTATTATAAATAGACTTAAGTTTTAACAGAGCTAACACTTCTTGCTTAACCCTTCTTGTAAGTGTTATAGAATTCTCTCGACTTGCTCTGTGAATGCCGTTAGAGGCCGGATATTTTTGCGGCTATCACAGTTGAGATGAATCACTTTTGAAAATGGTTTAATGGATACAACGAGAATATGATTAACCTTCAGAATAAGGTACGAATTAAGATTTATTTTTTGTTATTATTTATTCGTTAATCATTTTATAGAATTATAGTGATCTTGATTTTCAGAAAATCAAAATATGAAAAAATTTTGTAATTATTTCACTGAAGTTGAGATCGAATCTGGTCTCAATTTCCAACAAAGACTGCTACATCTTCGTTACTGTTATATCCTTAAGGATGTTTCCAAGACTGGTTCAGATGATCTTAGAGCTGTTCGTCTCAAAACTGCAGCATATACAATCAAACATCCTTTCCAAGCCACGCATTGGTGTGCGGATCCCAGTTCTTTCGTTTGTTTTATGCGGCAAGCTATTGTCATTTATATTATCATGGTCGGAATAGGTGTATACTGAACAGTAGGTGGTCTATGGCGTTGTCTTCTCTAGTTCTACTTTAACAACACTTAAAACATATGAAATTGAGATAGGAATGAAACTTTTTCAATTATTAGATCAAACTCTGATATTTTAGGTTGATGCATTTTCTATTTCTTTATGCTACCTTCGTCAAGGCTATTGAGTATTCTTCTCAGGGTACAGACAGTTTGTCTGATAATTCAAATTTCGGGTGAAAATGGAATCTACATTGTTGCTGTTTGCTACAGAAAGAAAATACATTTCATATGTTGGCGCCTGCAAAACGAGTATAATAAGTCCAAAGTGGCTGCTGCATGCCTGATTGTCCCCACAACCGCGTGGAATGTTTGACGTGTGAAGAAATGCTAACGGTTCAGAAGTAAACTAGTTTACAGTTTGACGTGTGATTTAGTCTTATAAATCACACATACTAGTAAAATTAATTCGAGAAGATCATGCAAAACTCGTTGAAGTCGTCGTCGAAATCCTATTTATCAAAATTGGAAATATCTGGACCCGGCTAATTCATGGTCCTCCTCTGAACCTGCCAAGATTCAAACAGATAATATTCTTACTTTTGAGCCATGGGGGAAAAGTCCCTGACGGTTCGTGGAGATTCTTGTTTGAGAATGTCTGCAAAGATTATGACAGAAAAATCAAATACTTTAAGTCAAACGTGCACATTAACTTCAAATATTTTTTAATGATCTAAATAAACTTTTACTATCATTTGTAATACATATTACAATTTAACATTAATAAAATAATATTAATAACACTTCAGACCTTAACAAAATTAGGATTTTATCAATTTTTAATTTGATGGTGAGATTTGAGAGTTTAAACTTTACTAATAGATTACGACGAGTTACGGACCCAATATGATTAACGGTTGTCCAACAGTATCATTTAAACGTCTTCCAAAATGTAATAAATACTCATAATTGGTAAATAATAATTTCAAGTCTATCCACTTAATTTAGTCCTGAACTTGCATCTATTGGCCCTGTTTGTCTTTTTCGGAGGTCAGGCAGAAACTAATCAGAGACATGGTTGATCCGTCTCTATCCTTAGCCTTCTTCCCTCCGCTAACCCGAGAGCAGTCCCCAGGGAAAAAGGTGGGTAATGTGGTAGAGTCGAGTGATTGTGGAGATGTCTAGTTGAAGAAGACAGTGGAAGGAGGAGCTTGGAGCAATAAGCTAGAAGTACGACACAACAAAGGTGTCTCCCCCATTGGAGTTGTCACAAGCTGGAGCACAGGCATGGTCCAATACTTTGGTGGGGTTTTTCTGGTCCAAAAGAATGGCTTTCCCAGCTATTAATGCGTGGGCTAAGGCAATGTGGAGTAAAAAATGGATTTGAAAAGGCAATACTAATGGAGGATAGGTTAATACTGTTTAAGTTCTCACCGAACTCGAATATCTGTGAAATTATAGAACAAAGACCGTGGTACATAGGTGACCAGCCCTTGTTCTTGAGGCAATGGAAACTGGGAATGGGATTGGATAGGGGCTCGATAGAGGTGATGCCATTATGGGTTCAATTTTATGGTCTTCCAATGGAGTATTGGACGGTGGAGGGGCTTAGTCATTTGGCTAGTGTTTTAGGCAAACCCATTTGCATGGATTCACAGACGGCAACTATGGATAGAATAGGATATGCTAAGATCTGTATCGAAGTGCAAAGAGATGCAGCATTGCCTGAATCCTTGCCTATAATGCGACTTGGAGAATCAGGAGAGATGGTCAGAGATGTCATTCAATTATCATATACTTGGAAGCCAAGTATGGTAGAAAAGAAGTGGGTAGCTACAGGCCGCATCTTCTAGTCTGGCTGACATGCGGACCTAATGAATGAAGTAGTAAGGACTGAGGATCAGGAAAGATGTATTGAACATGGGATGAATAGGGAGGAGAATGGGAGTGATGGCAATGTGGTTGAAGGAGTGAGTGTGGTTATGAATGGTTAGATTCAAAGAAGTATAGATATAGTAAAGAAGACTATAGAGAATGGGAAGTCTCTGGAATTGTCAATGCGAAGTGCAGAGGGGCTGAACGTTCAACAGGCAATGGCAATTAAATGTTCAGATGAGAAGGTCATTAAGAGGGGAACTGAGGATCCTGGACAGGCCGCATGCTCTCATATGCCTTTATGCAGTAGGAAAGCTGATGAACTGAATGTAGATCGGAAGAAGATGGGTAGGGAGACTAATGAAGAAACAGAGCCTAGCACCAGTAGTGGGATTGAAGCAAGTTCAGATAATGAAGTGGGGGAGACAAATTAGGTGTTGGCGGATATTGCTAAAAGAAGTGTGGGAAGGAAGAAAAGTAAGAAGAAAAAGCACAAAGGGGTGATGTCTCCTGAGTGTCTTTTTTAATATGGTTATATGTCGTTATTAGTTTAGAACACGAGGGGTCTTAATGATCCCCTAAAAAAGTTGATGGTGAAGCAATTAGTAGAGGATAAAAAGCCTGTTTTGGTAGGACTTCTCGAAACAAAAATAAAGGCCACAGTTGATTAGAAGGGATTGGCTTTTTTGGGGCCAAAATGGAGTTTCATATCCAATCACATTCATCATTATAATGGTCAGATTTTATGTTGGTATAATTCGGATGTAGTGGAGGTTCGAGTGCTCAAGATGGGGGAGCAATTCATGCATTTGCAGTGTGGATTAATTGGGAATTTCAAGTTTGTGGTTAAATTGGTATATGCGTCGAATTTCGCGTTCCAAAGAACAAACTTATAGAAGGAGATACTAGAGTTACATCAAGGGATGAGAGGGGAGTGGATAGTGTTAAGGGATTTTAATTGTTGTCATAGTTCTGCTGGAGTTGAGGGAGGTGTTCGATTTCATGGAGGGTCAGGAGTTGAACTCAATCAGCTTTTTCAGAGCACAAATTTAGTGGATCTCAGAGGTATGAGAAGATGGTTCACCTGGGAAAACAAACAAAAAGGGAATATGTTTGAAAAACTATAGGGGGTAGTAGTTTCGTAAACTTTTTTATTCGTTTCTAGTAAACAAAAAAATCAGAAAAATTAAGAGAACCAAAAATAAATCAACACCGAAAATTGAATGGAGAGTGTCTAGATTTTTAGCTTTGACTCCTTTGAAACATCATTTGTAACATCTTATAGCATCTTGGATTTATGTGTTCAATAACTCCGAAAAATGGCACGTGGGTACAAATCTTTGATTCTTTCTCGATGTTTCTTCTTCTCGGACAGATCTAGACATATCAATTTTCTCCTCATTCACTTTAGAGCACTCACCCTTATAGCCAATGCCTTGAAGATCCCCTTTAACCTTACCAATTTTCATTAACTTTTCTAGTTTTTCTATGCCTCCATTCAACATTCTCAATCCCTTTTCGATACTTACTAATTTCATTCTAGCTTCATCAAGCTCATCTGCTGCCAACATCAATTTCTTTTCTAACTCTTGGATGGTGTTCTTCATAGAGACATTCTCTTCCTTCAATCTTTCATTATTTCTACACGTTTTCACCCATTTTTCATACACAACTTTGTAAGCCTTGTAAATATTCTCTTTTTTATCATCTAGGCCACTTCCATCACTGTTATAATCAGATATTAGGTCTTGAGCTGAGTTGTTTTCGTTTTTCTCAAAATTTTCCAATTTTCCACCTTTTTCATTTTCAATAAGCAAGTGGCTGGACTTTTGCTATATAAAGCAACCAACGCAAAACCATTAGCGATTTCTTTTTCACTACTATAGTTACTCTTGGATTCATTCTCACTCCAAGTGCTAGTAAAGGATTTTTCTTTTCTCTTCTTTAAAGTATTACCACATTCGGCTTGAATATGTCCGAAACCTTGACACTCACGACATTAGATTCTCTTCACCTTCCTTTCACCCTTTTGAGTTTTAACTTGTTGTTTTAAGTTGTTATTCGATAAACTCCCACCATGTTGTCTAAACTCAGGTTTGTCCTTTTTCATTATTTTCAGCCATTTACCAAAATTTCGTGTGAATAGTACTAAATCTTCATTCTAATCCAATTCATTTTCTGCATCATTCACACCTTTTCTAATTTCAACTTGTAGTGCCAATCTTTTGCTTCTTCCTTGCTTACCCCTTAAAAGATTCGTTTCAAAATTTGTAAGAATTCTAATTATTTTTTCCAATGGCTGATCATTAATGTGGTGGGCTTCCTCTATTACTGCAATTTTCAGAATAAATCTCGAAGGAAGTGATTTCAACGTCTTCTTGATTAGTTTCAAATTGGAATATTTCTTCTCGAGTTGATGTGCCTGATTTGTTATATCTCGCAGTCTTTCATGAAAGTCCCCAATAGTCTCATTTTCATCCATCTTCAATTCTTCAAACCTCACAGCTAACATCTGTAGTTTTGACGCTATCACATATTTAGACCCTTCATGAATGCAAAGCATTCCACGCTTCTTTAGCTGATTCACAGGCTGATATCAATGAGAAGCGTCCTTCATCAACAGCACTGAATATCGCATGCATTGCTTGTGAGTTTCCAATTGTGCTTTCTTCTTCGGCTTTTTTCCATTCAAATGGATCTTTTTGAACTGCCTTTCCTTTATCATCAGTAATCATCGGACCCATGCACTACTAAATGCCAAGCTTTTATACCCTGAGCTTGGATGAAGACTCTCATCCGTGATTTTCCGTGCAGGATAGTTAGATCCATCCGACAGTGGTGGTCTGGTGATCAATGCACCCTCTCTTGTAGCCATATTCACGAAACTAGGATCTGCACCAACTTGCTACCAAGTTCTAAATCGGTGACCTTTTCTCTGATACCAATTGAAAAACCATAGGGAGTAGTAGTTTTGCAAACTTTCTAATTTATTTCTAACAGACAAACATTTAGAAAAATTAAAAGAACCAAAAAATAAATCAACACCAAGATTTGTTAACGCAGTTCGACATACCTTTCCTATGTTTGTGGGGCCCTCACCTAGCTTAATACTTTCACAAAAATACAATAGATTTATCCAAGACTTTAATAAGCCGACACCACTCAACCCTTGTCACTATCTCTCTACCTCACTTCCCGTGAAAGTATTTCACAGCCAATAGTACGACTGCCTCGTACTAACCTCAACAGAGGATTTTTTTCAATCAGTTTTTAATGAAAGAACAATAAACAAATAACTCAAATGATTAAAATAATAAAGAACGAAAACTAAATACACTTGAGATAGACAAAAACAACTTCCCGATGAGTTCCGCTCCTCTGAAATGGATCTGAAAATTATTGACAAAAATTGGCAGAATCACGCAATACTCTAAACTACGTTACGGCTGCACCAAGAACATATTCAGTGTGACAAATCAATCAATTAAGCCTCCACAAAAATCACCCAAGAAATATAAGCCAGAAGCATGTCGACTGCACACCCAACAATCGACCAATGGCCCCAAAAGTTAATACACGCCCATGAACCACTACTGATTTTACACAACCGTGCAGCAAACAGAAAAATCAAGAAGCCAGCAGCAATGACACAACTCCCACCAAATTCATATGAGCCATACTAGAGACATACATGATACTAACCATGAAGAGCCACACTCCAACCGTAAAACCAGTATACTTAATTCCTATCCCAAAAATCCATTAGTACGAATATCAATCATCAACGTGATAATAATAGACTTCCATTTTGTGTAGGATTCTTTCACAACTATAAGTGTAACAACTACATCTTTTTTAATTCAATTACAATTAATATCTTATATGTCCAATTAATAAATAAAATGCTAAAACTAAATAAAAAGATATATACCATATATCTTAACAATAGAGATTGTGAACATATATTTATTTAGCTTCGTGTGGAGAAGATGATAAACTTGCATATTGACATAAAATATTGGGCACAAGATGTAAACATTTCATTTCAAGAGTAAAACTTTATATAATAAAAATAAAACTGCTCTTTGATGCCCCTTTCTGCTTGCTAATAAAGGGCAATATTAACAATAGATGCACACTTCACCAACGTACAGCAAAAAACTACATACGACATAGGTAAGGACAAAAATATATTTCGGAGGAAAAGGGAACAAGTCGGTCTAACTCTAATCCCTTGGTCGAGGATTACGAAGCACACACACAAAAGCCCAATTTGGTATCAACCAGCTGTGTAGGCAAAGCTGATAACTCCCGTTTCTGTCTAACAGCTTTTATTTTTTGCAAGAGCAAGATATCACATATATTCTGAAAACTTCCTATGAAACCAAGCAAATTTGATGAACACAATCTATAACTTGAGGAACACAAATTCCTCAATAGCGGAGACTTCCCCAACTTTCTTGAGAGCCTCCTTGTTTGGTGCTTCATCCACACCAATTGCCATTATTGCTCGTTCCCTCTTTCCAGTCCTTCCCACACTCATAAAACTTACATTTACGTTTTGCTCTCCAAGAATGTTTCCAACCTGACCAATCATACCCGGTTGATCAACCTGCCTGCATAGTATCAGGCTGCCTTCCAGGCTCACATCTACACTGAACAAACCGATTCGTGTCAAGTGAGGAACACCATACCTCACTCTCCCCTCAATGCTAATTTCTCCACTGTCCGAAACAGCGCTTGCAAACTTAGAATCCACATGGGATATCTGTACCTGGATTGAGTGGATTGGGAATTCAGGGTATGTGTCAACGACTACCCGTTCCTCAGTGATCCTGAGTCCTTTTTGCTTTGCTATGAAATCTGCATTGACAAGGTTTATGTATGAGGTCGATATCGGTTCAATGATGCCTTTGGTGATCATGGCCCTCAGAAGCCTTGTGTCCAAGTCGTCTGGGCCTCTGGCAGACCTGTAAACTACCTTAACTGATTTGATCCCATCCCCACCTGACACTAGCTGCACTGCTGTCCTTCCAAGCTTCTCAGCTAGCAGCACATAAGGAGCTAGTTCTGACAAAACCTCTGGAGGCACCATTGGAGCGTTCACAGCAGTTGCAGAAAGTTCTCCTTTCAATGCTCCAATTACAGCTTCTGCAATTTCAATAGCTACGCCTTCCTGAGAGATAGAGAGATCTTCATGCAGGTTAATATGTTGCACGACACACGATCGATATAGAATAACTTAGTCGAGGAAATGACTAATATACCTGTGCTTCTTTAGTGCTGGCTCCGAGATGAGGTGTGACAGTGACTTTCTCGTGTTGCACCAATTTGCAATCTTTAGATGGAGGTTCCTCTGTGAATACATCAAGTGCAGCCTATATGAGCAAAACAAAAGAAAGTCAGTTCTTCTCCAAGATATCACGTTTGCAGAACACAACAGAAGCATTGAATGTAAGAACTAGTACCTGAGCTACTTTTCCACTGTCAATGGCTCTCACTAATGAATCGTCATCAATAACTCCACCTCTAGCTACATTAATTATGCGAACCCCTTTCTTCATCTTCTCAAAAGTGTCATCATTGAACATGTTTTTGGTGTTAGGAGTGAGTGGCAAATGAAGAGAGATGAAATCGGCAGTAGAGATGGCTTGATCAAAGGAGACCAACTCTACACCAATGGCACGGGCTCTGTCAGCTGGGGCATATGGATCATGGGCAATGACGTGCATGCCTAGACCTTTGGCACGTCTTGCAACTTCAGATCCAACTTTCCCAAATCCCAGAAC
Source organism: Erythroxylum acuminatum (assembly GCA_026284645.1). NCBI lineage: Eukaryota > Viridiplantae > Streptophyta > Magnoliopsida > Malpighiales > Erythroxylaceae > Erythroxylum > Erythroxylum acuminatum. The sequence continues at coordinate 26,546,251 of JANKOD010000002.1, forward strand.
AGCCAACGTCTTCCCGACCATAGACACGCCTACATACTTGTTTCGCTGCCATTGCCCTGAAAATATTTCATATGATCACACTATTAAACTTGACAAGTCCAAATAGCAGATGCTAGAAAGGTGGACTGGTTTCCACATTTGTCAATGGTGGTTCTTCTATGTTATTCGTTTCCAGATATTAAAATCTTTTATTCAGAAACCATAACCTTGAACCTAACCCAGGATCGTCCAGGAATGAAAGTATCTTTTGCCAGTGATTTTTAAGTTGGTTTCTTATCTGGCCGTCATTCAAGCTATAGATAAAACAAGTCACTGGATAACCAATTGCTTTTACATCAAAGATCGCGGAAGATTCTGGGAAGTCCTCTCGATGTCTGGTAGGCTAGAAAAGTCCAATAATTGACAAAAATGTTCATTGTTTAAAGCTGAACGCGACGCGACGCATGATTCCTTGAACATAATTACATAAAATAAATTACGTCCACATCTATATTGGAATTTAAGCACCTTGAAGATTCTGTGATCCATATGGACAGGCAGACAGCATGGACTTTGTCAACCCAAAAGATTCTTTTACTTTTATGTACATATATATACATATATACTATCGATAAGAATGTATTTACTAAATTTTAAAAATTGAATGAAATTCTTTCTACTTGACATTTGTGCTTTCTGATGTTCTTGTGGAATTAAATTCCAAGGCCAATGTTTGACAAAAGACCCACTAAAGCTGTCACGTGAAAGTGAGTTCAATTATAGTGCATGCCCCACCTGAAACCAATTACCTAGCATTACCAACTACCATAACACTCACAAGTTATAGTCGATTTCAGATTACAAAGATGTTAGTTAATGTGAGATGAAACCAAACCTTGCATAGAGATACAAGATGAAAAGTCTACTTAGGAAGGGAGAATGGGAAAAAAAGAAGATAATATCTTGTAAAAGCTTTTACCATTGAAAGAAAAAGAAAATATTAATTATATTCTCTAAATGCTATCCTTTCCACACATTTTAGGAGTACCCACCCGCGAGGAAAATCGGACTTCAACAAGGATTGAATCAAAATATTCTTGTTAACTTATTTCGTGGCACCAATATTAGACTTTAACCACTTTTTCCATATTTCTTGGAATGAAAATGAAGAAACTATGAAGAAAAAATACACACCTGCTTTCATGGAAGCATCGGCCTGAGAGATGTTCCGTGCCATGCAAGTTAGTAAAGCGATGCCGTGCTCCGCCGCTGCTATGGTGTTGGCGGTTGGGGCATTTACCACCAAGCACCCAAACTCAGTCGCAGCCTGTAGATCCACATTGTCAATTCCCACGCCAGCTCTTCCGACCACCTTTAACCGCCCCTTACTCGCCTCAAACACCTCTCTCGTCACCTTAGTCCCGCTCCTCACGATCAAGGCGTCGCAATATGAGATCTTTTTGCAGAGATCATCATGGGAGATATCGTAAGAGCAGTCCACGTCGCCGATCTTTTTCAAAAGCTCAATACCCGCGTTTCCAAGCTTCTCGGAGACCAAAATTGTGGGCTTTGATTCGTCAGAGGTGGATGCTGCTGAAAAAGATGGCTCGGTGGATAATTCTACGGTCTTTATGGCGCTTTTGACAGATAAAGAACGGCGAGTGTTTAAATGAGAATGAGAGAGCTTTATGTCGACGGGTAAGCTGGATACAGCGCCGGTCGTGCGCAGGAAGGAGAGGCTGAGGAGAGAGGTCGGTGGTGGTTGAGAACAGCGGGAGACGGAGGCGGCGGTGGCTGTAAGATTAAAGATGGGTTTGGTGGTGGAAGCCATAGCAAGGTAGTAGTTTTTAGCTTCTTGGATCTTTTGTTGTGGCTTATGGTTGAGGAGAGTGCCTGTCTGTGTTTAATTTAAGAAGGGATTGGTGTGATGAGAGTAGTCTTATAATAGAAAATTTGGATTTACCACCAAAGGAAACTGTGGCCATGAACACGTAAATTCTCGGGACGGTAATTTTACTTGGCTCAAGTTTTCTTAGAAATTTCGCAAGAATTATGTCGTCAACCCTTTTCCAACGTACAGTTGAAGCTTTTGAAAGAGGAGATGGCGATGGGTTACATTCCCTGTCTTTTAAGACCATTAGAATTTTTAGGCAAGAACAAAAGGTGAAAAAAGAAGTTGGTATAGATAATTTTGTTGCAAGATTACGGTTAAATTCAAATATTTTAAGTATTAAAAACTAATTATAATATTTTTCAAAATGTTAATTAAAATCATAACTCCAACCCCATCAATTCTTTATAACTTAAAATTTTTTATTGTTTGTATCCAATCTAATAAAAAGATAAGTTGAATTTGAGACTTGAGTTGGCTCGGCCTGACTTAATTTCTTATTTTTAAATTAAATATAGAAAGCAACATTATTTTTTTTTTATAACTATCAAGCCTCAAGTTAGGCTGGTCAGGCTCGGGCTGATTGCCAAGCCTAGTTGAAATATATTAGAGCATTACTTTTGTTGCCAAAAAAGATGGACAACAAAACAATTCGAGCAACGAATGGGGAATTAGAACAGCTTGGAGATGATGATCATGAGAAGAAAATGACAATGAGATGGATAATGGAGAAAAAAGCATTTACAGAAGCTTCAATTTTATATTTCCCCTAGTTTTTTTCTTTGTTTTAAAGAAAATATGTTAGTTTTTATCATAAACTTAATCAATTGATTATAGTTTTATTGGGTAATCATTTAAAAGATAGTTTTTATCATACACTTAATCAATTGATTATAGTTTTATTGGGTAATCATTTAAAAGAATGCTTTATTTTATACATATTCATTCGTACATGATTAAGTCCATATAATAAATATATATTATAAATGAAATTATGATAAGATCATAATTATAATATTCTATTACAAGTCTTATGGGAGAGCTAATCCCAAAAGCTAGCTTAAAAAATGAGAGAGTCTATAAGCCTATAAACTCCACATCAGTCTCTCTTATTATCGATGTAGGACAATTAGACTGTAACATTTCATCACGCTTCGCAGTCCAGGTACACATGAGCTGGTTGTGCATTATACCTTTTATAACCTTGGGCGAACACTGTCATACCGACGTTACCACCCACACACTTGCAGACTGGCTATGAGCTAGGTCTTTTCTAACCCGGGGCAAATACTGCAATACCGGCATCACTACCTATGGCACAAGGACTCGAAGGAGCGATCTTGGCTCTAATACTAATTGTTACAGATCTTATGGGAGAGCCAACTTCAAAAGCTAACTTAAAAAGTGGGAGAGCTCATAAACCTGTAAACCCTCACATCAATCTCTCTTATTACCAACGTGGGACAATTAGATTGTAACAAATTCATATTGCATTTATATAATATCTCTAAATTGTTCATAATTATTGTTCTATTGAGACTAAATATTAATAGAGATTAGTACAAATTATGTTTCTTCCTTATGAAGAAAGTAGTTGTTCTCACAAACTAAGGTGTGAAAAATACTTAAACAAACTCCATTTAAAATGTTACTTATATGTCTATGAAAATTGTCATTATGATAACTATATAAGTGATCATTTGACTTAAGATCTTCAAAGTATCTCATATAAAGATTATCATATTTTGAAATTACTTATGACCTATCGTAGTCAATGATAACTCAAATTGTTATTGAATATAACATGAATTACACAAATTAAGTGATTAATATATGATTAATCCTCCCAAAGGAATTAGGGAGAATATTCCATTATTTTCAATTAGTAATGATTCAAGAAATTATTGGCCAAGATGTAATGACACTTCAAAATAGTTTTCAAATATTATTAGTAGAATCAATTATTAATGACAAAGAACTAATATGATTAACCTCAAATAGAGTAGATATTATTTCCATATTTTCTGTCTAATTAGAACATTATATAATGAAATGATATAATTATACGAAAAAATCATGCATGAAAAGGTTGATCAAAATTACTTTGACTGTCTTAATATTTGAATGGTAATAAGGTGCTGATAGATGTTAACAATGATGTATAATATAAATTATTTAATTAGAGAATCAAATAAAAATTAAAGGATTTAATTTATCTAATATTGAATATAATTTAGAGTTACAATTTATATCTATTATTAACTAGGAAAAAACCTAATAGGTCACATACAAAGAACGGTTGAAGGAAGAAAAAGTATTTTAATCAATTAGACTTGATTGCAAAGTTTGAGATACTTCAAAGTTAAATATAAGATATTTAATAAATAAATATCAATATGAAATATTGGATTCTATTTGGGCCCAGTTGGTATTTAATTAAAGATAATTATAATTTTATTTCAATTAAATTACTAAAAGATTTAAACTTTATTATGAATAAGTTTAAGCTTTAAAGAAGCTAGGGCTTACTGTCTATCCTCTCTGCATCACTTGTAGACTTCTTTTACTCATTCGTATGGATATTGTTAGGGGTCCAACATGTGTAAAATTTTGAAGGTTTCATTAAACTAATTTTATGTATATCATGACGGATTTAATTGTGTTTGCATAATTAATTCCCTCAATTTATGCTTATTATATTTATGCATTAATTGTGTTTATAGTGATTTTAATTACCAAAACCCAAAAATTATTACTTAATCGGTGCTAACATGTGGTACCAATACACATTTTTTAGTACTGTTTTCCAACCGATACCGACTGGTACAATATAAA
>JANKOD010000002.1:26561467-26573263 GCA_026284645.1 Erythroxylum acuminatum
GAGTGCATGTCACTCACAGTGGCTATAATTCTGTTTGCGAGAGCATTTTGGGGGGTGTGCCCATGATATGCAGGCCAATTTGGGCAGACAATTTCATGAATGCACGAATGGTCGAGCAAGTTTGGGGCATTGGGGTGAGGGTTGAAGGTGGGTTGATAACCCGAAGTGGAATGCTCAAGAGCTTGGCAACGGTTTTCCACCATGAAAATGGTCAGAAAATGAGAGACGCCATAGGTGGCCTCAAAGAAGCCGTCCTCAAAGCCGCCGGACCAAGTGGCAGTGCAGCTAAAGATTTCAACACTTTGTTGCGGCTCATCGCTTAAGCTATATAAACAACGAAGAGTGCATTGAGTTCCAATCCAACTTCCATGCGAATAAATTTATCGTAATATTTTCCATCGATTGATGAATAAGGAGTGCAATCGCTCTGAATGAGTATATGTCGTTTTATGTATGCATGTTATTGGCACAAGTGTGTGTGTTAGGTGTTAACTTGCTTCCGTTCCGTTTTGTTTTCAAATTTAATAAAAAATCTTCTGTTTGCTTAAATTTTTTAATTTTAGTTTTGATTTTTTCCAGTTTCATAAAATTATGATCGTCGATATCGTAACTCACATCTCCGCTGTCCATTTTTGTCCAAAGAAATCTCACCACTAACTAACTCATAAATGTTTGTTTTCATATTTTCATTTATTATTAATTAAATATATATCAGTAATTATTTAAAATATTACTTACTAATAAGAATGATGAATTTTAAATAATTTAAGAACAATAACACCCAGTAAAATTCTCATTGAGATAAGATTTGGAAAGATCTAACACTACCCTTAACTAGTACAAAGATTATTTCCAAAATTATAAATAATTTAATTTTACTTAATAAATTGATAATTTCATTTATTTAATTTAATATTTATAACAAATATAATTGAATTTAAAATATCTTCAAATATATAAATTTTAAATATTTTATTAATAAATATTATATAAGAGATTAAAATATATTTATTTAATTAACAATAATTAATATTTATGTTTTATCTAATATGTAATTAATATTATAAATAAAATATAACTATTTAACAACTAAATAAGTTTTTTATTTTTAAAAAATTACAACAAAAAAAAAGAAATGGAACGTAATGGTCGTATAGTATTCTATTATTTATAAGTGCTAGAGAATGAGAAACAATTCGAAACTCTATAATTAAATCTAAATTTTACTAATTCTAGGATTGAATACAGTTATATCTGCATACGGATTTATACAACATACAATATATGATATTGTATATTGTATATTATTGTTATATTGTCTCATTTGCATGTAGGTCTACCGAAAACAGCCTCTCTATTATGTAAGGATAAGGTTACGTACTATCGACCTCCCCAGACTCTGCTTCAGTGCAAGACTTTGAACTGGGTGCGATGATGATGACAACTTATCGTAGAAAAAGAAAAGTTTTCTAAATTTGATTTTCATATTCTTTTAAGACGTATCCTCAAAAGTAGAGAAGCATTCTCACAACCGAAACCCGCATTTATTTGAGGTTATTACTAACGAAATTTATGTGGGTATCTACATGTCCGTTACAAACTTTAAGTTGACTAACGGACTGTACAGTTCTATGCCTTTTTAACTTATCACGGTGTAATTTTGTAACAGAACAACATCGTTATGGAATTGAATTCCAAACTTTCATATACATGGTGGAATAGGACAGGGTTGGCTAAGATGGAATAGGACAGGGTTGAGACAGGGTAACGGGACAGAGGATTACATCCCGTAAGTAGGAAGGTTATCAAATTGAAGAAGATAATTTCCGTAGGAAAGCAGTTCGCTGTCTCATATTAATATGGAGTTATGTTTTCCAACCGATCATGAAAAGCACAAGTTGTTTGGAAAGCAGTTCGCTATCTCACATTAATATGGAGTTATGTTTTCCAACCGATCATGAAAAGCACAAGTTGTTCTTCTGTTTTTCAACCCGAAAAGTGAACATAATATTGATTTAATATTATTGCATTGTTGCTTAGCATATCCAAACCCATTTTGGAAGTTTGCTAGTAGTTGGATCCGAGCTAGGATCCTCTGTCAAATATTATTCTGTTCTATTCTGTCTATTGAATCTCAGTCATTTATTTATGTAGATCTCGTATCTATTTGTATGGGTCCCGCGTAAATAAATGGTTAAGATTCAAATGTACAAAATAGGTCAGGATAATACTGAACAAAAGATCCAGACTCAATATATACAGCTCCAAGCACTTTATTTTCCTCTACCAGACAATGATTTTACTGATGTCCAATATGGGAAGCCATCATATGATCCCACTTCTTATCCTAATGTCGTGGGAATCTTATCAAACGGCAGGAAGAGGTCCCAAGTCCATAGCGCTGGCAGCATTCCACATTTACCTAACTATATTAATCCCAGCCATTCGAGTTAGCGCTGGCAGCATTCCACATTTACCTAACTATATTAATCCCGCTGTCCATTTTTGTCCAAAGAACTCGAAATTTTAGAAATGTGTTCTAGTTTGACGGAGATACAGAAGGAATGTTATAGGGATCCCTTTAATCACTACAAAAAAAATGTGGATTTGTGACGGAAATTTAGCGATGAAAAATATACCGTTGGAAATTAGCGACGGAAATATGCTTTCCATCGCTAAAATTGATTAATTTAGCGACGACACTAGTACTCATCGCTAAATTTGGAGGGAATTCTTCGCGGCAAAAATTGCGACAGACATTAGCGACGGAAAAATACATCCGTCGGTAATCACTACAATTTAGCGACGAACAATTACCGACGGAAAAATATACCGTCGCTAAATTTGGAGGGAATTCGTTCCAGCAAAATTTGCAACGGACATTAGCGACGGAAAAAATATACCTTCGCTAAATTTGGAGGGAATTATTGGCGGAATAAAACAAAATTGAGTTTACCTATGGAAAATACCATCGGTAAATTTAGTCGGTTAATGGATTTAGCGACGGCAATTTTCGTTCCGTCGGTACAATGGCGGAAATTATTGGCGGAATAAAAAAAATTTGAGTTTACCTACGGAAATTTCCGTCGGTAAATTCTTTTTAATGGATTTAGCGACGACAATTTTTGTTCCATCGGTAAAAAGGCAGGAATTATTGGCTGAATAAAAAAAATTGAATTTACCTACTGAAATTTCTGTCGGTAAATTCTTTTTAAATATCAGCTCACCCGACATCTCCCCCCCTCTACGTTTTCTTCTTCCTTCTTCCTGCGTCTCCTTTTCGATTTTCTTCTCTCCGGTTTCTCTGTTGTGGACGCCTTTTCTACTCGTCGGAGTTGTCTTGTCTAGCCATTGTCATCGTGTCCTTTGGTGGAGGTATTTTTGCAACTACTGTCATGTATTTTTTCGTATATTGGATGAAAGTTAATTTAGGTATTTAATTACTTTCATTTATTTGTGTATTTTGTGATTGGAAAATAACTTTAAGTTATAAATGGTAGTGATAAATTTCTGATTCTAGCAGTGCGAAGTGGGTTGTGGTTCGCAAATATTTTATCTTGGGCTCGAACAATTTCTCTGACCAAGTTCAGGGGGCTAACCACGAGACACAGTTTATTATCAAGGCAAAGCTTAGATGGGTCCGTAAATACTAGCTAAACTTCTCTTGTCTCGATGAATGTCTTGGCCAAGAAATAGAAGGTAACTAGAGAAACTGAACATTTTACAGGTAAATTTTAAAAAATAATTTTTAGCAAATTTACCGACGGAAAAAAAATCCGTAGGTAATTACCGACGGAAAAAATTTCGTTGGTAACTTTCTGACAGAAATTTACCGACCAAACGAAATAACCGTCGATAAATTTACCGATGGTATGCAAAAGTTCTGTCGGTAAATTTACCAACAGTCATATTTCCGACGCTTTTTCCCGCAAGTAAATTTCGTCTTTAAATAAGCATACCGACGAAATTTGTACACATTCCGTCGATAATTTCTGTTGCTAATCTCTATTTTTCTTGTAGTGAATAATGGTTTAAAAGTGCTTGAGGCCGATCAGATGAAAAAATACAAGGAAGCTTTGAACTTACAAGAATCAATCCTTAAATAAAAGGCGAGACAAATTTGGTTTAAGGAGAGACATTAATACCGAAATTTTTCAGGCATCTATTCTAGCTAAGCAGAATATTAATACTATTACTGAACTGAGGGATGAAAGAGGAAATGTGCTGAATGGTCAACAGAAAATTACTGACACACATCAGGGAATTTTTCTTCAAGCTAATGGGAGATACTGAAAGTGCAGGGAACGGTTATGGGGTTAAAGATGTGTTGGAGTTCTCTCCTAGTCTTGAAACATTGGAGATGTTAAATGCTCCCTTTTCAGCTCAACAAATGAAGGAGGCCTTATATCGGTTAAACAGATCTAAAGCGCTCGTTCCTGATGGTTATTCAGCTGTATTTTTCCAACAGACATTGAATATTACAGGTCAACTCTTAACGGAAACGGTACTAGAGTTTTTTTTCAAATGGTAAGTTACTGAAGGAGATCAATCATACTTACGTATGTTTGATTCCCAAGAAGGAGCAACCAGAGAGGATTACGGATTATCGTCCAATAGCATGTTGTACAGCTGTGTACAAAATAATAGCTTCTCTGTTAGCTGAACGTTTGAAGGGGCTGAAGTAGTAAGTACAGCCCAAGGGGCTTTTCTTCCTTCAAGAAGTATTGGGAATAACATATTGGTGTTGCAAGAATTGTTAGGAAAATATCATACAGGCAAAAAGATTAACAGTTGATTGATCTTTATAAAGCGTATGATACGATCGGTTAGGGATATCTGAAGGGTTGTTTGGAATGGATAGGTATGCCTACACGGTTCTACCATTGGATACTTCAATGTATTCAATCTACTTCCATGAGTGTGTTAGTGAACGAGAATCCTACGAAATGATCCAGTATCACTAGAGGGATTAGGCAAGGGGACCCTCTCTCTCCTTACTTATTCACTCTAGCGATGGAGAGACTGTCTAGACTTCTGAATAAAATGGTGGAGTGTAATGGGCGGCATCAGTATCATTATAAATGCAGGGAAATGAAATTGTCACATATACTATATGCCGATGATGTGGTGTTATTTTGTAAGGCTGATCCACATGTGATATTGATGATGATGAACTTGTTGAATATTTTTTCTAGTTAGTCAGGGATGAAGATGAATGTGCAGAAGAGTGGAATTTTTGTGTCTTGAGATGTTCGTAATCCAGAGTGGATTAGTAGTTTGGTGGGGTTGCCTATCCAAAAAACTCCGTTCAGGTATTTGGGTGTACCGATTACTCCTGTTAAGCCTAAATTCTTAGATATCTTGCCATTATTGGAAAAATTGAAAGGTCGAATTAATGCTTGGCAAAACCGTTTCCTATCACTTGCTGCTAGAGTTTCTCTTATTATTTCAGTTTTAAATAACATGCGCGTACATTGGACTGCTCATGCGGTTATTCCTAAGAAAGTAATAAAGGAAATGGAGAGAATGTTGAAATCCTTCTTATGGTCGGGTAAGTATGATAATTGTAAGGCAGCTAAAGTCAAATGGAGTTATATTGTAGTGTCTAAAAAATGAGGGGGTTTGGGCATTATTTCCATCACACAGATGCAAAGGGTATTACTTATGAAGCGGATATGGAGATTATTTGTAGATAAAGAAGCGTTGTGGGTCAAGTGGGTGCAAATATTTCGACTAAATGGGCAGAGTTTTTGACAAATTCAATCGAGGAATGAACATTCTTGGATTTTCAAAGGGTTGTTACAATTGCGAGACATAATGTATCCTCTAATTAAAAGGAGGGTAAGGAATGGAGAGGAAACAAGTTTCTGGTTTGATAATTGGAATGAGTTTAGCTCATTATGGATGCGGACATATTTAATAGTGTTTAGAAACTGAATCTCTAAGGTAGCTACGGTGGCATGAGTTTTGCAGGAGAGGGCACAGTTGAATAGATGCATGTTTGAACACTTACTTGACCATTATTTGAATGGTGTACAAAGTCGAAACTAGATGGACAAGATAATTTGGGCAGTAACTCAAGGTGGGGAGTTCACGACTAAATTGACACACAATATAGGGAGAGAACTGCATGTTGAGGTCCTGTGGGCTAATGTGGTATGGAAACAGGTATTAAGTCCTAAATCTTCACTTTTAATGTGGTTGGCTATTAAAAATAGATTGCGAACTAAGGATCGTTAGTTTGGTAGTTTTGATCCCTTGTGTGTGCTGTGTAAACATGTCAATGAGAGTAGAAATCAATTGTATTTTGAATGTGAATATACCAAAGTGGTGTGGTATAAGATAGGGACCATTATTTGCAAATGATAGGGATACCAAATTTCCCCTATGAATGGGATGAGATGTTGAATGATGTTATAAGGTCTTCTAGAGCTGGGATGCGAGATGGTCTCATCATCCGAACATCATTTCAGATGGTGATATATCACATTTGGAGCGAGAGGAATAGATGTGTATACAAGGAAGTAGAACTACAGAAGTATGAAAATGCGGCCAATATAGTTAACTTGATTAGAGAGTTAATTATTGCAAAAGGAAAGCAACACATCATCAGACAGGAACTTAGAGTGACCTGGGGTATTTAGATGATAATGTGGTACGAGAGGTTTGTTATTGGTAGTATATTTTAGATTCCAGTTTTTGGTAATATATTTCTTTTAATTTTTTAAAAAAGTCTATCCACTTAATATCGGTTACGTAAGACAATTAATTTCTGCACTTTAAAAAGAGGTTAATCAAAGTACGTAACATAAGAATTAAAATATTTGAAAACAAAATATTAAGTTTAAGTAATTAAATTATTACTTTCCTTAATTTAAGTATTCAATTCAGTGTGTGTTTTAAAAAATAAAAAATAGTATAAAATAAGTCCATAACAAGAGTAAATGATTGGCAAACAAAGTTACTTAAAAGTCTTAAATTTAATTATTCAAAATTTAAAATTCCATATATAGTAACCTAAAGGAAGATATTGGAGATTTTTCCTACCACCTTTAGGACTCAAACTGAAGAAGAATTGGAGTGATGAGAGAAAAAAGAAATACATATCTTAATTTAGGCGAGCGTTTCTCTTTTAGATTAAGGCATTGAGTGAAAAAAATAATCAAATTGGGTGTTTACAAGGATCAGATCACATTTCTTATTACCTTGTTCCTATTCTATTTCATAAAAATTCATTCATTCAATAAATAAGATCTACAAAAATTGGGGACGCGATCCTCTATACCCCTTACTCTGTACCAGCTCTGTGCCAAGCCATCTGAACCCTCCAGATGGCTTGGCATAAGGATGGTATAAGGTAAGGGGTACAGAGGATTTGAGGGGCAAAATTTGAGTATCTAAGATCATTTGAGAACATGAGAAATAGGGTAAGGAGGACAAAGAATTTCCTTCCATCTGCAAGACATAACAAGAGCAAAAATGGTGAAGTGACTAGATGTACTTGTGTTTGAGGATATTCAGAATCAGAAGAAAGGAAAGAGGAACTTGGCGAAATCTATGGAACAAGAAAGTGCTTGCGATATGGTTACATTGAAGACATGGACAACAGTTCTCTACTTTGGTACTTTCCTAGTAATTAGCGATTAACTGTGACGCTCCCAAAAATTTATAAATCATAATTAACAAAATATTTTTTAAACCATATTATTAATTATTAAATTCTTCGTTAATTCCAAAAGAGAAGATTATTTGTTAAATACAAAAGTATTTTACATAACATAAATACTGAAACTGCCACATTTCAAAATATATACAGTCAAAAACTTTACACAATTAAACTGTTGCCTCACCTATTCTTCACTCTATCTATCACTTGCACTGAGGATTATTGACAACTACTCGATCTTCTGAAAAATGGTGGCAAGAGGTGAGTTGCCTATTCAATAAAGATAACGTACTATACCCTTAAAATCAAGTAACTCCATAAATAATTATAAGATTTAGTCAACCGATTTAATAATACATTATATGCATATATACACAAAAGTACTCAGTCTAATCCCAACAGTTAACAAACATCTCAAAAATTTTGCCGAATTATGATTAACACAAATATTAATTATAACTGTCATTTTTGCTTTATTCCAATATTTTAACTGAATTGCCTAGGCTCAACTTAACCTAATAGGCTTATATCTAATAGTCTGTCGGTTCGTCTCAACTCATCGTAAACTCTCACCAAGTGGAAATGTAATTAAATGTATAAATATCGACACATGGTACCTCAATTTCTCAATCCCTCTTGGTACACCCGGTACTACTCTAGTATCTAACCATCGACACAGGATATCTCTGAGACTCAGGATATCCCGATTCTACTCTGGTACTTAATACCTAAAATGTCCTTCTTGCAACTAAATTTTAGATTTACCCTTCACTTTTTTGCATTCCCTATTATGCTCTCAAAACAATATCATCATCTTCACCCTCTCCACTTCTCCCATTTCCTCTTCTTTTATCATTTTTCAGCCCCATTTTTTTCATTTTTTTCTCTTCATGCAACTTTAATTATTATCCCAATCAACTATAACATGCAAACCAACTACAATCGAGTGTAGGATGATCAAAATTGTAAAGAAAAAAGACATAATACGGCAACTAGTATTTATCTAAGTGTGAAGTACTTTAAGATTGTCAACCTCCACAACTCCCTCAAAATTTTCTGCATATCAAACAAAATGGAAAAACTTACGAGGAAGGAGTTATACATATATGAAAGAGTGTGCTTTTAGACACACTTGCCAGCTAAGAAGTGGAGAGAAAAGTGTAGAAGACAGTTGTTTGGTAAGAGATAATCCAATTCCTAAATTCTGGTTATTTGTACAAGGTTTAAAGGTTTTTATGGATTGGGCTGCTTTTGTTATATAAATGGGCTTAGTGATGGACAGACACAAAGGTTGATGCCTACATTATTAGAAGGAATTCATCACTGTCGTTTGTAGTTTCTTCGAAAAGACAAGACAAGGGTTGTAAGAAAAGAGACAAGATCTTCTGTCCAGTTTTATGGTGTCTTATTCTGTCCAATAAATCTCAACCATTTATTTATGTGGACTCCACGTGGGTCCCGCATAAATAAACGTGGGATCCGCATAAATGAATGGCTGAAATTTATTGAACAGAATAAAACACTATAAAATTGGACAGAAGACGTAAGAAAAGTGTCTTTCGCTGCAATCCAAAGATGACGTACGTCGGCTGGCAATACATGAAGAAGCTGGCAAATTAAATTCTAGAAGGTAAATTGTGAATTATTTTGTTCTCGAGTAGAAGTTAATTCAGTTTTTTTAATCACTTTTCAATTCTAAAACGATTTATGTATCTTAGATGCCAAAGTTGTTGGACTATCTCTATCTACTCATCAATTAGAGGGACCATCTCAGTTGCCAAAGTTGTTGGATGATCAATTAGAGAGGGATCAATGATTGTTAGACCACAGACCAAAAGCTAGGACCAGACATTTGCCACGAAAGCCTCCAAAAGCTAGGACCACACATTTCCTGAATTCCTTAATTGCCACGAAAGCCTCCTCTCTTCCATGAAATATATTATTTTGAAGATGAACACAGATTATAGTTATGAATCCAAAAAATCCACCTCATTTTCCTCTTCTAGGTAGCTGGCCATAGTGGTCGTCCTGCCCCATTGAGGGGGTCCAGCCATAAAGATGATTTATTTTGAGTCCGGATCGTCTGTCTAACTTTATCCTGTCTTATTCTGTCCAATGTCCAAACGACGTCGTTTTTGTATAAAATTTTGGCAGAGGTTGCGAGATGACAGGCGCCAGTGGGTCCCACCCACTTGGGCCGTTTGAGAGCCACAGCCGAAGCCAACCTCCAGCTTTCCTTTGTACTGCGCAGGCCACACTCCACCGTTGGCTTTTTATTATTATAAATTTATACCCATTTCATTTATTATTATTACCCAAAACCAACTGAAAATTCACTAAGGTCACCTTTTGGGTATGTATAATAATAATAATAAAATAATATGAATACTAATAATAATATTATGTTATAAAAGGTAATAATAATAATAATAATAAATGAAAATAGTAATAATAATCATAATAGAAATAATAAGATAATCATAATAATTATAATAACAATAATAATAAAAATTTAAGAAAAATAATAATAAGATGATAATTACTAAGTTATTAAATATGATTAAGTTATTCTTATTATAACATATTTAATTTATTATTATCATTATTTATTATTATAATAAATATTACAATTAAGTAATTATTAAATTGCTTAATTTTAATTTATTATTGTTCTTGTTGTTATTATTATTATTATTAACATATTCCTATGATAATTAATTTCTTTTATTAATTACAATTATAATTAGTGTTATTATAGATTTCTAATAAGTTATTATTATTATTATTATTGTTGACTACTACTAAGCTTATTCTTATTCTTCAGTATATTAATTATGATTATGATGATTATTATTATTACATTTATTATTATAAGTCTTATTAATTTTGATAACTTATTCTTATTATTATTATTTTTGTATAAGGTATTATCATGATTATAATAATTATTAATTAATCAATAAATATGATTAAGTGATTCTTATTATTACTAATTTTATTTATTTATTAATTAATAATTATTATTATTCTTTTTATTATTACTAAGTTATTCTTATTATTCTTAATTTTATATATTATTATTATTATTATGATAATTAACTTTATTTATTAATTAGAATTTTAATTAGTGTTATAATAATTTTTAAGAAGTTATTATTATTATTATTATGATTATTATGATTATTATTATTTATTCTTTTTATTATTACTAAGTTATTCTTATTATTCTTAATTTTGTATATGATTATTATTATGATAATTAACTTTATTGTTTAATTAGAATTTTAATTAGTGTTAAAAGTAACTTTTAATAAGGCAAATAATAATAATAATAATAACAATAACAGAAATACAGAATTAATTGCAATAACAATAATAAATTATTCCACGGTAATCAGAATAAGAATAATAGTAATAATAATCATAACAACAATAATAATAAGGATAGTAAGAATAATGATAATAATGACTACAAATTTAATCTTATATAATAGAAAGAAATTGAAGGAGAAAGCATTATTGTCAATAATATTTAATATTATAATAATACTTATTAATTAACAAATACTCCAATATTATAATAACATTTAAATATTATTATGAAATTACTTATTGTTATTAAATTAGTTGGAGAGTAAATATTAGATTTATTATAATTTTTATAATAAATTCCTTGCTAATAATTTTAATAACGAGTGGTTCTATTATTTAAAACTACAATTATTATTAGTATTAGTATTATAATATGCGGTATGCTTATTATAATTTCTATTATTATTATGAAATTTATTATAATTAAATATTTTCTTCTTATCATTAATAAATAATAAAATTATTATTACAAAATATAATAAATAATTAACATAATTATTATAATAAAAATTATAATAATTAATTTAATTTCTATTATTATTATAAAATTTATTATTAATAAATAAGAAATAATTTAATAATTTAAATATAAAAAAAACTCAACAAACCATTCTCGCGTGGGCGACATATATGTAGCCATTTTCGCATGGGCGAGGACATTCTCGCCCACGCGAGACTGGCCCTCGCCCTTGCGAAATGGCCAGTTGGTGGCCATTATCGTAAGGGCGAGGCCACGCGAGAATGGCCCTCGCCCTTGC
>JANKOD010000002.1:26627519-26642244 GCA_026284645.1 Erythroxylum acuminatum
TGATGTATTACTAGATGTTAATCTTAATTTATAGATATAAATCATTTTTACTTGAGCATTAAAAAATTAAAGAGATTGATTTATCTACCTCAAATTTGTTTTAATTTAACGTAATTCGTTATTTCGAAATTTTTGATGAATTTTAGAAAATTTACAATTCATATTTTTAATCGCATTTATAAATCAATTATACCTGCAAAATGTCAATGAATACATGCACAATTTTTTTCATGTATTAGAAATAAATATTCACATGTGTGTGAATATATAATGATGCATGAGCATGCAATGTACTTCTAATTTCTCACGGTGTACTCAATTCACTATTCTAGGTTCTAGCCCCAAACATGGGATGTTACAATTCCTAATTACACATTCATAATATTTAGATAAATATGATGTATTACTAGATGTTAATCTTAATTTATAGATATAAATCATTTTTACTTGAGCATTAAAAAATTAAAGAGATTTATTTATCTAACATAAATTTGTTTTAATTTAACGTAATTCGTTAGAAAAATATAACAATTGAAGGGGAAAATAATTTAATTAAATTAGACTTGATTATAAAGTTTGAAAACTTACTTATCATATATAAGATATTTAATAAGTAAAAATCAATATTGAATATTATATTTTATTACGAGCTAATAGGTATTTAATTACAATCAATTAAAATGTTAATTAAAATTTAAAATATGTTTCAATTAAATTATTAAAAGATTTTGAACCATTTTTGGAATGGCATATACTCTACAAAATCTAGTATTCTTTGCATATCCTTATATATAATGCTCATAAAATTTTGACAATTTGTTTATGTAAATATTATTTAGGCAAAAATTACGAATTGTCTCTTACATTTTCTAAAAAGTGTAAATTAGTTTTTACCATTATTTAAGATATCATGTTATACTTAATATTTTCAAAATAACACTAGTAACACCTTAAATGCTTACAAAATTAAGTTTTTGGCAATTTTTAATGTATGAGTTACCAATTTAGTTTATGCAGTGTCCCAAGTAGATAATTTAGACTCAACAGACATTAATGTAATCTCAAAAAAATTTCTTTAAATAATAATTCACAAAAATTTAAATAATTTTCTTTATATTATTGTATACGGTACTACTCTTATACCTTATTTTAAGTGTAATAAGTACTATTTTATTAATATTAGAAAATAAAATGGTATAATAAAAAATTTATAAAACTTTCGTAAAATATTAAAATACAAATGTTATTTTTAATCAATTTTTTAAGATCGAACTTTGATCATGATTCTTACTTAATTTATCGATTTCAAAAAGAAACTAATAAAAAAAATCAAAATTAAGTTTCATAACAAAGTTCACTTTTATGATTTTGTGTTGTTGGGATTATGATTATCATTAATTAAGTTCTATAAATTAGATAATCTTGTAACAAAGTTCACTTTTATGATTATGTGTTGTGATTATGATTATCATTAATTATGTTCTATAAATTAGATAATCTTATATTTTGAAAAACTAGCAAAAAAAAAAAAAATCCTTCCATTGTGCAGTAGGTAATTATCATTCTCCATCATCTACAGTTCTTATTTACTTTGTAAAAATAGCAAAGAGAAACAGAAATCTGATTAAAGATCTCGTGAAGCATCTTAACCAAGCTTACATCAAAATACAAAGAGTTTAATTAGCCAAGCTTGCTAAGAACATCATTAAGAGCAGACACAGTTTCAGCGTAGAACTTCTCTGCTTGTGGAGTGCTCTTGATTTTTGCTGCATGATCCAGCTGCAAAGCAAAACAAGACTTGAATCTTTTTGTTTTTTTTGGAATCAATTTTCCAGTAAAGAAAAACACAATTTTTGACA
Source organism: Erythroxylum acuminatum (assembly GCA_026284645.1). Taxonomy (NCBI): domain Eukaryota; kingdom Viridiplantae; phylum Streptophyta; class Magnoliopsida; order Malpighiales; family Erythroxylaceae; genus Erythroxylum; species Erythroxylum acuminatum. Next base: position 26,629,379 of record JANKOD010000002.1, read on the forward strand.
ATGACCATTAAAACTTTCTATCAATGTTTCCATAGTAATTAGATTACCTCGCTGATGGTTCGGAAGAGCTTTCCAGTCAGTTCCTTGAGAGGTTTCTTCTCTTCCTTGGTCTTAGCAGAAATAACAGTGTTAAGGTCATAGCGAAGATACGAGGCCTTGAGACGAAGATCATTTTGGACATATGGCCATGCCTTCTTATCTATCAACGCCTTCACTCCAACTATGTCCTTCGCCGACTCCTTCGCTCTCGCCGCGGCCTGTGCCGGTGTAAGCGGCTGTATGAAGAACCTATCCTTCAGTGGCAGGTCAAGGTCTCTTGGTTCATCCGAGTTCAGAGTCCCAGCTGCCATCAACCAACAAAATTAACACTGAAGTAGTATTCGTTGCAGTGTCATTTAATATTTAAGAAAATAATGGTTGTTAACTTACGGAGACCACCGGATGGAGGTGGAGGAGGGCCGACCTTGATAGGGACGGCTTCAGCAGCGAGCACAGCCTGAACGAATGACCCAGAAACCAATCCGGCGGCAATGAGACCCAGCATGGCTCTGCGGCCGGTTTCAGGCTCGTTAGCAGCCTGCTGAGCTCTAACAGCGAGTACTGGGCGGGTGGCAGAAACACGGGCAGTGTTGGTAAAGCGGGTTGAGCCGCTGAGCTGGAGGCTGCCTTCGAGCAAGCCAGCCATGGAAGCCAATGAATGTGCCATTGTCAATCGCTTTGATTGCCTGTGCCTTGGCTTTTTTGTTTTTGTTATATTTCTATTGGAAACTGGGTGGCAACAGGTAGAATTATTATTATATTTTTGTTATGTGATGTAGATCATCTCTATGCGAGAACCTTATCCACCATTTCCTTTAATGGATAAGCTGGATATGGTATTCTCCAATGGTTGCTTCACACCTGTGTTTTTCCACGTGACGTGGAGTGTATTGTGATCCAGTAGCACATTGACAAGTGGACTAGTAGGAATAATGCTGATTTACAGTTAATCTGTCTTTGTAATTTATATAAACATATTCGCTACGAATTAAAGAAAATATCTGCAATAACGTCTAACAGATGTTTCCCTTGTTCGTACCCTTATGGAAAAAGAAAATTAAAGTTACAGTAGAGCTCATAATGTTTTCCATTTTATTATTAAATAGAGGGCAAGACAAGTAAGAACTTGCAAATAGGAGTTAGACCGATGCAACCAACCTTAATAAATTTATCACCAACGTTTGAAGGGGGAAATTTATCACCAACGTTTTAAATGATAAGGGAAAACTAAACCAATAATATAAGAAGTTCAAATTTTAAAAATTAATTAATATTAAGATTGGATAAAATTTTAAAAACATAATTAAAAGAAATTATTATAACGTATCAAAAATCTTAAAATGTAATTAAAACTGATAAATATACTAATAATCTGATTAATTTTTATCAACAAAAGTTATTTAAATAAATCGAACTAAAAAGTTAAAAATTAAACTAAAAAATTGTTAAGTTAAAAATTTTTACAGTTAAACTGATTTAATTTTTTAATCATTTTTATAACTATAAACTATCAAATCAATTCATACAAATTAAAAAACGTTATAATAAGTTGCCATATCAAATTAAACTAGTTTAATAAGTTGAATATCACCCTTTAAAAATAGGGATTCTCTAGTTAATTTTTTTATTATTTATATCTCGCTAACAAACTTTGTTCAAGTTCAAGGTAAACAGAACTGATTAAAATTTCTAATTTCTAATTTATCGTTTAATCTTTAATTTTGCATTTATTTTTCATGGTCAATATTCTTATCACTTCTTCAAAAGCATGTTTTTAATATATTATTTTAACTTACACTTTACACTTTTTATTAATAATTGATCCAATACAATATTATTTAAAATTTAAATAAAATATGTATTTGTTTCACTAAAAATTTTGTTATACTAGTTAAAATCACTATTGTGAGGCCCCAAACTATACCCCCTAGTAGGAATGTTTCATGTCCATGAAAGTATTTGTAATCAGTATGAAGGGAATTATTAGGGGTATTTCAGTAATTTGTGTTAATTGTGTTATACATGTATAAATATACATTAATCATTGACTAAATTGTTAAATGTAGTTAAGATGGCATGCAATTTCATAGAATAAGATAAATGTGTGTCCATTTTTGTAATTAATGAAAGGTGAAAAGAAGAAACCAATAAGATTGAATCAAGTGTCATGTCCCACATTATAAGAATTAGCCATATGGCATGTCACCAACCACAAAATTTACTTAAACACATGAAGAGGAAGAAGCGAGGGTCGACCATCAAAAGTTTGAGCCTCTTTCTTCATCCAAAGTCTTGTGAAATTTGATGTATTAAGGGATTTGAAAGAAAACATAAGAAATTTGTGCATTTAAGTCTAAGGTGAGTTGGTTTTATGTTTTGGTGTGAACATTAGCTCCTTCCTCATATCCTTTTCATCTAGGGTTTGTTATGTATAAGTGATCGTTGAAGATGAGTTTTGAATGTATATGTTATGTGTGGAAGTGCAGAAGACCAAAGAAGGGAAGCAAGTGGAGTGAAGAATTAGGGTTTTGATCACTCTTTTAAAAGGTATGGAAATTTTGATATGTTGTTTGAGTTTTTGAATGTAACGTGAGGAGTTTTGTTAAGAGAAGTATTCTATATGAAAATGGGATGTTTTTGGTTCATTTGGATGTGTTTTTAGCATTGCTTTTGCATAATAAGATTGAAGTGAGTTAATTGGAGTGTGTATCTCGTTAGATGGAGTGGTTCCACTGAATAGGCTTCTATATTTTAGCCATATTTTTACTTGTAGATATTAAAATGGTACAATTTTAATTGGAGATTAAACTACAGATATAGGTCTACAACTTTCATGAAGGAATAGAATTTGAGTTCTATTTTTAAGGGTTTTGAAATTTAGCTTGAAATTGAGTTCTGGTTGTCCCTATTTTAGAATAGCCTGTAGTATTTTAGTTAAACTCTTAGGATACTACACCAAATTAAATGAAATTTATACCATAAGAAAATTAATACACAGAGGACAATTTTTATAGAAGACAATGTTGTCTAAAGTGTAACATACCACTCCCATAGAGCATATGCCTGAATGTATTGATGAGTATTCGAGAACATACTCTACGAGAATGGCAAGTTAAGAAGATCAAATCAATTCAATTAAGGCATCACACATGTTACTAGCATTTCAATAGTCATTTTGTTCCATTTTCATTCACAAACATATAGGGTCATAATTGTCATTACACTTTAGAATTCATATGTACACTGTACAACAGTTGAGAGATGCAATTCTTGATACAAAATAACTATTTCAAAAGCCTTAAAAATAGAACTCAAATTCTATTCCTTCATGAAAGTTGTAGACCTATATCTGTAGTATTAATACATGGAGGAAAATTTTTATAGAAGACAATGTTGTCTAAAATGTAACATACCACTCCCATAGAGCATATGCCCGAATGTATCGATGAGTATTCGAGAACATACTCTACGAGAATGGCACCTTAAAAAGATCAAATCAATTCAATTAATGCATCAACCATGTTACCATCATTTCAATAGTTATTTTGTTCCATTTTCATTCACAAACATATAGGGTCACAATTGTCATTACACTTTAGAATTCACATGTACACTGTAAAACAGTTGAGAGATGCAATTCTTGATACAAACTAACTAAAGTCATATGTAGGTACAACTGATCCCGACACTGATCCATATCCAATTGCAATAATGATACTTCAACTAGACTAGCTGGATCTCTTTTGGACCTGAAAAACAATGTTGCAAATTTGATGAGTTTGCGAACTCAGTGAGTGAACCATCATTGAGTTCGCAAACCATCATCGATGTGCTCACTCATGTCAAAACATAAGACAAATCATAATCCAATTCACAAGCAAATCATATCATCCAATATTGAATACCACATCACAATTTATCATGCCTCAACAAGTACAACTTGTATAGCATTTCACATCACTATTTCAAAACAATCCAATAATTCACTTCAATCATCCATGTGATACATATCAACTTGTATATGCAAATGCATATGTGACTCTATTTATTTTGCTTTATTATGACCGAGTGCCTATACTGTCCTGTGTCCATTGTCAACACTAAACTCATTTCCTTTACTATCCTGTATTCGTTGTAGATACCGGGCTTATTATTACCTGAGCCTGAGGCTCTTTTGTGCACAATCGTGAGCTTAAAGCTCTTTTCTCACATTGGTCACTCTAGTCACAACTCTTTTATCTGATCATCCATTTTAGTGTAATGAGATGCAATAATTCACATGTTATGCTTTCAATACTTTCATTCGGTGTACTCATATCATATAACAAATTCTTCAGGTCTAAGTTGGCATTCATCATTTAGTTGTTCACACATTTAATATTTCATATACAATTCACACAAAAGCTCATATAATGAGTTTACACATTTAGGTTAATTCACAGTACACTCCAAATAAGTTATTGTCTTGATGATCCGGTAATGTCTGGATGCTGATGATCGACTTATGCGTCTAAGTCATGCAATACATACATAGTTCACACATCAATAAGTTACTTCATCATATGAATATACAATCATGCACATGTATTTGTATAATGTTTCAATGCATGCTCAATTGACCTTCTGGGTATTTATTCTTATGTAAAGATCTTGACTCACTTTTAATTCATCAATCTTATATTTATCAAATTCTCATTCACACTTGCTTTATATTTTTCAATTTTCATTTATCCATACTTAACAAACTCTTTACTAATTGATTAGGCAACAATCTAGGTTCATTCTTAGCCTTAATTAACTTAAAGTACACTAAATTAGAGTGACTTATCCCCAATTGATTAAACATGTACACAAAACTGAACTCATCATTCCAGAGCATTGCCCAAGATCATGAGGGACCTTCCCACGATTGTGATAGAAGCTTGTGCAACAGGCCACGACTGTGGGGAACATGCCACGATCGTCATATAACCCAAATATCTAGGTCACGATCGTGCACTTCATTATTTCCTACAATTCTGCACGAATTCATCAAACTTAGAAACATATCAATCACTTGAATTTTCCAGATCACATGCTTTTTAAACCCACTTTATTACATGTTCATCTAGTTTCCATCTTGGTTACACTAAGGCTCTCTAAATTTTACTCAATTTTGTCATTAATAATCACTTCTTACATATACACAAACATCTCCAATTTTCCAGATTCAACAATACTCAATAACATTTATCTTTAGCTTGAATTTGTCATCAATCATACCTCAAATCCTAACTCAATTCATCATACAACAGTCCCTAAACCACTGCTATCACACATGTAAAAATAGAACATGGTAGTATCCATTTATTCATCAATTTCTCAACACACATTCAACACCAATACTTCAATCAATCCATCCCTAATAAGTCATTATCATGTTCTACTAACATAAATCACAGAAGATCAGTTTTTCACTTACTTGATATGCTCAATTTCTTCCTCAATTATCAAGCTAACCTAGCTTTATATGCATGTAAGATCATCCAATGGTTGTGACAAGAAGAAGACAGTAGAATATATTTATCTTTATGAAGCACTTGACTAAGGTTTTGAGGTGATAATGAACAGAATTTAGGTAGAAATTCAAAGCCATAAGGGAAAAGTGCATTTTGATAGTGAGAAGGAAGATAGAAAAAACAAGAGAGAAAATGGCCATCTATGTGTGTGGGTATCGTGGGGTGAAAGTGTGTGGCAAGTAATCTTAAATCATAAACCGTAACCAGATTATGGAGGTTGCAATCTCTCAATTCACAATCTATCCAAACCCTAATTAGTTTTGAAGTTCTTTAATAAACTATCGAAAACCTATGCAAGATCTTTCTTCGCATTAATTCAATTCTTGTTTCATACAAGTTCTCTGAAGTTCTTTAATAAACTATCGATCTGATTCAATTCTTGTTTCTATTAATTCACCTAACTCTTTTTAGTCCAATTTAATCGTTTTTCATTCAATTCACCCTCTTAGTTTATTATTGAATGATTCAATGACATAATCAACCACAACAAAATCCAATAAACACATAACAATCAGGTTTATATTCATTCAAGAATAAAATTTCAAAAGTGAGTTTCGAAGATCCTTAACATTATATATCCTATCATCAATTGTTTAATCCAATTCTATATAATAATAAAACTAAAAATAAACAAGAAATACAATCTAAATGGATGATGGGAGGCAGCGACGTTGGGAAATCTCCTGATTCGAGAAGTACGTCGAGTCAGCTTCTTCTCCTCTTCTCTCTTCCTTCTTCTCTTCCTCTATCTCTCAATGATTTCTCTCTAGGGTTTCTCAAGGTGGTTGATGAAAAATCTCCCTCTATCTCTTTTTCTTATTCTTTAAATATCCTCTCATGTTCTGGGTGACCCTATGGTTTTTCCAGGGTTTAAAAGGTCTAAAATATCTCTCGAAACTTGATGTTCTTGAATTTCTGAGCCCCTACCCGACTCATGCCACGATCGTGGCTCACATCTAAGCCTTTTGTCAAGATCGTGGCATACAGGCTACGATCGTGGGCCATTCCTTAGGCTTCTGCCATGATTGTAGGCCATTCCTTTCAGCCCAAATGTCTCCAAAACTCCTTCGTTCTTTGATGTTGACTCTGAAAAACTATTAAACACATCAAGTTATCTAAAAAACATAATATTTAAGCTCAAAGACTTGTACTAACCTAGAAGACACTTAAAATATAAATAAATAACAAACTAATTAATCAAGCATTTGATGCGTGTAAGTTTTAATAAATACCCTCGATAATCCACAAGCGCAAGATTTGTTCACGTAGTACCTAAGGTGTCAATCCTATGAGGAGGGATAATCTGATCCTAAAATCTAAGGTTAAAATAAATCACACAAATTCAAGATATAATGAAACCAAAATGAGAATTCATTTTAATCAATTAAATCAAATTAAAAATCGATCACGAAAATATTAATAATTCAACAATTGAAACACATACCCAAAAATCATCCTAGGAGAATTATCAATTAAGAGAAAGGGAAATTTACCTATCCTTAATGCTAACCTAATTGATTATGAATTACCGGATTATTGGTTCTAGACAATCCTAAGCTGATTAATCTCTCTATTTATAACTATTAACCCTAAATTATAAACCCTAATCAGATTATGAAAATTGTAATCTCTCGATTAACAATCTATCCAAAACCCTAATTAGATCTGAAGTTATCCAACAAACTATCGAGAACGTATGCAAGATCTCTCTTTGCATAATTACCGATTTGATTTAATTCTTGTTATATTAAATCACCTAACTCTCGTTTGCCCAATTTAATTATTTTTGATTCAATTCACCCTCTTATTTTATTACCAAACTATGCAATCACAAGATTTAATCACAATAAATCCAATAAACATAAAAACAATCAGATTTCATTAAATTAAGAATAAAACTCCAAAGGTGAGTTTAAAACATCCTCAACACTTAGAGCCTATCATCAACTATTCAATCCAGTTCTATATAATGATAAAACTAAAAATAAATAGGAAATACAATCGAAATGGAGGACAGGAGGTAGTAATGTCGAGAAAAGTCCTAATCCAGGAAGTACGTTGAGTCAACTTCTTCTCCACTTCTCTCTTCCTTCTTCTCTTTCTCAATCTCTTAATGAATTCTCTCTAGGGTTTCTTCAACGTTGCTGATGTCAAAAGCTTTTCCTACTTATTTGTCTTATTATTTAAATATCTTTTGTGTTCGGAGCAGTCTCAGGGTTTTTATAAGGTTTGAAATGTCCAAAAAATCCTCGAAACTTGATATTTTTAAGTGTCTGCGTGTCTACCCGATGTAGGTAACGATTGTGGCTATGTCCTAGGCTTTTATCACGATCGTGGCATATGGGCTATGATCATGGGCCAACTCTAGTACTTCTGTCACAACTGTGGCATATAAGCCATGATTGTGGGTCAACTCCAGTGCTTCTATCATGATCGTGGCCTATTGTGACACAATCATGGGCGGTTGTTTTAGCCCAAATGTCTCCGAAACTTCTCCATTTTTAGATGTTGACCCTGAACACTAACAAACACATCAAGGTACTTTAAAAACATAATATTTAAGCTCAAAGATTGTACTAATCCATAAAAAAACTTAAACACCAATAATTAACAAACTAACACAATTCCAACCTAAACACATACTAAACGATTGAATTAATAATTAAATACATATCAAAACAAACCATAAAAATGATGCAATTTACACTTATCAACATCCCCATACTTAAACGTTTGCCTATTGTCAAGCAAACAAAATAGAAAAAATACAAAAATCACAAAGCACACAATGCAATAATGAGACAATGGCTTCAACTTCATGAAATAAATTTAACTTTAAACACAATCATTTAAGCTATTTAAAATTATTAACATGCAAAATTTACATAAAGGGGTCTGGACTAAACATACGTATTAATCAAAACTCAAATGTCAAATTACTCACCCTTTTTAATTTTACACACACATTAATAGTTCTTTGGTCATTCAAACTCTATAATTACACCTAAATATGTGTTCATGAAAAGTCAAGCTATTTACAAGTTCGGTAGGTTTTATTAGACACTTTTTTTTATTGAGCATAGACTTAGTCTTTTACTTGGAGGCAAAAATTGGTGATGAATGTTGATCCGGTTACTCAACTAAGTCATGTTTTTTTATTAAGCTGCTTGGTTGAAATGTCATTATAGCCTTTTGACTCGGAGGCACACATTTGTGATGTGTGTCGATCCAGTTACCCAGCTACATCATGTTCTCAACTGCTACTAGCTCTATTTATAACTCGTAGGCCAGTGGAATAGTTATTTATTTAAAATTGACCAACATTTTTTATTGCCTACCTTGTTGCTTAAGCTACTTGTTTTCATGAAAACATACTTGCATAGCTACTTAAGTTGAAAGACCTAAAATTATGAATGAGTGTGACAATTTAGAGGGTGACAAAGTCATACTAAATCCTAATTAACTTGCATTTTTAGCCAAAGAACCCAATTCACTAATTTTGTAAGCTAATGACTCTTCACAACCTAATAGACTCTGTTAAAAATTAAATCAATTTCAATCCATCCAAGCCATTGACGCATTGACACAATTCACAAAATGCAACTTAACAAACTATCATACAATATGCCAAATTCACATTCAATGCAAAACATATAACCCTCCCCACACTTGATCAACACATTGTCCTCATTTTGAGAAGAAAGCAAATAAACATACATGGTAAGAAGAAACATAAATTAAAGTAAAATCAAGAATAAAATAAGGACTAAATTTGAAATGAAAAGGGTTATAACAAAGCCTCATGGTGATGGAGGCGGGGATGGTGTTGGAGGTGGCAGTTGGATGCTTTAAGCCTCGAAGTAATGATGGATAAGATGCATACCTTGGCTCTGACGTCATTGAGTTCGAGCCATCTCCTTCATTCTTCTAGAGTTCTCTGCAAGGGTATTTGTAATTACCTTAGTGTTAATGGAGATTGTATCAAGCACTTTCTTCTAGTTCGGTTCATCAGTATCTTGCTCCTCTTTGAACTCCTGACTAGTTGAGTCCTCTTCTGCCTGCTAAGACAGTGTTGTGCTCAAACTCACCTGACTAGTCTTGATTTTCAAATGATTCTATTAGATGATGATGATGATTTAGAAAATCTGGCAAGTGGATTGTTAAACTACAACATTCCACACCATAATACTCAACGATGGCGGAAACCAAGTACCCCCATACCTAAATTGTTGCTCCTCTTATATAGAGTTGCAACAATAGCGTTCAATATATGTGTGGAGGTGCACACTAGGATGCTGTGATCCTTGCACCACAACAGGGAAAGTTCCTTTGTTGAGCATTTGTTGGTTTATGATTTATCAAAAACTAATTGACACATGAATTTGTGCAATAACAAGTCCTCCTGGGTTTTTATAATGCTATGGTGGACTTTTTTAGTGTCAAATCGCTCTAACCCAGTGAGCTCATTCCAATATAGAGAAGCAAGGAAGTCACCATGCTGATCAATAATGGAATATTCAAGGAACCCACAAATATCACATATGATTTCGATGTTTAACTCATAATTTTTCCCTGTAACCTAAACCACATTTCTTTAGGGTTATTAGGTTCGTAATATAGGGAAGTAAAGAATTCTAGAGTGAGCTCCTCGTAGACAGGATATTGGAAGTATATCAACTTTGCCCACTGAATTCTTTCTGCTAAGTTCTTTACCTTATCTCGCAGTTCTAGCCTATTAACTGTATCAAAATCAAAGTATTTCAAGACTACATTTTTTTTAGCTTGAGGGATTGGAAATGAATACCTTCCACCTCTGTGTAGGTAGGGAAGGGTGGTCTGAAGTTTATAGCCCTGCTCCTTTGCTCTCGTCTCGTGACTTGGGTTCATCCTAACGATTGATCGAGCTTTGTTGATTGCTTAATACGCGACATACTAGCTTGCAAGTAGGTAAAAGTTGGAGGAGACTGGAAGTTGGAATTTGGTTAGAGAGAAGTGAGAGTGTTTGGAGGTTCTAAACTTAGAGAGTGAGAGTGTTTGGAGGTTCTAAGCTTAGAGAGATAAAATTAAAATGAAAGTGAGTGAAAAAGTGAAGTAAGAAATGAATATATAGGTGAATGGAGGGTAAAATGGTAAAAAATGAAAATGAAATTCGTGTGTCCCTTTTTACACTACCGCAGGCGACAATCGTGGCCTACCAATATTTCCACCAATTTCTTATTTATTTTCTTCTTTCGTCCTTATACCCTTCTCGAAATCACTTCTTAGCTCATTATAGCTCATTCACCTCTCTTTTTGCTTACTTACGAAGTCTTATGCCTTCCTAATTTTATTTGGAAATGAAATAACCTAACTACAAAATTTAAACTATCTAGAAAGAAATCAAAGAAAATAACATGAAATTAATAATCTATGGGTTGCCTCCATGCATTGCTTCTTTTAACATCAGTAGCTCGACGCTCTTCTTGTGCTCAAGGTGGTTTAAATGAATAGTGCAATAGTAGCGTAGTCATCGATCGTACCATTTACACACGAGCTACCATGTCTTGGGTTCCACCTTCCTTCTGCTTCACTTTCCTTCACTTTTTCCTCCGCGATCGTTTCTTTCTAAACGCATTCCCAGGGTTCTCAATATCTTCCCATTGTCGTAGAGGTTTGGTTTTATTGATGTTAACTGGAGGTAAAGGAGAACTAGACACAGTAAAGGTTATTTGGTTGCCTCCAACCCTCAGAGTTAGTTTACCCCTTCAACGTCAATTGTTGAGCGAGCAATACCTAAGAATGGTCGTCTAAGGACCATAGGGGTTTCCACATATTCTCCAATATCCAATATAAAGAATTTTGTAGGGGAGAAAAAAAATATCAATCTGCACTTGGACATCCTTAATAATCTCCTTCGGCTGATGAACTGTTCTGTCCACGAACTTTACTAGCATGTTTGTTGGTCCTAACTCTCCTAACCCCAATTTTGACTAAAGGTATAGGGCATCTATTGATACTCACTACCAAATCTGTGAATGCCCTTTCTATGTTGACTCTATTGATACTGTAAGGAATGTAAAAATACCCTGGGTCCTCTTTCTTTTGTGTTATGTTAGGGTTTTCTTTTGCTATGCAATCATTATCCTTCTTCTTGACTAATTCCTTTAGCGTGAGCTTTGTTTGTAGATGTTCCATTATGTACTCAACCTTGTTTAATTTATCCTCCTTATAATTCCTCATTGTCCTACTTGAAATTGACTTCCGCTGAGCTAAAATAGGGTATGAAAATTTAGGTTGGGGTTCCTCGATTGGCTCGATTACGAGCTCACTTGAAAGGAATTCTGTAATCCTTCTCCCTTATCTCTATAACACCCACATACCCACTAGGAGGATATGCAAGTGTCACAGAAAATAGTATGGAAAAAATCCAAATCATACCAAACATTTGTTATATACATTTTAGCAGCTCAAGCAAACATACATTATATATCATTAAATGTTATTTTATAATTAGACCATTTCATACATATTGTGCTTAACAAAATAAATGTCATAAATTCAAAAGCCAACCAATTTTAAGGTTATTACATACCATTAACATCAAAATACATTATATCTCATTACATTGAAATATAACTCAAAAATAAAATAAACATTTTCAGAACAAAACATATTCTTCTTAGCCATTGCGATTATCTTTGTCCTAATCTCAAACCTTCTTATCATAACCTACACGGGGCCAAAACCACCATGCTAAGCATATAACTTAATGGGCAGTAACTAAACATAATGCATAATGGAGACAGTTTTTAACAGTCGTCTAACATTCATATATATAGATTATTCTAAATATTATGTCTCAAAATAGAATATGATTCATCAAGCAATGCAGAGCATTCTTACATTAGAACAAACTCATAAATATCAGAACAGAATGTACAAATATCAAAATTGAATATCAGAATAGGATATAATCTTTCTAGTTTAAGGTATGACTTATGTTAGAATAAAACTTGTTTGTATCAGATCAGAGCTTATCTTTTTATCAGAACAGAATTTACTTATAACAAAATTGAACAAGTATTAGAATACAAAATGAGTTAGACTACTAATCTTTTTAGATAAGTGGGTAACGGGACCAAAACAAGAGATACCATGATTGGTATCATAGAACAGGAGAGACTTATGCCTTAGTAATAGGAGACACTATTGTGTCAAATATCAGGAGACACTGAAGTGTCGATATCAGGAGACACCGAAGTGTCAATATTAGGAGAAAACTTAATGTCA
>JANKOD010000002.1:26683640-26699142 GCA_026284645.1 Erythroxylum acuminatum
CTCAAAACACCCTTTTAGGTCATAATTAATCATAAACATCTATAACAAAAGCATCCTAACATATACCCTCTCATCTTACTAAATTCACATATCTCATATTACAATCCCCATTCTTGAATTTTTCTCTTTTTTGCACAAGAATAATTCACCACAAATTTCTCATTTAATGTCAATTTTACACTTCAAAATTTCAAGAAAAATTCGAGGTCCAATAGTCAGTTAGACACAACTATTCAGAAACTTGAGGATATGCTTAGATCCTATGTTATAAAGTTCAAAGGGAGTTGGGACACAAACCTACCACTGATAGAGTTTGCCTATAATAACTGTTATCAGGCTAACATTGGCATGGCCCTTTATAAGGTACTTTATGGAAGAAAAATGAAGAACTCCAATATGTTGGGATTAGGTAGGTGAAAGGAAACTGATAGGTCCCGAACTTATATAGGTGACAACAGATAAAGTTCAAATTATTCGGCAAAGATTAAAGATAGGTCAGAATACACAGAATAGCTATGCTGATAATCGTTGTAGAGATCTTGTATTTGAAATTGGAGATAAGGCATTTCTTAAGATTTCCCCTTAGAAAGGCATATTGAGATTTAGGAAACGCAGTAAATTATGTTTGTGTTTCATGGGACCGTATGAAGTTATGAAAAGGATTGAATCAATGGCATATCGATTGAAGTTACCAGACAAACTTGTGAGGATTCACAATATCTTTTATGTGTCTATGCTTTGTAAATATCTAGCTGATCCATCTCATGTAATCACAGAGCAACTAGTGAATTTAAAGGAAGATTTGTTTGGTTAAAGCATTGTGGAGGAATCACGCAGTAAAAGAAGCAACACAGGAGCCCAAGCACCAAATGCATGTGTTATATCCCCATTTATTTTGAGCATGTTATTATATGCTTGGTTAAATTTTGAGGATAAAATTTTTGTAAAGAGGGGTGATTGTAAAACCCGAAAATTTTCTTTTCACGTGTCTATAAAATTTCATTCTGTGTAAATAATATTTTCAAGCTAATGTAAATTTTATTTTTGCCAAAAGGTGAATTAGGAACCCAACTGTAATGACAAGTATTAAAGCCAAATGATAGTCAAAAAATATTGGAGTTAACTAGTATGGAAATGGACCAAAAATAAATTCAATCGGATGGATTTAAGATAGATCAAGATTGACCTTGTTTTAAATTATTGTGGAGTAAATTTGAAGTATTCTTAGGCTAAAACATAAGGGCGTGAGAATTATTCATAGTTGCAGATACTTAAAGTAAATTGATCTAACTTATATGTTGATATATTTACCTGTAACAAGTTATTAAGTGGATATGAAATTTCTGCCGAATTTGGACAGATTTTTCTTAAGCCATTTAATTAATTTGGACAATAAATAATACATGTACATGTGAATGGGCCTTAAGTGGTAGTTGTCATCATGAACGTGAAGAAGTTCTTACTATTTTGGAACAAGAATGCACGAAAATCTTATCCTGTCACATTTATGAAGGAGTAGATGTGAGGGATATAAAATTCATTACATAAGAGACCAATTCATGGTGTGGACATGTGACATTTTGGTGTGACAAAATCAGAACAATCTGTTATATTTAGGCGACAAGAATTGTCATGGATGATTTAAGGAATTAATGGTCTAATTAAACAAAGATGGTGAGGGATAAAACAATGGACATCTGTTGGAAGTAAAGCTTGCAATGTGTTGAACAGCTTCTAACAACGTGTAGCTTAAACAAGAATGATGAAGGAGCTACCCCACCATCATTCCACCGAAACTTTAGCTCTCTTTTGGACCATAATTGATGATCAAAAAGTTGCAGCTGCTTCCTTCACGCATAGGTCTTCCAAGTTACTACCTTTAGGAAATAAATTCAGTATGGTCTTTAAGCCTCCAACCGTGGACAACACCTTCACCAACGCCAACTACATGCAGGGAAAAGATGGACATCACACTACCATCTGATTTAAGTATGTTAAACCACTCTTGTCCATCCTCTTCAACTACTCATGTGAATGCTTAAGCTCGAAACATAAATTTTCTTATGAATTGTGTGAATGTTTGAGTATGATTTAAAGAAAGTGGTAAGTTTCCCTAACTATGTTTAGTGAAATTCTGTATTAGGATTCTCAGATTCCTTGAACAGTCGTAGGGCTTTGGCCATAATTTAGTCTATAGAACTCCAAATTGGGTGATTGCAAATGTTAATGAAACCTAAGGCATAATACTAAAACCATCTAGAAGAGATATATACCTAATTCTAGCTGAATAATATTGAAAATTGAGATTGATTATGGTAACTTGATACTGATCCTGTATTAAAGCAACTTGTAATATTTGGTACATGTTTCGTAATATAGAAGGTGAAATGGAAAATTTTTTTATGATATAGAAATGATAGACATAGTGGAACAAATGTCTGGAAGACTTCATAACTTAATTTGAAGGTTTGATATGTGAAAATCAAGTAACAAGTGTAGGCATGGTTAAATGAAGAGAAAAATAACATAGTAAGTGGAGAGGAAAACAACAGGTATATCCATGTTTTATGAATGTTATTTAATGGGTATTAATTGCCAGCATGCAGATTATGTATATGTGTGGAGAGGAAAACAACAGGTATATCCATGTTTTATGAATGTTATTCAATGAGTATAATTGCCAGCATGCAGATTCTGTATATGTGACTTAATGTATGTTCAATGGTAGCATGTATATTGTCTATAGTTCAATGGTTCAGTGTAAGGAAAATAGTATGTATATATTATGTACGATATTTAATTTGAAAGAAGACAACATGTATAAATCATGGAAGTTGTTCGATGGTTATTCAATGGTTGAGTGAGAAGAAAATAGAATTTTAATCTTACTAAATGCTAAGATTTTGGTTAATCCCTTTGTTATAAAATTTGTAAAACAAGGTTGTAAATTATAGATATACTTGGCAGGTTTTAGGAACCCTTTGGGGGTCTCCCTTATAGCTGAGTAAGACCATGAAGTTTTCTCGATCATCGTAGACTCACGACTAATAAAGGAAAAGCACCGCATAAGTGAGGGAAGTTTACAATAAATGAGAAATAGTGAGTGTGTATTTAAATTGATTTTGTAAAGATGGTTTATGAAAAGTATGTTTATGAATAATTCTATTGGTGCTACTGCTTGAATTTAAAAGTTAATCTTCATGAGATTTACATATACTTTGATTAAGCATTGAATTGAGTTTTGAATGCACTTGGAAACTAATGAGATGTA
This sequence comes from Erythroxylum acuminatum, assembly GCA_026284645.1. Taxonomy (NCBI): domain Eukaryota; kingdom Viridiplantae; phylum Streptophyta; class Magnoliopsida; order Malpighiales; family Erythroxylaceae; genus Erythroxylum; species Erythroxylum acuminatum. The sequence goes on from JANKOD010000002.1 coordinate 26,686,912, forward strand.
CACACACTTTGAATTGGAATTAAATTGAAATTTGCATAAGCTTTGAATTGACATGGAATTGAAATTTGCATATGCTTTGAATTAGTATAGAAATGGATTTTGAATATGTTTTTAATTAGTATTGAAATGAGGCGCGCTCATGAATTAATTGTGATTTAGTCTATGTTATTCCATCAAGTCTTTATACAAACGATTATATCAGTCAGAGTATGTCCTAACATGCATGGCGGTGTTTAGGGGCATCTATCACTAATATGGGTGGTGTTGTCTTTGTCAGTATGTCCTGTGAGTCGCCCTTTGTAGATGTGGAGTGTATATTATGCTAGCATTGTTACAGGTAAGCAATGCAAAGCTAGCTCCGTAACCACTGATTTATATATAGTGCTAGCATCATTATGGGTAAGTGATGCAGAACTAGCTTCATAACAATCGATATATAGAGGTTAATCAGGCATGGGTAAGCGATGCAGAACCAGCTTTGTGGCGTTACACCTAAGGGTACCATATGGCAAAGAAAATTAGTGATAGGCTATGTTTTAAAAAGAAAGTTCATGAAAGTATTGATTGTTATTGCTGTATACTTTACAAGAAAAGTGGAACTTGATCTCAGAAAAATATATATGTTTTGTTTTACAGACACATTGATCTTATGAAAAGAAAAGAATGTGTTTTTTAAGAACATTGATTATTCCTTGAAAAGAAAAGAAATTGTTTTCTTTTATGGAGGTTAATGTTTGTATAATTATTTTTATTAGAAACTAATAACACTAACTGAGCTCGTTTAGCTTACCCTTTATTTTCTATTTTTAAATAAAACCTCCCAGGTGCACACTCAAGGGCTTCAATAGCAGGGACTCCACCTTGCGAGTAGTCAACTTCGTCAAGTGTTGCTGTGTAGGAGTTTTTATTTTTCCTTGTACATATTGTTTTAGAATTGTTGCATATCTTTGAACATGTTTTTTGAAGTACATTTGTATAAAGAATGGATGTGTATAAACGTTTTTTAATGGGATGCATGACGTTGTTTTAACTTTTCAAAGTTTATTGATGTAACTATTTAAGACTGCATGTGAGTGGATTTCAAGTCCACAATTTAGATTTGAGAAATTGATGTAATGATGAAGTGTTTGAACTTTTACAGGGACTTTGAAATTTTTAGGATGTCAAATTACAGAGATTGTGTTGCCGAAATTTTTAATAAACTGAAAAACAAAAGTCCACCGTTTACATTTCTTATTGTGAATTCAAGCTTTTCCTTAACAAAAGCAATAGGGTTAGCTTCATGGGAACTTTCTAGCTGACTCAGATATCGACTGGAGAGTCATCGTGGAGTGCCGGGCAGGTCACTTAGTCATTACAGGATAGGACACTAACATATCATCCCCTGTATGGTCTCTTTTCATTTCAACCAATACAAATGCTCTGTAATCTACCAATAAAGGAGAGAGATCTATTACATAATTTAGGGATTCTATTATGGATCTTCTCTAGTAGAAGGATGTAGTCATGGTAAGGAGGAGAAGGAGAATAGATAGATGAAGAATCATTAGGGTTTTATTTTTCCGAATTTATTAAAATTATAAAATAATTTTCTGGAAAATAATCAAACACATGTTAAAGGTTTTAATATGATGTGGTGTACCATGTCAGCGATGTTAACAAAGAACTTAACGTTGGGCTATCTTCACAACAAATTGAAAGTTTGAACATTTTAACACCACTTTTTAAAAGTTTGGGCTAGTATTACAAAATTGAGTAAAGTATAGGATTTTTTTAATAATTAACACTACAATAAATTAAAGAATTCTTAGGTTCTTTAGATTTGAAAGATGTTTTGGTTAATTAACCTTTTAATAGAGATTACATGTCTTGAGAGAATATAGTTTAAGTTAGGAACTCTTATTGGTGTAAGAAGCAAGAGTAATTTATTAATTGAAGGCGGAAGTGAATGTAGTAAAGTCATAGGGAACTTGACCGAAATCTAATTTATTCATAGTTTGGTATATTCTTTATCATTGTTTTACATTAGTATTTTTTCACTTTATTTACTTTATTCATCTATCTATAAAGGTTGATCTAGCTTGTTAAGTTTGTGGGCAGTGGGTAGTTGATCAATAATCATTATAGTATCGTCTCGTACTCACTAGTGCTAACTATAACTACACTATATGCTTATAATAAAATAATACAATAAGTTTTTAGCACCATTGTCAGGGTTTAGGCATTAACATTTTCAAAATTACAAATTGACTAAATTATTTTTTATTTTTTTAGTTTCATTATTTATATATTAAATTATATTTTATTTTCTCTTTTACAAATTACATCTTATGCGTAGTTCTGAAACTATGAGAAAGCTTATAAAACAGAACTTGAGATTAAGAGAACATTAGATATAAGAAGACTTCAAAGGAAAATAGAAGCTGAGGAAGAAAAGATGGATGTAGAGAGTATAAGGTAATAAAGGACTTTCCCATATTGACGCCTAATATATAAGCTCAAACTTTGCGAGGCTTAGTGGCAAAGCTACCAACTTCAAGCTAAGTCCCTCATTATTGTGTATGGTGTATAAAAATAAATTTAAAGGCTCATAATTTGAAGACCCCAACTTACATCTATTAATGTTTCTAAAGTACTGTGACATATTAAATCTTAAATAGCGTGTCTTTTGATTTAATCAAACTTTAATTATTCCCTTTCTATTTTAGGGATAAAAGTGCCCTTTGATTTAATTAAACATTGGTTATTCTCTTTCTCTTTCAAGGATAAAGTTAAAGTGTTGTTACAAACCATACCAACATGTTTAATTGATACTTGGGATCAACTCTCCCACATGGTTTTAGCAAAGTATTTCCTTTAAAAAGGACATTGTAGATAAAGAAGCAAATCACCACCTTTACCTAAAGGGAAAGTGTTTATATGATGCACCAGAGAGATACAAGGAGTTATTGAGGTCTTGTTCCCACCATAGTTTGGAGTAAAGGTTGACAATTTAGACCTTCTAAAATGGAATGACCTACAACACAAATATTTTTATTCATTACTAGTGGGCCTTTGATAAATAAGACAATGGATGAAGCGTACATCCACATTAAGGAGATGAATTAAAACCATTACTGGTGGCAAAACGAGAGGGAAATTCCCAAGAAGATTCCAATTAAGTATGACTTGTATGCTTTAAATCCTCTTACTACGAAGGTAAACACATTGTCTTAAAAGTTCAATACTATTATTGTTAATACCGTTGGTGTTACTAATGTGGTTTAAGACATCTTTGGATTCCCAGGACATTTAACTACAAATTTCCAATTGGGGAATTAGTTTATACATGATCCCTCTTTGGAACATATTAACTTCATTAGCAATCCCAACTAAACGAACAACCCATTTTCAAACACTTATAATCTTAGTCGGGGAAACATCCCATTCTCTCCTATGAAAATAGGTTTATCCTTTCACCTTAGAATATGCAACTACTTAGTTTCTAGCCTAATCCATTCAATCTCATCCACATAAATCAAAATTGGAGTTCTTTTTATAAAAGTTTCTTACAACTCAAGCTAAGTAGAATAAAGAATTCAAGGAGGAGACTAGTAAGTTTAATTCTAAGGTGGATTGCACTGGTACCCATAGTAAGATGTTTGAGTTCCAAATTGCTTAGTATACAAGTTCTACCATTATTCCAATTAGTTAATTGCCTACTGAACTTGAGAATCCTAGGGAACACTATAATGTTATAATGTTAAGGGGTGATAATTGAGAATCAGAGGTTGGAAGTGGTTAAGAGTAAGGGAGATTAAGGAAGGAAGATACTTGTTAGATAGGAAAAGAAATCTAAAAGAGAGGAATTTGAGACAGATTGATAAAGGATTGTCTATACAATTCCTTTAAAGATTGATTAAGGTGATGAGATAAGGAATTTGAGAGAGGAAGCTTGGCATCTATCATAGAAAGGCATATCATAGTCAAAATTACTATAACCTCAATGGAAAAATCAAGAGTGATATGTTTTTTGTAGTGGTGAATACAAAGATCAACATTGGAAATCAGGAACTAAGTTAGGAAGTGCAGATCATGAAGCAACCAAGAAAATATAATAACTACAAAGCTGACACATAGTTGAAATGTCGAGCATGTAAAGGAAAGAGATGTGGTCACGGCAGTAATGCATAGTCAAATTAGGAAGAAAATTATATGTAAAACTTTTTGCGCTAAAGGTTAGTCCATATAATGATGGTGGTTTTGTTGTAAATTACTCCCTCTTGTACATTTATCCGTTATCAATTCTAATGAAATATTTAAGTTTTTTAAAAAATACCCTACTAGTAAGGTTTACAAGTTAACATTAATGGTAAGGGGTTGAGCTTATGACCTAAAAATAGGCACTTAATAGGTAGTAACCTAACATTCTTTACCCTCATTTTTTTTAAGATTTTAATGTCTCTAGTTGTTTAGGTTATTTTTTTATTTTCTTAGTTTCATGTAAAATTTTCAATCTTGAATTATTAAATTTTTGCTAAACTTGTTTTATAAGTGTTTATAGTTAGTGCATTTTTATTTTATTTTACAAGGGATATAAAATGATATTATGTTCACTCTTGTGTAGGTGCAATTAGAAAACAAAATTCGTTAATTTTATAAACAATATTTGCACAATATTGTATAGGAGGTTGTGTACATAAACACACCCTGTGTTTCTCCAGATGTAGACCCATGTTCACTTGCATAAGAGGGCCAAAAATTATAGAATGTTCCATTTTTTTAACATGACTAGGTACATTATAGTGTGCTTATAGTTATGTTGTAAACATGCCCTAAAGTAAGTATACAGACCATCATGTTTAAGCCCGTGTATAGGAGACCTAAGAAATAGAGAGTGCTACTTTTATACATGATCCTATGTAGGTCCCTATATATTTTCACTTATTTTTTCTTATTTCTAAGATGCATCTAATTCAAACAATATCCACCAATGTGACATACACAGCCCCATGTATAAGATCTTATATAAGAGATACATCCCCTATGTTTTCTCATTATGAACTATGTTCACTCTTAATTTTCTCTAAAATTTTGGTTCATCTTTTAGCTTTTAGAAAGATAAACTCCCCCCAAGCCATCCTAAATCATACATAGAGTACTTTAGAACATATTTAGATTTTTCACTACCTATATTTTATCTTAATTAAGGTATTTTTCTATAACACTCCTATTTTCATTATGTATTGTGCTTATTTGATGATTAGCTATCCATTATTCATTATGTTTAGGTTCTCAGAAAAATGAATTAGGTGAACTAGGACTTGCATATACTTTATATGGTTATAGATTCTTAATGGGACTCATATAGGTTACTATAGTGCCTTAATTTTAATGAGTGGTTGGTTTAGGCTCTATAATGGAATAAAAGCCATAGGAGTTAATATTTTAGCATTATATGAAGTAGAAATAGTTATAATATACATGTGTAACAAATATATGACATATGAGTAATAGAGACAAACAACATTCCATTTAGTGGCTGATTCTTATATTTTTATATTTTTACACTATACTTCACATTTATCCATTTTCATAACATCATTTATTATTTTTGTGACCTTATTCATGTTTTTTTTAGTATCACACTTTGAAAAGAAGTTAGGGACCACCTATACCATGTAGGAGACTTATAAAATAGTTGTAACGCAATAGGGCAAAAGTAGACACCATCATCTCATTATTGTGTACCACTACCCCAAGGACAAATGCTCTGAGGAGGTAGTAAAAGCTAGCGCAGAAAACCTTAGTGTCTTCACCACCTCCAATAGAGCCACAGGTTCCCAAATATTAGTAGTAGTAGTTAGATCACCCATTGCTCTATGTTACTATTGTGCACTAGATAGTTTGAGGCATCTCGCTTTATTGATTGTTACATCTTTCGATGGGTCAATCTTGCTTATGGGGTATGTGAGATCATTTCATTCGATTGTTGTTCTTATATCTTTGATTATCATGACACAATCTACTACGAGCTTACATTAGAGTTTTTGTGTACACTAAAGGTAGATTACATAAACACATCATAAAAGGATGCAACAACACTCTAATTCAGACTAGGTGGCATGGACCAAAGTCTATGCTATAACAAAATTTTGGTCTATGATGGATTCTACATTGAGGAGAATGTGAGGTAGTTAGCATCAAGTAGGATCCACTTCGAGGGGACCTTTCCAGATATAGATATGAGGAGCTACTAGTGGTTAATAGAAACTATATAACCATATAATCCTATAAAATCCAAGGCATTTAGGTTTTGATTCCCTCATATGAGATTCATGTAGAAGCTCCTAGTTCATTGATTATATACGAATAAGAAGAGTATAAGAGTTTTCACCTAGAGGGATCTATCCCTTTTTTAACTATATGTACCATAGGAAGAAGATGCACTTTTGCATACTTTTCATACTTTTGGTCTGAGGATAATTCATAAGGTAAATTTTGGGATCATTAATGAAGGCTTAATGACGCATGCTAGGATTGCCTTTGAAGGATATGGATCTTATAGTGGTAGCCACTCCTACGTTTATGGCATTGGAGATGCTTAGGGTGATGTAGTTGGTTAAATTAAGGACAAAAAATGGAGGATATCACTTTGCACTAGTTGGTGTACCACTATATGTAGATTAGGAGGCCCCTATACAAGAGAATCAAAATGCAAGACCTAATAGAGATCCTACCATTAGCTATGTCGAAGTATATACCTTATCTAAGTGACACCATAGTGCATATTACATAGCATCTAAAAGTGGAGATCCAACCAATATTAGTACATCTATAAGAGCTAGTTATAGGAATTAATGTGGAGTATGTACCAACGGCTGCAGAGGGAGATCAAATCAAATAAGAGGAACTTAGGAAGCTCAATGAGCCCAGAGAGCACAATGAGCTTAAGGAACCAACTATTAAGGATATGGATATTGGAGAGCTAAAAGATACCACTGTACTAACTGAGAAAGAGAATATTATTCTCAATGATGATATAAGCATAGTGGCAACTGAGTCCGCCATAGGGATCTTCATAGAGATGGTTTTTTTAGGAATCATAGGATCAAAGTGTGATAATGCCCTACATACAACTACCTTCTTAGGACATTTCATATATTTTTTGTGTTTTATATTTTTTCTTTTCTTTATGGTTTATGTGTATATTTTTTATTAAGTATATTTGCACTCCATTTTGAATTACCATTTTGCCTAAGTTATTTATAGTACATTTAGCACTTTAATGATACATCAATTGAATGGAATCATATAGCAAATTGACCATATGACTCAAAAATAAAGGAAGTTCATATCCTTTCTATCCTTTACCCCTTCTCATTTTTTAAGAAAGTAAAAAATTATATTAAAAAAAGAAGGCAATGCGTTGCAAGGTGTTGCAAGTTAGAAAAAGATAGTTATATATAAGATAGATGGAGAAAAGATAACCAATAATATATTTGTCATATTAGGAGCATAGTAATCTGGTAACTTCCTAATTCAAGCCCCATCCATTTCCTTCCAAAGTGGAGAGTTTTACTTCACTAAGATGGCGTTAAATCAACTCCTTGATGGTATAGATAATATTGTCCTTGAATTATTATGCATCGATATATTTTTTCATGAGTGTCCTAAGGTTTCTTTGTTCTAAAACTTATATACTAGGGTACAAAAAACGAGCTCTAGTAAGAGATTGTCATGATTAGGAAGTTCAGCCTTAGAAATATGGAGTATTAAGCTATCCTAATCTGCTACTAAGTAAGTAAAATTGCATAAGGTTTTGTTGCATGTCCAGGTTTCTAGTACATATAGAAGTTGAAAGAATGAATGTTCCTTATTTTAACATCCCAATCACAAAGATAATATTGGGGATTAATATTTGCAATGGTCATGACTCTATATAGTGTGTCCAGGCTATTGATCACTTTAGGCTAGGTTATGAAAGCAATTCTAGGGGTCCATTTCTTAAATTGCTCATTCCAAATGGGTGATGTCAAGTACTAAGGTTTCGACGATTTGACTTGAATTATGAGTAACTCTTGTGCTCATGCAACTGTACTGACACAAAAAAGGCAAAAATTACTTAGACTAAGGGAATCCAATTAATCCTAACTCCCCGACAACAATGCCTAAAATTTATTAAGCAGGTTTTAATTCTATAAAATCCTCAATGTCCATATGTGCATGGGTCGTAAGCGTAGTAGTTAAGGTGTAGATCCCACGAGAAATTAGTAAACTAATTGAATCCTAACTTTGTCTAATGTCTAAAAATTGTAATTAAAATGAAAGTAAAAATCAATTGAATATGGATCAATTAAAAATGAAATTCTAATATTAACATAAAGAAATCAATATTAAGGAAACCCACTTAACAATTAAGAAATTGCACAAGGATTATGAGAAGATCAGATTTATCCTATCCTTAATTGCTACTTTAATTACTTTTGAGTTAATAGGTATCAGTCTTAGAACTTCAAAGGTTGATTATCCTCTCTTGAGACCTAATCATTAAAAACTAAATTATAATCTTTAATTGAATCCATGTTTTGAAATTACAATTTCTTAATTAAAAAACAGTCTAATAAAAAATTCGGTTCTCACACACGATCTCTCATCGTATAATTATCAATTTTATTGTTTACATGATCTATTATGTTGTTAACTCTTTTTACCCAACTTAATTATGTTACTATTAGTTCAGTCTCTTGATTTGTTACTGAAGTATGCAAAAAAGACAAACAATTGCAATACCCAACACATTAACTATAAATCCTACATACCCCCAGAAGGATATGCAAATGTCACACAAAAGAGAAATTAAACATACATATTTCAAAGAACTTCCAGAAACTCAAGCAAACATACCACATAGCCCCTAGAAGGATATACAAATGCCACACAAAATAGAACTAAAATATACCAAACATTTCAAAGCACTTCCAGAAACTCAAGCAAACATACAACATATCATCAGATGTTATTTTATAAACAGAACAATCATACCTAATGTACTTATTAAAATACATGCCATAAATCCAAATCCAATATGAATTATAGTTATTACAAACCCTTTACATCAATATACAATATGTCTCATTACATTTAATACAACTAAATAAAACAACTTCCAAACATGCCACATCCTTCATTGGCCACCGCAGTTGTCCCATCCTTAAGTCTTCATATCAGAACCTACACAGAGTCAAAACCACCGTACTAAGCATATAGCTTAGTGGGGAATAAATAAACAAGATATAAACTGGTGACTATCTCTAACAATCGTCTAGCATTCACATGTACAAAATCATATCATATCACCAGTAATCTTTAATTGTTCGTATTATAGAGCAATTTAAACACTAAGTGTCTTAGAACAGAATGTGATTCATCATTACAGAATAAGACATATAACTATCAAAACAAGATATAATTCTTTCAGATCAGAATATCACTGGTATCATAACAGAATATGTCTTATATCAATTCAGAACTTATATTGTATTAGAATATAACTTGTTTATAACAAAACTGAACATGTATCAGAATACAAAACAAGTTAGCCTGTTAATCCTTTTTACAGAAATGGGTAACAGGACCAGTATAGAAGATACCCACCTTTGGTATCTGAAATAGAAGAGACTTATGTCTCTAAATCAGGGGACACTATAGTGTTGATAATCAGGGGACATATTCACTCACATTTGATCAAACTCATCATACCTTATATTCACTCACATTTGATCAAACTCATCATACCTTATAAATATAAGCATTTGCAATGATGCACCAATGGTGTTCATTCACATTTGATCAAACTCATCATACCTTATAAACATAAGCATAAGAAATTACACTTTATATATACTCACCTAAGTTCCCAATTCATAAACATTCATAACTAACACATCACTTATATCATTTAAATCACATTTGTGTTCATAAGTATACTTCATTTTTTTAATAACTTATAAGTTCCAAATTAGATACTTTGTTATCTAATAACAACTTCCTTAAGTTATTACTTCAATTAAAAATTCAAATCTTATTCAACCTTTAATTAACTTATTTCACATCAAACTAGGTTTATTTTACACCTTAATTAAGTCCAGCAACACGATTATAAAGTACCTTAACCTTATATAGTCCAAAAATTGCCCAAAACCAACCTTTTCTCCTTTCTAAGTACTTCCCATGATCGTGGGAATGAGCCATATAAATCCCATGATTGTGGGATGAATGAACTGAAGGTTCACTACCCATAAGCTTCATTTTGCTTCCAAAATTTACTCCTTCATACTCCATCCAATATACCTTCACCAAAGTCCATTAATTTCACTTCAATTCTACTTTATTCATGCTTCAATGCCTTATCAAATTCATTTCCAAGCCCAATTCAAAAATCATTCATTAGACAACTCACAAATCATTATCTTACGTACATCAAAACCAAAACAAAATTTGCTAAACAAGGATCATTTTCTAGCACTCAATTATTAAGACCATAACATATATTTCATGCCAATTTAGTTGTCATAAAACTTTTATTAATACATGATATCAATTTTAGAATTACCTTACCTGTTTAACTTCAAAGAACAAGCCAAACTAGCCTTCCAAGCAACAAGCACAATTCCAAAATCCAAGTGAACCTAGGATGTTCTTAACACCAAGAAAACAATAGCTTAGAAGATGACAAGGCCTAACTTCCTTGATGTATCATCTTGATGTGGTAATTAAGCACAACATAAGCTAAAAACTTAAGATTGGAAGAGTATGGTGTTTCGGTGGTGAATGAGCAAAGAGAAGGATGAGTTATAGCAGAAATCAGCTAATGCCATGCCATGTGTAAAATGAGTGTCCCTACTCTAGGGAAACTTATCACACAAAGACACAAACCACATGTCCTTCAATGGAATAACCCACTTGTCGTACATAGAAATGAGTCATTTATCCTCCATTTAAGCTATCAAATGTCACACTATCAAATTTCACACTTCTATTAAGCCATTTGTCACTTATTCAATACTGTCAAATGTCATTCAATGAATAGGCTTAGTCATCAAAATTTCCATGTACCAATTTGTCTTGTCACCTGACAATTTTCCTAGCCTAATTGTACATTTTAGTACTTCAATTTTCTAATGGTACCAATTAATTCCAAGTCACTAAGTATGATCCATCCAAAAATTCAAGACACATACAATTGACAATCATATCACAATTTTAACACCTATCACATTTGCTTTCTTGAAAATGTAACATTTCAACTAGGGTATAATTTGACGCCTTACATTAACATCAAAAGAAATCAAATCACAATTGATTCAAGAACAAACCCCAAATGAAGTTTAGAACATCCTTAAAAAAATATTCATCATCTTCATATCCATCTCATACACTAATGAAATAAGCACAAAGATGAAATGAGAAATTAATTTGGAAAAGATGGTTGAAGTTGACTGCAACAACTCCTCCTCTTATTCTTCTCTCCTCTTTTCTCTTCCTTTCTTCTTTGGATTTTTCTTTAATTGGTAAGATGGAGGCTGTTTGATTATGTCATTTCTCTTTCATTTTATAGTGAAATTCCAAAATACTCTCCAAAAATAGAAATGGAAGCAAATCCCCACGTCTGTGTCGCGTTGCCACAATCGTGGTAGGTATTTCATGATTATGGCCTTTGAAAATGAGATTTTGTCACGATTAGGGCTGATATTAGCTTCTGTCACGATCGTGGTCCATTTAGTCAAGATCGTGGCCATGTTTAGGTTCCTCCAAACTTTCTCCAAACTTCTTCGATCTTCTTTACCTGATCTCAAACACTAACAAAAATATCAAAACATTTTAAATGCCCAAAACTAAAGCCCGCTAACAAGCTCTAAACCATAAACTTATAATCACACTAACACAATTCTAAACCTAAACATGCAAAAATCATCTAGTTAACAACTAAAAACAACTCAAAAAGTTAGGCATGAGATGCTTGATAGTTTTTTCAGTTGGAGGGTCCCAGTTTTTCTTTTAACGGATAAGATGGCCCACTGTCACTTAGTCTGTTATAGATAAGAAAAATAACCGTCATATAATGTTTTAATTTTTTAAAGTTTTGTTAAATCTATCATCATGCATACATGCTTCATGATTTTATACAAAGTTCCATTAATTGTTGACTAGTATGCTCATGTTTTAATAATTTATATTTTCAGACATAAT
>JANKOD010000002.1:26713693-26734246 GCA_026284645.1 Erythroxylum acuminatum
AGAGGGGCAATCCTAATTGTTGTAGCAAAATTAACTTTAAAAAGTTCTATAATAGTGTTGAGTGGGGGTTTATAATCAACATCCTTGATTTTATAGGTTTTATAGCTTCTTTCATTCACTGGATTAAGCAATTTATCATGACAGCTTCATGCAATATTCTTATAAATGGTCAGCCTACCAAGTTCTTCAAAAGTTGTAAGGGAATTCGCCAAAGGGATCCCATCTCTCCCCACTTGTTTGTAAATTTCATTGAATTTTTTTATTTGTGCTTAATTGTTGATAATTTAATCCTTAACACTTAGTGATTAAGGCTTTAAAATGCTTAAGACACCCACTTTAGTTTATATTTGATTTTAGGTACAATTTGGAAGCATAATAGCTAAACTGAGCCGAAAACATAGTCACTAAGCCATCTTCTAGAGATTCACATTCAATTGGCTTCATGGAGCTAGAAGGAGAAGGGTAAGAGGAGACAAGAAAATACTAAAAGGAATGAAGATATGCTAGTTATGGCTATGAGCGGCACATGACAAATTAATCATGGTTATGAACCTTATGTCACGCCCATGAAAAACTTGTCGTCAGCATGACACTCCTTGTTACTCCTGTGACTCATACTTATAGGAGTGACACACCAAGTCATGCCCATGAATTTGCCACTTGTTCACTATAAACCTAGTTTTTTACTATAAAAGAATTAAGTTGTGATGGTAAAGAACAGACTTAAACAAAAGAAATTTTCTTCATTTCTTCTTTGGTTTTGACATCTTCAGAGGTGATTCATGGCTCTTTCTTGGAGATTGATGGAGAAGATGGAGGGCTAACCTTCTCAAAGCTGGTTCGGAGGTGAAGTCAACCCCAAGGAGGACATTTAAGTGTATTATCTTTGTGTATCGTATTCCTTCCCTCTTTTTGAATTGTTTACATTATCTTGTGTTTATCGATTGGGTATTATGTAAGAATGATCTTGATGCTCTATTGGATTGTTTTTCATGAAAACCTATTGCTAAAACTTTGAATACGATACATAATAGTCGTGTTTGAATTCATTTGTGGCAATTAATGGTATTATATCATTGGAGATAACGTAACCTAGGATAAATAATCCGAGCTTGTGTGATTATTGGTTAGATTAGTCTATTTTTCTCACTTGTAAGGCATCTATACAATTAAACTTAGAGAGCTTATTGTAGGTTGTCTGATAGTTAGGGTTAAATAAAGGCCTCTTCTTAATTAACTGCGATCTAAGGAAAAAATAGGATTACCGGAGCTTGTTAATTCACAATCAATAGTCTAAAGAGCGGTGTAAAGATGATAATTCAATGATGTATGTGAAATTGTGCGTAGTCTGAGATTAAAGCAAACATCAGATTTTAACCCATTTATAATTTTTCTCACTTTTCTATTGTTTATTTTGAGTTGCTTTATATATTCATTCTTACGATGTTTTCTGATTTGCATCAAACCTAAAGCCCCCAATTTTACATAGATAAATAATTTAGGAAAGTATTTGGATTTAATCTCTATGGGATCGACCTAGACTCACTACTACTATAGTTATAGGTCTAGGTATTTTGTGTAGCATTACAACACGCTACCAGTTTTCTACAGGTTACTTATAAGAATTGTTGAAAGGACAAAAGGATTCAAATTCCACTTTAAATTCATAAAAAATTAACTCACCAACCTTTGTTTTGTTGATGATCATATTATGTTACGTAAAGAAGATGGCATTTCTACCTTAGCTTGCATGAAAGCTCTTAGGATCTTTCATAGAATATCTAGACTATAGGTAAACTGATCTAAGAATAGTATCTCTCTCTCTAAAAGTACTGCAAATAGGCATCTAATGTTATCTGCCATCATAGGTTTCAAACAATGGATTTTCTAATGAGGTATCTTAGCATTCCAATCACATCTTATAGGGTAATCGCAAGTGATTTCAACTACCTTTTGATAAAATCAAATGAAAAATATCTACTTGGAGCACTAAACATCTACCAACAGCTAAAAAAGGCCTAAGTTATTACATCTATTCTAATTTCAATTATCAAATCTATTGATAAGATATTAAATAGATTTTTGTAGATTGGCAGCATTAAGGGATCCAATAAAATCAAAAGGAAGTCATAGACATCAGAAAATTTTCTTATATAAATGTACTCAATACTTGTAGGATGAGCCAATCCTTTATAAATTGTGTGATGATTGTTTAATTAGAAAATGTATTCTAGAGGAAGATATTTTAGACATACTAACACATTGTCATGATTCTACTTTTATAGGGCATTATACAACAAACAAGATGGTGGCATGAGCATGGTAATGCAGGTTCTATTGGACAAACATGTTCAAGGATGCTCGTGAATTTATACCACAATGTGATAAAGGCCAAATGGTGGGAAAATTTTTCCAAAAGAGATGAGATGTCATTGTCTAACATTTCGGAGGATGAGGTATTAATCCTCATTTGTAAGACCATGAAAATTAGGAAAAAGATGTATTAATCCAAAATTAAAATCAAAAGTAATATGTTCAAAACATTTGGAAAACTAATGCTAAAGGCCTTTGAGTCAAATATGGGGCAATCAACTCTCTTAAAATTCTTAGATTGATCGTAGTGTCATCCAAATAGATTCTTTGCTCTATTTTTGGAGTTACTCTGTTTTTCCTATATGGCCTTTGTAGTGTCCTTTTAATCTCAGGATAAAATTGTATAGGGTCTTGATGAGGAGATCTCATCATTAGCATACACAAACACTAACAAACATAAAAATATATTAAAAATGCCAATTAATATAAAAAATAAAAAGTAAATAATTTCGTTCTCCAGCAATAGCACCAAAATTCTTGATGCATGTTTAACACGCTAAAAAATAAAACCTAATTCTGCACACTTAAACTTGTAGTGGTGGTGAGCAAGGATTATAGTCACAGAGTGTGCGTGTTTGGCTTTTATAATGAATAAAACAGTGTTTAGGATTAGGGGGTATAGTTGACTTTGAATAAAATAATAAAGTAAAACTAAAATATTGAAGGTAAAACAAATCAAATAATATAAAATTGCTAGAACTAATTAGATAGTTTCAAATGCAATTTGTGATTCAATCTCAACCTTCAAACGAACATGCATAATCAATTGCCATGTTGTTATTGTACCTCTCTTCAAAACTATTAACCATAGATTAACAACAAGCTCCGTTAATCCTAGTTTTCTCTTAAGTTATATCTAATTAAAACAATCTTTTTAATTAGGTTTAGCTATAAGAAAACCTAGGATAAGCTTTTTAGATTTAGTGCAATAACCACAATATTTAATTGGAAAATAGGTCAATCTAGGAAAAAACCGTATAAGCTTGGGTCATTTAACCTATGCTATATTATCATTAATGATGTGCCACCATTAATTTAACACAATTGAATCAGAGTTACAACAATCATGTATTGCAATATAAATTTTGGCAATAACTTCATACACGAATAATCCATTTGTAGTGTCTAAATCATTCATACATAAATTCCAAAACATTAATCATAAAATAAAATAATCAATTCCAAAAGAGAATTAAAAATAACATCATTAGATTAATCAATGTCCAAACATGTTTTTCGTCCTCTATATCCTCTTTGAACTAGAAAGGTAAAGCTTAACTCTTTATAACTCTCCAAAAGGGAAGTATTCTGCCTTCTTTTAAGTCTTTAATTTCCCTTTCATACTTAGAATTAGGGTTTTGTAATAATAAATAGTCAACTACACAATCATATAAATGACTGTGTATGTCAAGTTTGCTAGAAATATGAATACACACATTCATAGTGAGCTATATGGCCAAGATACACGATTTTGTTCACTTATAAAATTGTGTAAGCACCCATACAGCTGAGTAGGTTGCTAGGCTCCTTGAAACTTCGTCTTCATGCTCCTATATGCTTCCAGTGACTCACATAGTCATATACACAGCCTTGTATGTCATATCCCATTTTCACCCTAACTCATTTTGCTTTTGCTTCCATTAAGGCAAATAAGATCAAACATCGATAAAATGACACAAAGGATATGTTTTTAGGTCATTTTGATTCTTTTTTCTCCAATTTGTTCGTAAAAGAAATTATGAACCAAAATACGTATCTTAAAGACAACATAACATTAATCACTAGGCATTATGGTGTAAATATATAGTCAATTATACCAATTAGGAAGAAGTGGATCCCAATCAATATATAAACCATAATTAATCCTATATAAACCTTATCCCTAACCCAAAAAAATAACCACATCAATTAATTTTTAATTTTTTTTACTTTTTATTAGAACAGGAAAATAATATAAGGAAAAAACCTCCAATTAACAATATTGAAGCAAAAGGAGAATATTAAATCTTAAAATAAACACCATAATAAATGGATGTGAAAAATCACAAACACAAACAACCACAAGTTAATAAAAACTTAGATGGTCCAAATTTGAAATAATAATGGCCACCTCTCCCCTGAAATAACATGTGTAGTGAGAGACCTTACTAATGGCAAATCGTAGATAGGAGTCAGAAGTAACTTTGAACCAGAACACAAAATGAGCAAAAGACTTAACCTTTGAATAATTTTTGGTAAATTAAAATTAAAGCTAGAAGACTTAAGTTGTATTAATAGCCCAAAAGTGAGTTTTATTGATAAATCAAAATCGAGAGATAATTTCCAAAAGAAAAATGGAAAGAACTGACCTTGTATAAGAAATGAATGGAAAATGAGATACAAAGTCTATACACATACAAGAAATTCCTCATCAATAGAGACTGCTGAACTTGAAAATGTAAGGGATACCCATAAACTGAAATGTAGTTAGAATTTTTTCTTATGAAATGATCAAACCAAAAAGAAGACTCGTAACAAAGTAGAAAGTCCTAACCCTAGACATGAAATATTGAGTTAAATAGATCAAAACTTTTAGAACATCCTTTAAGCCTCATGAACCAAATTTTTTTTCCTTTTTCTCTAAAAACAATTGAGTATAGCTTAATCTTTGAACCTCTCATGTACTATCTCTTTGTTTCTTTCTTCCCAACTTTAAAAATTCAACATATTGAAAGAACTCTTACATAAAGATCCAAACTTTACCACCAAGTTTAATCACTACAACAAAAAGGACCATTGATTATGAAAAAATCGTAGCTAAAGGTCCTAAAATCATCTTTAATAGTTATTAGCGACAATTTATATTCATCGTTGAAAACGTCACCAAATCCTCATAGTTAAAAACTATAGGCAACTTTTTTCGCTTATTGTTACTATAGTTTTTGCCTACGCTTTATTTTCTTAGTAAAAAACTGTTAGTGACGTTTTGAGAAATTGTTGCCCATGCCTATTGGCTACACTTAGTTTTCATAGGTAAATGTTTTTAGCTACGAATATGAAATCATAGAAAAAAAATTTTAGATATGTTTTTGAAAACATAGCCACATAGTTTTAACTACGTTTGGTAAAATATAGTAAAATTTTTAATCTTCATTTTAATGAAATGTTATACCATGTTGAATTATAATTATTTGTTACATTTTTAATCAATAATATTCTATATAATAATTAGATTTTTTTTGTTAATTTATCATGCAAAAAATTTTAAAAAAAGAAGCATTTTATATAAAAATAAAAAATCATTAAATTTCCTCGTGTACAAGATTTTGATTACAACTTTAACAATACTTATATATAAAATAATAACTACTGAGATTAGTTTACAAAATATAGTATAAATCACTCAGCGCCATTACTTCTTCTTCAAATTTGTAATCTGAAAAAGTATTAAATTTAAAGTATAACAAAAATAATAATTAAAAAAACTATAGGAGATGTTATTAATACCATTCAATTTCTTCTTCATTGCTTTGATAATCTGGGTCAATTAATTTTTCAGGTACCTTTCATGGTTAGACAACTTTTTTTTCAGTATGTTGTAATTGAACCTTAAATGACTTGCTTTCCTCTTTAAGACGTTGAATGTATGCGGACCATGATGAGGTTGAAACATTTATCTTAGGGCTAAACCCAAAACCTTTGATATAACCAGAACGTGTACCAAGTATGGAATTGCAAATGTCTTCTATATTTATCTCATTCCCCTCAGACATTGATTTCTATAACAACTCTTACATCTTATTCTATAATTAAAAAAAGAAAACCAATATTTAATGTAAATATTATTAGTTAGAATTACATAAATAAGTAAAATTAAAATTCAAACAAAATTTTATACTTACATAGTTATTTTCCACTTCTTCTGACATCTAACTTTTATTATTTTCCACTTCTTCTGACATCCACACTTGACCTTCTTTATAGTGAGTGATTTTGTATAGTGTGATCCTATCACACTCTTATGCATGTAGTTCCTTCACAATCTGTTATATGAAAAAAGATACAAGGCATAATAAATAATATAGTGTTTGTTGATATAAATATAGCTTGTAAACAAAGAGCTTATATATTCATTACGGATGACTATAAATGATTTGGAGCCTTGATTGTGAGAAGTTTTTATTATTCCTCTATTGACCTTTTCATTTTCACTTTTTTTCAAAAAATGAAAGAAAATAGTCATTAAATCATTTATTAAGATTAATGCAAGTAAATGTGAAGGGAAAGAAAACAAATCTGAACTTTGGGAGAGGCCTAATAATCACACAAATTATTCCAATTTTCTGAAGACATTCGTTCCAGAACATGTCTTTACATTAGAAGGAAAAGATTTGTAATATTGATGCAACCTATAATGACAATCCCAGGTCCTTTGTTTGAACAATGAAGTCGCACATTTCGAAATATATTCAATTTCATTTATGAACAAAAGATAAATTAATCTTAAAATGAGTGAATCAATATTGCATATAGTTTAATAAATTGAAAAATTACAACAACTTTATCCAAAGCATTTGCAAGCAAGTTGTCTTCCTTTAAGTCCTTAGCATACTTTAGGTAGGGTAATTCTGTTCTTGCAATAATCTCCAACAAACTTGACAATTTTACATATTGGATCTTATCTAGAGGATAACCTTGCAAAGTATTAATATGTACTAACAACTTGCTATTCATTAAAACTTTCATTTGTTGCAACTCATAAGCTCTAGTTATACCTTTACATCTTTTTCTGATGTTGACATTAGAACCTGATAACAAATGAATAATGATAAGAAAATATGCATTAAACATGTAAATATATATTTAAGTATAAGTCTATTTGTAGGGAGTTAAAGATTAATAAACCTACAGATCCCTCTATACAAGTTGAGAAAGAATGAGGTTGTTACTAACTTGCTTCATTGGTGGTTGAGGTCTAATTATTTTCTGCTAGGAACTGATTGATTTGTTTGAGGTTGCAGATCCCTCTGTTGAACAATTTTCACACCTACCACCGTCTTTCCTTGGTTTTACCAAGTGCCATTATATTAGATATCTATAGCAACAAACATAAATTTTATTAACATTATAATATTAGAATCATCATTACAAACATACATTAAATCATCAATAATCCATATTAACATAACTCAACTATCAACAATTTGCATCAATATAATTCAATCCTTAGCAATACATATTAACATAACTACATAATTAACAATCTGCATTAACATAACTTAATCATCAACAATCAGCATTAACATAACTCAAACGTCAACAATCCACATTAACGTAACTCAAACATCAACTATACATATTAACATAACTTAATCATCAACAATCCATAATAACACAAAATGTCAACAATCTGCATTAAGATATCTCAAACATCAACAATATGCATTAACATAACTCAATCATCAACAATACAAATTAAAATAAATGTTATGATCATTACATTTCAAAAAATATAAAGAACACTTTTATTAACTTCAATTATCATAATCAAGATCTTGAAAATCATCATCTTTAATTATGTTATGATTCAACTTTTATCACTATTATATTCGAACAAAGTATAATCATTTTCATATAATTCATCCTCAATAAGGTCTTATCTCTTTCTATAACAAGATTGGCTTGTACTTCATTTGCTTCTAGTATATTGGGATCAACATCTCTCCTATAAATGGTGGTATATCTATATCTTCGATTTGTCGGGCTCCATTATTTAGCATCGAGTTAATCTCTTAATATATTTCATCACCATCATTTTGCATTAGACCATTTTCCCTTTCACAAAAATCAAAAAGATTTTAGTGTTAAAACTTTTGAAAAACTTTCTAATTGCTGCCTAATATAGTGTAGTTAAGGGTAGAATACTTACTTCACTTAACTTCCAAGCGCAAAAGGGTCATTATCTTATGATGTGTTACTAACATTGATGGTATTAATATTGCAATTTACTTTTATGTCACCAAGATTAAACCATTTGCACTTAAATAGAACAACTTTTTTTTAATCTTTGACGTAATGCAACTTTATTATTTTTAAGATGACACCGTACAAATTAATAAAATCTTCATCATGTTGTCCCTCAACGACAACCCCACAATTTTAGTTTCTAAGTCGACTATCATGATCTTTTGTGTAAAATATAACTCCATTAGCAATGAGACCTGTATATTTTTTGCCATACATATAAGGCCCACATGTCAAAGCATATAGTGCTATCGTGGCCTCTTGAAATTTACAATTATATAATCGTATCTTATATAGGAAAAAATACAATTAGAAGTTAATCTGACCTACAAATTGCCATAAGTTCATAATATTCTATCAGTAACTTACTCGAGTCTTTAACCATGATGGGAAGTTAATCTTATTTATTCCTTCAACATTAACAATCTCTTTGCTTCTAATCTCATCTTTGTGTGCTCTATTTAAAAAACTAAATAGATTTAGAAATATAAATGAATGTTATATTTAAATATGAAAGAATGAATGATAAGAAATATATATACTCCATATATAAATCAACTTCCTCACAACTTTTCAAAATATAGTAATAGCCAATTTCGAGTTTGTCTTTAGTTAACTTCACATATTTTCTGTTAAAAGTGACCTAAATTTTTGGGAGAAAATTGATAAGTCACCATTATAATCAAAATTAATTTACATTCTTTTGTATTAAATCTTGTCTCTACATAATTTAAGTAGATAGAATAAAATATCAAGAATTCATTCGGTATATAAGCCTCTTCAATAGAGCCTTTAAGTTTAGTTCTATTATGCACATACTGCTTAAGAGAACCTAAAAACCTTAAAAAAAATTTAACAATTGTTACTAACTAATTACTTAAGAAAAAAATTACAAGTTAATATAAATTACCTTTCATTGGGGAACTTCCATAGAAATTGAACTGGTCTATAATTGTTTTCCTCGTACAGTAAATGAATTACCAAATGCACGATAACATTTAAAAAAAGATGTGGGAAATACTAGTTTAAGATTACATAGTATCAAAGTAATATATGTTTCCATTTTTTCAAGCTCTTATACTTTAGGTGTTTTACAAACATAATTTAAAAAAAACTCACCAATTGCGCCCATAGTTACCGGCACATTTTTTAGTAAGCAACCATGTATTCTAATAGGAGGTAATCATTTCAAAAGTACGTGAAAATCATGGTTTTTTAACCTTAAAACTTTTTATTCATTCATATTGACACAACAGGCTATATTAGATGCATACCCATTAGGAACTTGACTGATTTAAAAATTGACAAAAAAATTTGCTTCTCTTTTTTGGATATGTTTTAACATCCAAGTGGAATGATGTATGACCTATTATCTCTTTTTCTTCAAATGCAAATCTTTTCTTGTATTAATTTCTTTGAAGTCTAATCTAGCCTTAATTGTGTCCTTCAGTTTTCCATCAATTCCCATTAAAGTACCTCAAATATTTTTACAAATGTATTTTTAATGTGCATCACATCAAGATTATACCTCAATAGCAATTCCTTCCAATATAGCAAACTAAAAAATATGCTTTTTTTATTCCAATTAAAATTAAAAACACTTTACTTTCGCTTTCTATTACTTGGGTGTTTGCTAGTGTAAATTCACCCAAATGTTATAGTTGGTCAACCATACAATTGCTAGATAAGCGCAAAAGAGCTTCACTATGATCTACTTTTCCATTAAACAATTTGCATCTTTATTATCTATGCCCAATTTCCAAGTAACGAAGATGTCCCATATAACATATTTTACTTCATAGCCTTATTGAATAAGTTTGATGTTACATATAGGATAGGCCATATACTTTTAGCACTCCATCTAGATAAATTTTAAGTTAGAAAATCATTTATCGTCCACAAAATAGTTGTATGTATTATAAATATTTCACCTTCAACAACAATTTAAGTTTCTAATCTAACCTTTCAGATATTAATTAGGCCATCAATTTGTGATTGCTTTTATACATCGATATCCTTTCCAGGAGCAGTAGGTCCTAGAATAAGTAAAGACAATAACAAAAATGGCTCCTTCATTTCAAGCACCTCAGATATTATTCTTCTTAAGAAACTTTGAATAGCTACCTAAAATTGTCTTTTGTGATAATACCAATTATGTTAGGCAAACCACTATCATTCATAATCTCAACATATTAACACTTCTACTACCACTTGCTTTAAAATGTTCGCATGTGATAAATTTGTAGAGTATAAAATTTATCTATGCCTTAGATTTGCAAGTGATTATATACGACATCTTGACTTTGAATGTTCACATTAAGCAATCTATTCATGGCTAATGAATACAACATTCTACAACCATTTGATCTTTTACAAATTGCATGAAACTCTAACTCCTTTTAAGTATTAAGTGGACCATTTTCGATGAGACATCCAACTTTTATCTATGTAGTTGAACAATTAAAAGTAAATTACTTAATTACTAAATGAATTTTAAGTTTTACAATAACATAATGATAAATCAATACGAGTTGAAATACTAAGTTTTAATTCAAACAAACAATGAAATTGAGTATGCTAACTATAAGAAGCATAAACTAAATAGAGGCTAAAGTCATAATCTCATACAAATGAATACCTTCTTCAAGACTTTCATTAAAGAAGATAATGTAAAACCAATAGAGAAGGATGAAGCATTACTCTAAGTCATCAAAAATTTGCATATGAAATTGAATTCTAGAGATGAAAAATTCAATATATAAACTCATCTTCTAGGTCTAAAGGTAAAATAATTTCAATACTTTTTTTATATATTTCACGTTCAAAATCTGTAAAATATAGTTCACAAGATAAAAAAAGGGAAAATTTTGGTGAAAGATCAAATAAAAGAGCATAAAATATCTTATCGTTTATATATTCCTCTTCATCATAGAAAATGATATAAAATAAGCTCATTATTATTCTATTCCCTGTGATAAACAAAGAAGCATCATATTTTCTCAAAACCGCTATAAGAAGCATATATTAGATGGTTTAACAAATTGACTTAATAACTCTCTTTCCTCTATTAAAACCAAAATGTGAGCTTGGGCTTAAAATTTGATATTTTTTCCTAATCTTATTAGTTGATAAAAAAATTGAATTGAATTAATTAAAAGGTCTAGTGAAAAAAGGAACTTGATGAACAAATGTCTATTATTGTATATGAGCTCATTTAAATGTAATATATGTTCTTTGTAAGTGTTATTTCCTCCAAAAAATCCTTAATATGGATATTCCTTAAGAGGGTGACGGTTGGAACAATCAAATTCTGTACTAAAAGTGAACAACTGAAAAAGAAGAACTTAATTTTTTATTTTTAAATATAAAATAACACCTATAATATTTTAATTTTTTTGGATAAAATTCTATCCATTAGATCAACCTTAAAACGGGCTATTACATAATTAAAATAGTGACTTCTTCAAAATCTTAAGTCACCATATGATTACAAGCTTGTTTTGTATACTCATTATGTTATAATCTCTAACAGAGCATTCACCGAATACGTTATAGGTTATGCTCAAACAAGCTTCCTAATCCATCTACGCCTTAACCATCCCATTCTGGATGCATTCACCATCTTCCAAACAACAATACACATTCACCATCTTCCCAATAGCAACACACATTCACCATCTTCCAAACAACAACACACAAAACCGAGACAATGAACAACAAAAAACAAAACCTAAACACAACAACTAACGGAATGAAAGCAAAACATTAAAATGTAACATGTGTTGTCACAACTTACCTAGATGGACAGACAACTGGAGACAAAGTATGACGAACGACGAAGTTGGACAAAATCAAAGGCTTTTCAATGCCAAAATATTTTGGGAAAAAACAATGATGAAGAATTAAGGCCAAGAAGAGTTTCGTTTTCATGTTTGAAATAACACAAAAATGACATCATTTGTTATGGAACAAACAACATTGTTTTTTTGTTATATTTAAGAAATAGCCATTATTTAACAAAGATCTCAAGAAAACATCATCAAATGTAGACAATTGGCAACGAATTTAGAAAAACCTCACTAAAAGTTAGCCTTTTGGTGACAATCTTGTGGAATCGTCACCAATGGGTAGATCATGGGAGACGAATAAAGACAAACATCACCAAAGGGCTGATCTTTAGGTTATTTGTTTCCGTAAGCGTCGCTAAATTATGGATAAAATTGTTGCCAAATGTTTTCATATATATTTTTTATTTAATTGATAAATTATATGTAAAATAGAAATTCTATAAATTATTATAGAATTTATAAATAATAAATAGATTTTTGTGACAATACATAAAGTTGTCAAATCATATATTTTGAAAGAGATCAATAAAAAGTATACATTTATGTAATATTAATTAATTTTGTGTTTCTATAAATTTTTTAAATGACATTTTTGTTAACTAAATTTGTTTAAGACTTACAATCGTTGTCAATAATATTAAAATTTACTTTTAAGAATATGATTTTAATATTTAATATTGATTTCCATTTTTTACTATATTGTAATTATAATTTAATTATATTTCAATAAATAAAAATATGTGGTAATTAAATATAATGATACATTAATTATAGATGATAATTGTAAGTAGTATAACGATTTATGAATGTATAGATAATAGATAAACTTTCGCATATCTTAGTTAGCATATTATTTTATTTAATCATAATTCTCTATTTATTATATATAAATTTTATACTATTATACATAATTTTTATATTATATATAATTTTTATAATATATAGAGTGTAATATGTAGGAATAGGGTTTGGTGACGAATTATAAATAGCATTTCATCTTTTCGCAATGAATTTTGTATTCGTCATCAAAGTGAAGCCAAAACTACATCATTTTTTGAAATTGAAAACCTAATTAGCCAAACATAGGACATAAATTATTTGAATAGAACATACAAACAATTAGGGGCCCAAAATAAGGCCCTTTTCTACAAGCAACATACATTCTACTTACAAAGCAATAAAAATGACAACATAACCATAACTACTAATAAAGCAAAAAAATGACAACATTGTTATAAGCAGTAAACAAGGTAATCTATCTATGATGGCATTTTACAAGTAAAGTAAATAAATCCTCCCCCACTAAAAGATTCTCCGGATGTTTCGTAATTAGAGTATAACCCTCAAAGGCAATGTTATTCTTTAGGCTAGTCAAGTTGCTAGGTACGAGTTCCTTTGTCTTGCTTCCAACCTTTTCTTCTTTTCACCTTTGGTCATTTTTTTGCAATAGGTAGTCATATGCTTTCTCTCGGAGTAGTCATAGATCACTCCCATCCCAAGTGAAGTTAACCTTGAGGTATAAAGTTACTTGATCCTTTTGTACTAACTCAATGTTTTCTTACTTAATCCAAATTTCTAGTTAGTAGTAAGAGATTATAAGGTCTTCTTTTTTAGAGGCAAATTCGATCCCTAGTCATTATTAAACTCTTCAAGTAAGTCTTCCCATCTTTTTAAATTTGTGCTTAACTACTCTAAAGTTGATTTGTTTATCTACTTGGATAATTTCTTGCTTGCATTTTCTTTATGAATTCTGCATGCGTTCCAATGATCTTTCCTTCTTCTATGAATATTTTGTTAACTACATATAACTTCATATACTTTTTCGTTTCCTTATTTAATTGTACATTCTGCTTCTACATTGATTATATCTATGATTTGTTTTTTGTTTCTATTAACTTTTTAGAATGAAACTGTTAACATAAATTCATCACGAAATGTTGACGTGGCAAATAGTTTCCAATGGTGCAAATGAGCTTTAATGGGAGGTATTTGGTAGAATTCTCCCTCCTAAAGAACAAATCGATGCACAACAAATCTACTCATCAAAATCTAATCATCGCTTGCCTTCAATGGTTGATTTTCTTCTTCAAGGTTTTTAGTACCATCGGAATTAGATCTCATTATGTATTATCTATATCTCATTTTCTATTAGGAAGATATTAGATGAACATGTGATTGTATATACTTTGTGTTATGTAAAGCTTCCTCGTATCTTCAAGAGAACGTACATGAAAATGGAGGCGATGACAATGTCTCGAGGCCCGTACAAGATTGGGAAAATTAGCTGTTTTGGAGTAGTTATCGATTCCAAAAGCTATGTCTATTCATTAAGATGATGATAGTGTCATTCATTCGAGCATGTATTATTTTTACTAGATGTCATTTAACCTATTAATATTATTTTTACTTACACAACACTAACATTATAAATTTAAGTTTTTTAGGGTGCAAATGAAATATATGAGATTTTAATAAAAAATCAATACTAGTATTTATGAACAAAAGATTTTTGCTTACGTAAGTTATAGAAGAGAAGAAAAATGAACCATCGAGTAATGAATAATATAAATACTTGTTAAGAATATTAAATGTGAAAATTAAACAATTAAGAATGTGAAATATGAGTTAGGGTATTTTTATAAAATCATTATATACAAGCTCTACTTCTGAATACTAACTTAATACATTTTATTAAATATTAAGGTTAAGTTAGACATATATTTAATGCTCATTCTGTGAGGCGTTTACTGTCCCAATTGCACTAAATTCGCATATTGCAATCAGGGAAATCGTGAATTATGGGGAGGAAACTGCAAGTGATAAGTGTAAGTAGTATCACTGGGGAGGAATGTGTAAGTGATAAGTGGTAGTATCACTTGGCTGACAATGTGGCAAGCTTTTCAGCTGCGATGACCGGACCATTTAATTGTTAATCTATCCATGTTGATTCACTCGTGGTAATATTTTTGATCATTTTCCCGCACAAACTCTTTGATTTAATCGCTCGCCCGTGGACACTAATGACCGAACTTCTCACCCTTTCTTCTGTCTGTACCAGAAAGAGTACTTATTTTATTTTTGAGTACAGAATAAACATATACAAATAGCCTCACTCTTCTTATAAACCCTATGAGCAACGGTCTCTGAGTTCTGGGTAGATGAAGCCATACTCTTATTTTCTTACACTCAGTTCTTGAAAATTCGACGAGTCATTTTCAGCGGAAAGTGTTTCACCAAAGATATATACATATATATATTGATTTTGCTCTTCTCTTTTCCCCGGCCTGCTTCACGACCATCACGAATAGACTTATTG
Organism: Erythroxylum acuminatum; assembly: GCA_026284645.1. NCBI lineage: Eukaryota > Viridiplantae > Streptophyta > Magnoliopsida > Malpighiales > Erythroxylaceae > Erythroxylum > Erythroxylum acuminatum. Next base: position 26,729,234 of record JANKOD010000002.1, read on the forward strand.
TTCTTTTGGTTCCTGACAAATGACATCCCTGCTAGAAACGCCTGTTAAGAGACAATAAGTTAGAGAGCGGCAAGTTTTCTTATAGGAGGGTTTCGTTAAACGCTTTGCTTTGTCCAAACAAGGCATGTACAGAAAATAAGTTAAAGGCGATAGAAAATAGGTTCAGTTACAAAAGGAGGCAAATGAGTGATGATGCCTTGAGGTTGTCCCACGCTATTATGTTTCTTTTTTCGGTGAGTACAAAGTCCTAATAGAAAGGAATTTGATCGTCTTTTGACGTTGAATCGTAAGGTCTGGTAAATAGCCTAATGTCATTTGTCTGCTGCACAATGCACCGAAAGCTACCATACCTTATGAAGTAATTTTCAAGATGACATACGTAATATGAATTTAACTCACTAAATGTAGGATTAAATAATGAAGTTTTACATTTTCGTTTAACTCACTATATGTAGGGCTCTGTTCTCCTAGGTTTTTGAGTTTGGACCTTGGAACTGGACAGGTAACCCTATGTTTATTAGAAAACAGAGCCCTAAATTACACCTTGAAAAAACCACTCCCAAGAAGATTCCTCTCTAGGTCTGCTTTCCCAACATCCCCCTGGAGTATTGGATTATTATAATGCTCAACTGACTTACAAGTGCATTACGCAAACCTATGAGACTTGATGAGAAAACTACACAAACGGAAAGAGTTGGTTATGCAAAAATCTACCTGGAAGTTGATAAAGATACAACATTGCCTGACACACTCAAAGTAATGAAGTAGAAATTTCATATCCTAGAAATGACGTCACAATCCTCAAGTTATAAACTGCCTTAGGGATAGGTCTTGGAAGCCTAAACTGCTTTCCTTAAAAACCATTTCACACCCCCTCCTCCTCCAAAAAGTCTATAGCAAAGGAACCTGTAGCCAACCCTTAACATGCTTCAACTGTATGCTCTCGTAGCTCCTTAGACTCAAATATCCCCTTTACCTCTAAAATTACCTCTTTCACCCAAATTGATGTAATACCTAACTATCCTACCTACCCTTAGGTTATTCCTCCTATAGAACCTAAAGTCTACTACCCTAACCCTCAAACTGAAAAAATTACAATATCCCAATCTTTCTCCTCAAATTAGAGATTTTAGCTCGAGAATCACTCATGATCAGTTCCAACACTTTCTCAAATCACACTTCTCGCCACTTGGGTAGATAATAGTTACTCTCAACGTCAAAATCACCCAAATCCTCTACACTAGATAGACTGACCAACTTCTCTATATTCAAGTCTAGCAATAATTATGTATCATTTTTGTATATGCCTCTAATTTTTATTTATAGAGAACTACCTATGGAAAAACTTTGAAGAAATAGCCATTAATATGAAAATCTTTAGATCATCATGGGAGACTTCAACTACACTCTCTTTTCCTATGAAACATATAGTATAAGAGCTAATGCAAGCCACATAGATTAGGACTTTAGAGTTTGCATTGGCCACATTAGGCTAGTGATCTGGACCTATAAAAGTAAGAACTACACTTGGTCTAACAAAAAAGGAGTAGGAAATCTAGCTACGAAAGACCTAGATAAATGCCTAGTGGATTTTGAATGGCTTGAGAAATTACACCACAGCTGTGGATTTTTCAATTCTCTAGGTGTTTTAGATCACTCCCCTATAGAAATAAACCTCTATACTTACACCTGAAGATACTAAAGATCTTTTTAGATTCTTCAATCTTCTGGCCAAAATGAAGGGATATGAAAATCTACTAAGTAGGGATATGTAGGGTATTCTATTGATATTCTGCTACTCTTCGTAAACAGAAACTAATAAACTCTTGATATTTTACAGAAATGTAAATTGCAGAAAGTAAGAACACTTGATTTTACTTGGTTCGATAGTCAAGAACTATCTACATCCAAGGTTCCCATTTGATAATGGTGAGAATTTTTACTAGTATGAAGGTGAATCAAAGAACAGAAATTAGAGAGATTGGGTGTTCTCCTGAACACCTACAACAAGAGTTACCACTAACTCACTAGCGCCCACAAAAAGTACTCTAGTACTCTCTGATTTTCTTTCTCACTATTTTAACTCTCAAAGATAAGAAAAATACAAGTGAATGAATACTAAAATGTTTCTGTATGTGTTGAATGTGTTCACCCTGTGATGCTTATGTATTTTTTCTTATATATCTAAATATGAAGAGAACTTTCGGATGCCTGAAGATGAAGTATGTCAAGTGCCTCTCATGTGACTTATTAAAAGTCCTCCCTCAGTCTGCGCGTTATGAGTTGATGAAGGCTGCGTTTTGACTTGTTTCATTTTGTAATATCACAACAATGTATTGATGTTTGGCATATGAGGTTTGTGTCACGTGGGTTGCATTTGCTTCAGCCCTATAAGTGTCATATGAATGAGGCCTTTTTGTCTAAGTCCTTTTTGTGTCTGAAACTAAACCATTGTGAGCTTTGTTTTGTCTCCTCCTTTTCTTCGACATTTTAGATACAAACTCCTTAGTTCTTCACATTTTTTTTGCTTCTGCTTATGGATTGATGGAGAATCAATGACTTTTCTCATAGGAAAGATACTCAAGTTGAAGTTTATCAAGTTTACAAACTGGTCGCCAGATTGAAGATTGTCAAGAAAGAAATAAAAGAATTTCATAAAGCAAACTTCAAAGATGACCTAAAAAAAGATGTTGATAAATTCATAGAAGAACTTAAAGTTGTTCAAGAAATGTTATATATTGATCCTCTTAACCTTAAATTGGCACTAAAGAGAAGGACAATCTTAACAATTACTTATGAACTGTTGAAGCCTATAAGCACCTCCTTAGGTAGAAAGAAAAAATTGGATAGTGGAAAAAGGGGGAATTTAACTCAGTTCTCTTCTTCGGAGACGTCTAGTCTAGAAGGAACATAAATAAGATTTCATGGGTCTTAGACCATAAAGGAACTCCAAATTCAGAATAGGACTAACTTAAGAGCCTAGCTTACAAATTTTTTAAATCCTACCTTTTCCATAACTCATGCACCACTAATCCCTCCCCCATCCTTGCTAGATTTATCTTTACCACTTTTAGTCCAGTGTGAGGAACTCAACAAACTAGTCCCTTGTAACATCTCGTTTTTATATTAAGAGTTAGAATCCAAAAATACGGTATGTGCGAGATCATGAGAGATCAAGAAAAATGCATTTCATGCTCAAAAAATATTGTTAGCATACCTGCATGTTAATCTGAATTTTGCACACATTAAAATGATTGTACATGCATTCATTGACAATTCCCAGGTATAATTGATTTATACATGTGACATGTGATTCTTATTGAGAATTGTGGTTTTTTATATGTTGAAAATTGATTTGGAGAGTGTATATTTTGATTTAGAATTTTTGGTGACTTTTTGGAAAAATTTCTGAAAATTTGGATAATTTTTAAATTAGGAAAAATGTCAAGTGGCAAGAGAATTGTTAAATAGTAGTAGAAATTACTGTCCAATGGCAATGAAAATTTTGATAAATAACTTTAGGATTTATTGACAAATGTCATAAAAAATTGGGAGACAATTGGAGTAGAAACTAGAGTTAAATGGACTAGATATCAAAGGTGTTGGACCCCAAACTTTTCTTGGAAGTTAGAATTATTGTATGTGAAATATTGGAAGTTAAAAAGCTGGAAAATGCAGTGAAAAATGTTCATTGAGCATGCTTCGGTGTTTTAGTTATAACTTGAACTCTAGTTATCCAAATGAGATGATTTTTGAATTGGATTAAACTAGAGAAATAGGGCTACAAATTGTATGATGAAATTGAAGCTCTAATTCAGTCTCTAAGAGTATCAATTTTGGATGGAAGTCAAGCGCAGGAAAAATGTTTTAGTATAAGAGCAGTCCGAAATGATTGGTGTATAACTGTCAGAATACTGAACCAAATTGAATGATTTTGAGGTCATTAGAAAATTGAGACAATGATGAACATTTCTCTAGAAGGAAGTTTTAGCAAATTCCTTCATTTTGATGATTAGAAAAATGTCCTAAGTTAAGCATGATCTTATGATATTTTGAGACTTTGTCATATTTGATGAATTTTGAGGTATTGATAGATTAATTATTCTATTTTGTGGAACTAATTAGCATGTTAATGTGAGTAATTAGCATGTTAATGTGACTAAGACCATATGGCATGGATTAAATTGAAATTAGGAGGTAACTTATGCATGAGGGGCAAATTGGGAAGACCACTTAAGTTTTTAAGTTACAAGGCTTATAAGTAAGGGCATAAGGGTCATTGTCCATTCTTTTGGTATTTAAGGGAAGAGGGGCACGAAAATTAGAGGAGAAAGACAAGAAAATAGAGAAGAGAGGGAGAGAGTCGTGGAGAAGAAGAGAGAAAGAAGAAAGAAAGGCTAGGTTTCGATTTTTCATGGTCCTCAAGAAGGATTTTCAAGTTACTCAAGAAGGGAAAAAGATGGAAAAAGATGAGAGCTTCAAGATGAGCCAAGAAACCCTTTGGTTGGGTGAAGATCAAGGTAAGAGGATTTGTGTTTTGTTGAGTTTTTGAAAGGGTTTTGGGTTAGATATCTTAAGAAATGCATGGGTTTGTGTTTTCTAAGATCAATTTTGGTGATTGTGTTCTTAGGGTTTTCCAATTGAAATCACTAGTGATTTGGGGATTTTGTGAATAGTGATGAAGGAATCAAGAGGAGCAAGAGGGGAAGCATGTGGAACAAGTTTACAAGCAAGGATTTTAAGGTGGGTTCATGTTTATAATTGGATAATGAGTTATTAGATTTCCTTTTAGTCAAGAAAAATTAAAATGATTTCTCAATTGCTTTAAAATTGTGGCAATTGTTGCTTTTGAATGAATTGTGACATTGTTACATGTTTGGTGCATGAATTCGATGATGAATTGTGAATTAGTATGCCAATGATGTTGATGAATTTGAATTGCTACATGAAAGTGTTTTTCAAAAATGGCATGATCATGAAGAACAAGTTTCCAAAATCTTGCCATTTGGGCAA